>CAVLJG010000005.1:73417658-73816027 GCA_963669975.1 Acanthoscelides obtectus
TTGAAAAAAAACGACATAATGTTACTTTTTGAGATACGTAATACCCGTGCTGCACGGAATATGGAATGAACTATTTGCGCTCTAAAAACTACCTAGTCTGCAAGATGACATTTCGTCGGTTTTTTGACATTTTTTAGGTTTTTTACATAATAGCCCTACGGATCTCATCCGATCGATTCTCCCATCACTAGTGCCTTACAATGTCAATTATTGAGTGTTTAAAATATGAACATAACCAAGAATTTATTGTAGATTGCAGTTTTTTGTAGTTGTCAGGCGCACTGATATGATTTATTATAAACTATATATGACTTCATTGTTCCTCAAAACCGACAAGTACTCAAATGTATGGATATATGAATACGCTAGAAAGTCTCATCATGTAGATATTCGAAAGACGTCTGTAAGTTTGTAGTAGGAAGAAACACATGATTGTGATGTTAAATCGGTGTAATCGTCATATGGACCAACTATCAGCAAAAGTGCAAAGGCTTGGTTGTTTTATAAAAACATCAAGCATCTTTCATCATGTAGTGCTAAATTTTTTGTAATTCTTTAATAACAGCTTTACAGACAAATGTATTTATTGTCAGCAAATTGAAAAAGGAGTGAGCTACGTAGTACAACAGATGATGTTTTATAACGTACCTTCTTTGTCTAAGGGTGGATTCCACTGAGATTGTCAAATCAACTGATATTTTCTACCTATACGGTATCAGGCCGTCAGATAAAGAAAATGAGCTTTAAGATCCATTCAACAAATTTTAGCAACCAATAACTGTGAAATATTGATAAGAAAATATTGGCAAAGTACGAGATGACAGCTTGTCATTAAAACAATACCAGCTTATTGAATATTAAGAAATTTTATATAATTTGTTGATTGTTTATTCATGTTCACACTATTTTCTGCAATTGGTATGCGATTTCACTGATTTAGCATCACCTGCCGTGTGTTTCTTCCTATAAAGCTCTTGCAGATAGCCATTAAATACCTACTTGATGACAAGGACTGTACCAAAAACTTAAGATATTGCTCGTTTCCAAACATGTATTTATTCACTTGCCGTTCATCAGTACCATTATGTCACCTTAGATTGATATTCGTACAAAAATATTCAGGATTTTTGATATCCGTACATACAATGTTGAATATTTTTCGTTGTTTGGGTAGCGAACAAACAACCACACTATATTTAGAGCGATTGAGAAATATCCAAATATATACTAAGTGACATATAAATCCGAACACCCAGTTTAAATGGTTTTATTTTAATAAAAGTTGGTGAATGTATTTATCTTACTGTAAATATCAAGTGAAAAAATGTTCAGCCTTATCAGTTGGACATTCCGGTTTTTATACTGCTTTTTTTAATTCACTAACGCTCTAAAAATGAATATTTCAGCCGCAGTAAAGAATCAACGTTGGCGGATTTTGGTTCTTGACATCCTTTACGATCGGTTACGATGCCTAGAGTACGGAGACCTGTACGATTTCGTCAACTTAGTGAGTTTGATAGGGCCCGTATAGTGGGACTTCGGGAAGCTGGACTTTCTTTTCGGGAAATTGCAGTTAGAGTGCAAAGAAGTGTAGACACTGTGGTTAGGTGTTGTCAGGCATGGCTTCGAGAAGGCCGTACGCAAAGAGCAAGGGGCACTGGAAGCCGCCGTAGAACAACAGACCGTGCAGATCGCCGCCTAAGATTATTGGCCTTAAGGGACCGTTTCTCCACTACCAGGTCCATTGAAAATGAATGGTTTGCAGAACACGGAAGACCTATTGGAATGCGAAGTGTTTACCGACGAATGAGAAGTTTTGGCTTGTTTTCATACCGGCCACACTGGGTCCTCCCTTTAACTCGAGAACACCGACGTGATCGCCTTGAGTGGTGCAGACACCGGTCACTCTGGGATCAGGAATGGAACAGTATTGTCTCTAGTGACGAGTCTCGATTTTGTTTAGGCATGCACGATGGTCGTGCCAGGGTTAGAAGGCGACGTGGTGAAAGGAGGAATCCACAGTTTTTTGTTGAAAGACATGTTCATCACACTGTTGGAGTTATGGTTTGGGGTGCTATAGCTTATGGTTACAGGTCACCTTTAATCTTCATCAGAGGTAACATGAACGCGCAGCATTATATCCACGAAGTTCTAGAACCCCATCTTTTACCATATCTTGACACCCTGGCAGATCCAACTTTCCAACAAGATAATGCCCGACCACATGTTGCAAGAGTCACAATAGACTTCTTTCAACATAATGATGTCACATTGTTACCATGGCCACCAAGATCTCCCGACTTATCCCCAATTGAGCACGTGTGGGATATGATGGGTAGGAGATTGCTCAATTTGCAACATCCTCCTCAGACTCTAGAAGCACTTTGAGAGGAGTTGGTGGTTGCCTGGAATGAGATACCACAGGAGGACATTGACCACCTGATCAGAAGCATGCCTAGGCGCGTTGGAGAATGCGTAGCACATCAGGGTGCATCCACACATTATTAAAGGTCAAAGGGCTTTAAAGCAGTGCAATAATTTTGAAATTTTTATCATTTACTTATTATGCTTCATTAAATACTTCTACAAAATTTTTTTAAAATAAAACCATTTAAACTGAGTGTTCGGATTTATATGTCACTTAGTATAATGTCGTAAAGCTGCCAGCAAACCTAAAACCTGCAAAAAGCTATAATCTGCAATAATTTTCATTTTTCACGGAGAGAGAGAGAGAAAAGAAAAAGAAAAAAAAAGGTGTGTGACAGCTATTGTGAATATCTATAAAAATGCTTAGAAGTGCTATCAAGCAAGGAGACTTCATATCAGAGACCTTCCCGAATTCGGAAAGCCTCAAGCATGAACGTTGCCTGTCTCCAACTGTATTCAAAATATATATTCAAGAGGTTTTCGAAAATTGGAATAGCAAGAACCAAAAATAACGCTAAAAGTGAATTTTATGTAGTTTTATGACCCATATTAGTCATACACACTCAGGCAGTCGGGAACCCGAGGGGCGTAGATTTTGGTTGCTGATAATAACGAACGCACATCCTCCTCCATTACTCCGTTTGCCCTGAATTGAGGTACAGACTGGTAGATTGACGTCATTACCTCATTACCAGACAGGCAATAAGGAAACCGAAACCTGTCTTTTTCAAAATAAATATTTAATTAAAATGAGAGGTGAGTTCATGAGGTCAGGGGTAAAACAGAAAAATATTCACAATCCTATAAGCAAGAACCGAAAAAGGAGTTTCTAGAACGGTTGCAAAGGACTTTGAAAGAACGACCACCAATACAATAATATACTTTTTTTCATTGACGGCGTTGCGTGACTCAAAAGCCCTTTATCTACCAGTGATCTTGGGATGGCAGTTTTTCCCTACTGAACTTACCGATTCCTTTTTTTAGGTTCGACAAAACTGCAGAACACTTCAACAGAAATTAAGATTCCAGATTCTTACCAGATCAAATAAAATTGAAATATAACAACAAGTTTTGCAAATATTTTAGTAAATAGGTATTTTTGATTGTCACTAATAAAATCTAGAGACAATGAGTAAAAGGTGAATGTGGATATATCTACAAACATCGTTGGAATGCAGAACGTGCTGTTTGTTTACATTTGGTGTGGATTTATAGATAATAAATTGGTAATAAATTGGTTTTGATTTAACAATAGGTGATGAAGCGTGATTTCGTTTTATATCCTTTTTTGCAAAATAAAAAAATGGTACACATTTCTACAGGTACGTATCATGTACAACACCCTATATGTCATTTAGGTACAAAACTAGATTGCCATAGATTGCATAGACAGTCATTAAAAACGGTTAAGACGTCCTGTTAAATAGAATAGTTAGAAAATCAATATAAAATATTATTTCTTGCATTTTCATCGGTCCTTTCTGTGAAAGTTATCCTAATTTTAAAGCTCAGAGTCATGATATTATATCCAGAAGAAGAACCACTTTTTTACGATTTTATTCAATATGCCCGTCATATTGCATTTCAATAAGCTGTTCCCTAATCGGTTGAAGGCTCCGTTAAATTTTAATGTTAGTGTAAATCCACCATAACTGTACTTATTTCTACCATATCTCTGAGATCTGTGGATATATATACAATACAGTACAGTTCACGATACTGTTACTGTCTTGGCAGACGTCAAATAATTGTGCGTCAAAAAGATTCTTTCTTAATAACCGTAGGTTTGTCAATAGTTTCAATGTGTGTACTACTCGTATATTAGATGCACTAGCTACTTCAGGGGTAAGTTCACCATCTGGAGTGAGGTTTTCAGCATTAAGAATCGAATTTTAAGTTCCTACAATCTACGATGCTTCACGTATCCTCTTTGATAAGAGGATTAGGTAAAAGCTCTTACAGTTATTTTCTCTCCGAGTCTACGTGCACATATTTCTAAGCAATAACCAATATCTGGGGGTTGAGCGAAAACAATTTTTCGCACACTTATTCCAAATGGCTGCTCGTATACTTTCAGTATGGCCGGACGTATCGGAAATGACCCCACAATATGTGCGGCAACATAAAAATTACATGAAACTTAATATTATACGATCGCCAATAAAATATCTAACGTGATCTTTATTATAACCCCGTAAAATTGCCGTACATTTGCGGACACAATGGCAATGTGGCCAATCTGAACGTAAGGAGGATTTTTACAGCTCAATGTCACCCTAGCTCTCCATTAGGCGAGCTTATGTGTAAATGAAATATAGCGATATGTTATACTTTCCCGGTCATATTGTGTTTAGTTTATTCGTTTATGTGGTGCTCAAATTTTGTTCTTACTTTCTTCAGGGACGACCCATACATATACTCGTATTACATATTATTGTGGTGGGAAATATGAACAACTTATTGCAGTTCAATTTCTGAAAAAACAGTATTTTTGGTTCAATACATAGTAGTTATTATGAGGGTATCTGCAAACCAACGGAATCTCCTTATAATCCTTGCTACCTTTCAAAATGGTGGACTGGCGGGCCGCTAAAGTTGAGCATGCTAAATTTGTTCACTGAACTCAGTAACTTATCATCAAGATGTTACACGGATCTCCTACTTTTCAAACGGCCTGTTAGAATTTACAATAGAATACGGAACACTTAGTTTAAAAATGTGAACAGACCTGGACGTTTTTATTAAATGGAATGATTCATATTTCTTACATACTCGGATGGAGCCTCCCAAGACAAGAAAATTGATAGCACACACATGTTTTGATGATTAGGTGTTGAGTGCCGAGGTATGATGAGACTTTTTTCATTTTTTTTCTTCAAATATAATTACAATTTCATATTGTCACCCTCAAAATAACTTCACTCTGAAGCGATGGAAATGGTTCTTCCACTGCTCATAGCAGTGCTGTAGCTCGGATACTGGATAGCCTTCAGCTGGTCGGTAACAGTAGTTTGAATATTTTCGGCTGTCGGAAAATGCGATCCTTGGAAGTTATTTTTCGAGAAAGAAGTCACAGGAACTCAAGTAAGGCAAATAAAGAGGCGGAGGAGCCACAGAGACGTCTTCACTAGCCAAAAACACGCTTATTGGCATTGCTGTGTGACAAGGTGCATTATCGTGATGCTACACCCAGCTGTTCTTGATTTGATGAACCGTGATGTGAGTCAAACTTAACTCTTCCCTGATCGTTCTGACTGACAACCGGCGATCTAACCTCATAAGATTCCGGATTCTGTCGATATTTTAATCGGTTCTTGAAGATGAAGACCTTCCGCTTCGTGGATCATCTTCAATCGACTCTCTCCCTACTGGAAATGTCTTAAATTACCGAAAGACATAGGCTCTTGGCAAAACACCCTCCGTAGGCCTGCTGAAGATTGGCAAGAGCAAAAAGCCTCAAGCTTGACAGATGGCCAGTACGTCGTTTTTCAAAGTAGAAAGAAGAAAGCGCTTTATGGTTATAAAGTACTCAGACAAGACTTTGGTGTTATTAGATTACTCCCATTCTATTTGAATAAAAATGTGCTAATATGGCACAACGGCGCCATCCTGAAATTTTCAAAAACCATTTCTACAAAACAAGGACAAATATGGGCTTTAAATTTGGCCTTTCCGCTTTTATTAGGTACCGTAGCATAGTCTGTGAGAATTTATCACAACTAAGCCATCTATGAGACACTAACGTTATGAAATTAGATTTATAATCAGTGCAGAGAGGAGAAGCATAGCTGTGACAAGTTTTCATAGATGATACAACGTAATCTCATTCGAACTCTGAAAATGTATGTATGTAAGTAGGAATAATCCAAGAATCGACTATTCTATGATTTCGCTTGAAAACAACATTAAGTGGCAGATGAACAGGTCGTCAGCCTTTCTTTCATCTCATTACGACTGTTTGGCAGAATATTGCTTAAAAAAAGTTTATTGCACCTCATTTCCGCCAGTTTGCGATGTATTTCTAATTTTTAAGTCAAGTGTGGAAATTACATCTTTTAACTTATTTTTTAAAACTGCAAAAGATACCATAGTTTTGAACACATAGACTTATACCTAAACGTTTTCCAGGATTCACGAGATATCTTTCATTTCAAACGATTTATCTTTCACCCATTTATCCTCAAGTTGTGAAACGCGTGTCAATAGATGTCAAACTCCAGTTACTAAAACATCATCATGTGGGTTTTCTCTCAATCTAGCATTAAGTTGAAGAATTTGTCTCCGTAGTTAATGGATATCACTATGCAACATAACGAAATGCATATAGGTTCTTTATCAGTCTACCTTATCTTTTTTTGGCGCAGCCCACTGAGCCAACTGCTTCTCCTGAAGTTGACAGATTAATTCAGTAATATGCAACTCCATTCAAGGAAATTACCTTCTTCCTGTATCACCGCAAACCGGAGCTTCTTCCAATTATGGCCTTCCTGCGCCAGACAGAATTTCAGATGCTTCGTCACAACTGGCGCACTCTGGAGTTCTACTGCTAATTAGGTATGGTAGATTGAATTTAAATACAATGGGAGAGTCGGCTTTGTTTTGATGCGAAAGTGGATTTATCGACAGGTGAACGGTTATAAATGGATAAAAATAGGCGTAGGTTATTCCATGGTTCGAGGCCGTATTCTGTAATAACAGTAATTTATTTGCCAAAAAGTCTATTATAATTTGTTGCCAGTACAGGAGCAACAATGATGAATAAAAGCACCGCCATGAAAGAAAAAAGTTTGCTTGTGAGGCAACAGCTCACTTTTTGTCACCTTTGCCTCATAGTGATGCATTAGAACCTTCTGATATACATTAGTCTCATTGAAACTAAACCTATATACGTGTGGTTCGTTACGAAATTGATGAGATCTGCAACTAACTGGCGTACTGCTTGTAGATTGAAGGAGCCATACGTTTCTTCTAGAGGAACGTAATTCAAGTTGTCAGTGATATTTGCTCGACATGCAGCCTTAAGCCTCTTTCTCGCTGGTACACAATGATCCATTTATGCCAAAATATGGCTAAATTAGAAAAACAAAGTGATGGTTCAAGCTCGAATGACACTTGTTACACCAGAGTTTCCATGGACACTTTATATGTCACATGCAAGGTCGATTCAAAGAACGTTTTCTGTACTACTTAAAATTAGTAGTTGAATGTAGTGTATGTTTCGCAACATGACCGTTGAATTATCTAAAAGACAGATTAGTGAATATTGTTTGGCATAAGCATGTAAATCTTAACATGAATCACCGGAGAGGTAGAGACTCGGGAACGCGTAAGTAAATTTGTTTTTGCTCAAAATATATGAGTTCCTAGCAAATAGTTCAAGACCTAGCGACACTTGACCCTACGTAATTGGGATTATTCCACTAATCTGTCTTTTAGAGACAGCAGCAGTTGTGTTGAAAAGCATACACTTTTTCCAATGGTATAGAAAACGACAATTTCTGATAAATAGATGTATATTACCATTTACCGGATGCTTTTTAGCTGGAATGTTGTACAAAATTATATCACAATTACGCTAATTTTACAATTATTGAGTAATCACTTAACTGAATTACACGATATGCGCGTCCGACATTGGTGTATTCCTCCCATTACCACCCTCATTTCGATACTATTTTTAATCAAATCCGCGATAAAAAATCTATTTTATCATTTTAGACTACCAACTCTTGATGTTTGTTGTGAAACATCCGCTACTACAGTCTTCCACAAAATTCAGGATGGTCTGTATCTCAGTTGTGTTGTGTGTAGAAAATCTTTGAACATTAGAATATAGATCTGTCATTATTTTTTTTTTTGAAAGGGTAAAGCTTTTATAGCCACTCTCAGGCAGAAGAACTCGACAGTATTGCCCGGCCTGCCCTTTCTGCCCATGGTTTGAGATACTCCAGAGATGGCATACTCACTAAAGCCCCTCAATCGTTCGCCACCACGGTAATGCTTGCTGCATTTCTTCGTAGTGGGTAGCGTTGCGTCAGGTTTTCATACCGTGGATATTAGTCATCTACGTATTCTCTATCGTACAGATACATACCTTTATACCTATGTACAAGTACAACCGAGCAAAATAGAAACGTACTATTGGTTCCTTAGTCTATTTTTTTCTCCCGTACCTTACTCATATCAACCCATTTTCGCTCGCGTATATGCGTGGCAAAATTGTCAACAGTGAGCCTCTCGCCGAGCGTTGGTTCCAGCTGACTTTTACAGCTCAATGTCACCCTAGCTCTCCATTAGGCCAGCAAATCAATTGGTGGGATACCGGCTACCACCAACTGTGCATCGGTCGACACCGTTCTGTAGGCGCATACCACACCTAGATACCTAATTGCATTTTGGCTTCGAATCTCTGAATGGTCAACCTTAACAGCTAATGAATTAGCTTCTGTCTGAAAAAAGTATAACTTCTTTTGTCTTCTTCTTCGAGGAAAATTTCACACGCAGAACGGAACATTTTTCCACGATACCCACGAAGGGGCATGGGAGCTAATTTCAAACCATTCTCTTCCATCCATATGGTAATCCTTATTATTCCGTATGCCAAGGGTGCTTCAAGTGTGTCTCTGTCCTTGCTAGTCACTATCAGCGTTGTCAGCATTCCCTATCAAGCCGAATCACGGCAGCATCTGTAACCGAAGAACCCCATCGTAGAATATGTTCCAAAGCAAGGGCCCTAAAACGGAGCCCTGCTGAACTCCCATTGTTACCTTCATCGTCTTTTGCGCTACTATAAGTGCTCTCTCGTCTAGGTAGCTCTTCATTATGTTTAATAGACAGCTAGGGATGTCTAGTTTCTTGAGAGATTCGACGATTTTCTGCCATTGTTCCATGTTAAGGAAATTCTTAACGTCAAAAGCAACATATCTGTCATTATTGTTGTTCTCATTTGTAACGAGGATTGTATTAACTACTGTTCTTCCTTCAATCTTTTGTGTTACCAGGAAACATACTTTATAACTTTCAACTGTCGGAGGTCGGTTAAATTAAGGTAAACATGTGGATTTCAATGCTTTCTGTTTTGAAATCAAACAAACTTAAAGCAGTTCTGGTATTATTCGTTTTATAAATTTATTAATAAATGCTTTTGTATCCCTACAAACATTTATTTGTTTTATAATTTTTATATTTTGCTTTTCTTTGCTTTGTTCAGTAGGCTAAAGTGTCGTAAGAAATTGTTTTGCAGACGTTTATGAAACAGTATTGAAATTTGTTGTAAGGCTGTTTGGTACTTTTGCTCTAAGAACGTTATTTAATTGAAATAAAATTGCATCCTAAGAGCGGGAACAAAGCAATTATAAAATAAAATAGCAAGGACAGTTGAAACTTTTTGATATATTCTTGCTAGTTGGGTATTAATTGGAGAGGTGTATAATAAGGCTCCCCCCGAATTTGGATTAATGAGGTTTGTGAACTCTGACGAATTAATTCTTGTTAACTTTCACATACCAACTATAACCTCATACATGGCTAAATTGCGGCATATGGTCGGGATTGATTATACAAGCAATTTTTTAATTTCTCCTTGTGACCTTAAAATAACCTTCTAACATCTTCATACAGATAAACTGATCTCTGATTTAGACTCAACTACCACAGAAAAATCTACATGGCATACGTCTGGACTTGACTATTAGACTTATTTTGGAATTGTCTTTGAAATGCCCTCATAGTGATTGACCCCTGATTCAGACTCAGCAACTAGAAGAACCCAAATGACATAACGACAAAGGGTATGAAATCAGGGACCGCCGTGCTGAATATAGTTTTTGTCAGTTTCGATGTGCAACAGCCGTTTCATTCTCCCTTTCTGTGTTCATATTAGTATTGCTCTACAAATTCCAGCCGTTACAAAATCTCGGTATTTAAGATTTGTCTTAAATGAGAGCTTCGATTAGTAGTAAGACTTAGTCGTCCGCATTGCTTAGAAACTATCCGGCGAGAACCTCTTTTCCATTCGTATCATATCTCGGGTAAATTTATTCCATGAAGACGCTATCAAAGCAAGTTAATTAACCCACAGAAAGCTGTATCCAAGCTACTTTAAGCGAGAAGTTATATACTTCGTGTGCCGGAAACTTATGATACACCAACATAAACAGAAACATCTGGTGTGTGTCTCTGAGGCAACATACTGCGGAACTCCGGATATATGCGCCGAAATGCGAAGTGAGGAGTGGTCCTTCGCCGTAAGGGATGCTGCTCCTCTCTATCGTATTATATGGCTGTTTGCATTAAACCACAAGAAATATCATCACCAGAAACTCGACAGATTTGTGCTTTAATATGAATGTATGAGCTGCTGTAAAGTCAGCGCTATTGTGCTTTCTGTTTAACCGTAAACACCATGCCACCTCTAACTGTTCAAAAAGAATAAAACCTCTCTAAGCCCAAGAACACCAACTAGAATGGCCGACTATATCGATGTCTTTTCAAAAATGTTATCGTTAGACCATTATGGTAAAGGCTGTAAAGACATTATTAATGTTGCGTTGGAGGGATATAATGAGTCACTAGGCTGTCAAAATTTTGTTGTATTTTACGGTAACGATGAAAAATTATTTGAGAAAAGCCAATTTCAGTAAACTTTTAGGAACCGGTTTTATATGTATATGAGAGGTTCTAGTTCTTGGACACCCAGTAGAAGCTGCATGTATGTTGATTGAACAACATAAATAATTATTCCCTCCGCCGGGTTCTTTATTTAAAATTATATGAAAAACACTAATTTAAGAAAAACCGCAGAATCGGAGCTTAGCTTAGCCCCAGAAAAAACAGACTGTCACAAACACAATATGTTGTCATCGGAATTGTAATCTGCACTTGAAAAAAGCCACTGTAGTGATTGAAACGTCAGTAAATAGTATTTTAATCAGATGTGGTTTCATTTAATGGCCAGATTATCAGGGAGCTTCGGATTTACAGAATACGAATCTTTCATCGCTTCCAGCTTAGTCAGTCATATTACAGATATCTTTGAGCATACCCATTTGAGCAATTTAACGTTTAGATAAACATTTAAACATTTGAATAAGATTTGTCGTATACATTATTTATATAAACCTATATTCATATACAGTTTTAATAAAGACATTTTGTTAAGAACTTTCAGGTTATTAAAATCTTGCGTACCCTCGTGAAGTTGCGCTCTTTGATTGTATAAAAATTTCACTAGCAGAAAATTAGAAATTATCGAGATATCGAAGCTTATACAAAAACATAAAATATCAACTGAATAAAAGCAGCGTTGTCGCATCTACGGCTTGTGGAACGTTAACGGCAACGGATAGTTTACTACGTGTACCAAGTTACGTTTACCTAACTTGAAATTTAAACAGTAATTGAAAGTTCTGTTAGTAACAAACAATGTTGTTAGTTTTCTTGGACATTTGAACTTCTCATTTGAAACAGTCCTTGTTACATAAATAAACTTGGCATACATTCAACTATAATTAAGAAAATGATATAAGAAAATCGAAAATTATAATTGTTTTGCTCTTGTTAATGGCAATGATAAAATAGTCAGAAGTGATGAAATAACCCATATTGACAGGGGGTGATAAGACGGGCTTTAGTAGGTAAGTCAAACAAACGTAAGCAATACCACATGTCCTGAAACTGGAGTGGACCCCGTAATTCGAGAATCCAGTTACAATGTTTTCCAATACTACTCGTATCTGCCGCTTCGCCACCCAACTTCGAAGTCAGCACAAACATTATTCAAACGAACAAAGCCTATTTTATCGTACGACGCCGATGTTATTGGAAAAACTTTTAAATAAAGCGGATCGCGTCCACCTGACTGAACTCCAGGATTCCGGGCTGAAGTTCCCTGGGGACACAACTCCCGACAAATGTTGTTTTTGCGACTTTCAGCCAACTCCTTGTAGTCTCAAAAAAGCTCCTCGGGGCAAGTAATCCCTCATTAGCCTTATCGTTTGTCTCCTTTTTTCCTTAATAATGAGCAGACGCCATCGGCTTTTTTTCTAAATTAATTGAGCAAGTTGAGTATGCTGCGCGTTTATGTTAGGGGAATCGATTTTGGTAATTTTTGGAACATCAAAGCCATTATATCCGTCGGGGCTTACATGTTTATTATTTCTGTAATTTTCATGTCCTGAAACATCTAAACATGAGGAACATTCGTAATCACGAAATAATGATTAACGTAATAATAATAATAATAATAATAATAATAATAATAATAATAATAATAATAATAATAATAATAATAATAATAATAATAATAAGTGCTGTCATTTAGCTTTGGCGTTATTAAATGGAGCGATGCAAACCTAGCAGAAATCGATCGCGAAACTAGAAAATTGCTCTCCAAATTTCGTATGCTACATCCAAAATCTGCCACGGAAAGGGTATACATACCTAGAGCCCTTGGGAGAAGAGGACTGATTAATGTTGAGCGCCTTTGCAAAGAGCAAGTGTCCAAGCTTCGCCGATATTTTTGCAACATCAATTGCCAAAACATTAGGAGCATTACAGCTATGGACAGCAACATCACCCCCATGAATTTGGGCAGAAATCATGAATTCTCAGATCGATCAATACCGACGTCGACTGACATGCTCAACAGATGGAAAGAGATAGCCCTTCACGGGAGATATCCTGTAACACTTGAAAGAGATGGAATTGATAAAAAATCCTCACTATCAATTTTTGTGAAAGGCTACCTACATCCGGAATCGGAGGGTTTTCTATGTGCTATTCAGGATAAGGTTATTCGAACCAGAAACTATAAACGCCATATACTAGGCCTGAATACACACGACGTATGTAGAAAATGCCATACGCCAGGTGAAGCAATAGAACACATCACCTCCAGCTGCAACATGTTGGCCAATAGTGCTTACTTATCCCGACATAATCAAGTAACCAAAATAATACACCCCACGTTAGCTCAATAATCTCATTCAGTCAACCGCGCCATATTACAAATATACACCATTCCCAGTACTCGAGAATCAGTCGGCCCTATTGTACTGGGACAGGCCAGTCATAACCGATAAAACAGTTGACTATAACCGGCCAGACATACTACGGATCGATAAAAATAAACGGAAAGCATACATAATTGATATCGCAGTTCCACTCACAGTAAACATAATCAGAACCGAATACACCAATGCTGAAAAGTACCAAAACCTTGGCATTGAAATCAAAAACATTTGGAAACTATGAGAGGTCTGCATAATACCAGTGTGTCTGTGGAAGGAGCAATCTCTGTAAATCTCCACTCTCACTTAGAGAAAATCGAAGTTCCAGCGCATTTTATTGCATTGATGCAGAAAGCCGCAATCTTGCAAACATGTCACATAGTTCGCAAGTTCTTCGCAATAGGCTGAGGTGAATTCCTCCCCTGTTGTGTACATACCCCGTGTGTAACGGTGAAAGACCAACCAAAAACGAATAATAATAATAATAATAATAATAATAATAATAATAATAATAATAATAATAATAATAATATTAATAACAATAATAATAATAATATTAATAATAATAATAATATTTATTCGCCAAAATACAAAAAATGGGTAAACAAATATGAAAAAAAACACAGAAGGCATCGCCTGTGTGTGGATTATATCTTAATGACTAACAATGAATCATATGTATATAACAATTATTCTTGGAAATTCTAAAAAGTATTAATATAATTGGAATTTTGTAGTTTTAGTTTTCTATATAATTATGTACAGTCATTCGCTGCACAGTACAAACCCAGTCTTTCAATTTTCGTCTAAATTTTCTTCCAAAATTAAGTATTTTAATTTCGGTTGGTAGTACATTATACAGGGTGACTTTGAAGTTGAGTCATTAATTTTCAGATAATTATTGTAGAAGGAAGATAAACCAAAATATGTGTGTAAAAATAAAAAAAAAAATTAAAAAAAAATTTTACCTTGTTTTATAAAGTATCCTCCCGACAAGTATTTCAGTGCGGACCTGTATTTGATCGTGCGGTCTTGGAGCAGCATGCCCTGACCTGTGAGGTCTTAAGTCACCTGATTCACGAGCCCTTTGTACTACATTAACAAAGGCACGAGGGGTTGGTTGCACTCGATTGGGAAACCGATTCGCATAAATCCGTGAAGCATCCGGGAGCATTTTGTAAATAAGAATCATGTCCACAAGTTCAGCATTTTCGTAAACATGTGCCATTTTTGATTTCGTTTGAGCCACGCAACAAACACACATACAAACACAAACACAAACACTAACGCGACTGACGAAAAACATCGTGATAAACGTTTCAAATTCTTTCGCTTTTTTGTTTCCGATGCGAAGAACAGGTCAGGCGGATTATATCCGTTGTCGCCAAACACGAACATATTATTATTGAGACAGGGCGGTATTCAAACTTCCAAAGGGCTATAACTTTGTTACTTTAATTTTACCAGAAAAATGGTAAAGGAAAAAACATTTCTTTTGATCAGATCTACTCACTGTTAAAATAAATGACTCAACTTCGAAGTCACCCTGTATAATTTAGCTGCTAAGAATTCAAATGATTTTTTGAATAATGCTTTGTGTGGTCATTGGATATTAGATGAGCCTATTCGAAATCGTGGGTTATGCTCGTGTTTATAGAATTTTTTTTCATTACAATACTTATGGTATAAGGTGGTGGCATGTAAGACATAAGTATCCCTGTTTCCTGATACAAGTTGTTCGTCGGATATAATCTTGGTTTTTTGAAAATGGCTTTCAAAACCGTTCTTTGTGGTATATCCAGGTCAGATATATAATTCCAGCAGGTGGCACCCAAGGCTATGATACCGTATATTAAATGGGTTTCAACTAAGGCATGGTACCGGATTCGCAGATAACTTTCTGTTAGAATGTTAGCAAGCACTTTGAGTTTATAGGCAACATTACGAATTTTTTTGATAACATATTTAATATGGTTATCCCACCCTAAATGTGAGTCCATAAATATTCCAAAACATTTCATAGTACTACTATCGATTTTTGTTTTTTGGCCATGATAATTAACGGAAATTTGTTCGAAGGTAGGTAAAAATTTTGAATAGGATGTAAATGAAATAAATTTTGTTTTTTTGAAGTTAGCTGTTAAAATTTTGGTATCAAACCAGTCAATGATCCTTATAAAATCCTTTTCAGCTATTTGCTTCAGTGTGCTCCAGTCATCGGCTTTATATATTATGAGAGTGTCGTCTGCACAACATATAATATTTCCAGTACTGTTAATTTTGAATAAGTCATTTAAGTATAGACTAAATAATAGCGGCCCTAGTACTGTTCCTTGAAACACACCACATGTGATGTACATTTTTTTACTGTAAGTGTTAGAGATTTTGACAGTCTGTGCCCGACCTGAAAGGAAATTTTTTAAAAGGATTAGTGAAGTTCCCAATCTTTCCATAACTTTCAGAAGCTCGACACGGTTAACCGTATTAAAGACATTCTTTAGGTCAATAAAGATACCAATAGTAGGTATTTTTTTGTTGACATTAGAGTTAATTTCATCCATTGCAGCCAAAATTGCGTCTATAGTAGATTTTCCTTTTCTAAATCCATATTGGTCAGAACATATAATTTTGTTTTTATCCAAAAGTTGTAATAATAAGTGAGAACATTCATTTTTAATGCAAAAATTTGCGCAACTAGGGAATCCCTTATTTTTCAAAGTTTTCATTTTCGAATGCATACCCCCCCGGTTTTTTTCGTGTATCCCTCATAAAAAGGAACTAGAAAAGCTAAAAAAGGAATCTCCTCTTCCTGCACAGTCTTCATCACCAATGGATTATAATTCAAGAAATTGAAGAGCGCAACCGTAGGAAACAAAATACTATTATTTTTGGACTTAATGAAGATCAAAGAAGGACAAAGCAGGAACGGATAGCTCATGATAATCAAGAGGTTAGAAGTATATTGCAACCCTTTTTTTCTACAGAAATTGATACCAATGTCAGACTATTCAGGCTGGGAAAGTTTGATCCCACAAAGGATAGGCCTAGACCGGTGAAGGTTTCTTTGCGGAACAATCAAGATGTCATGTTATGCATGGAAAACTCTGCTAAACTTAGATCCGGTAACAGGAATACAAGAACAAGTATTTCTACTGATAGAACACCAAAACAACAGGAATTTTATAGAAACGTCAATCATGAACTGGATCAGAGGATTGCTGCAGGTGAGAAGAACATCAGAATCAAATATGTAAATGGTCTTCCAAAAATTGCTGCTAATTTAAACTGAACAGACCCAGCAGCGCCGAATTTCGAGCGTACTATCAGAATGTTAGGGGCTTGAATTCCAAAATTGATGCTTTATTTTAATCGGCAACCTTGAATGAATATGATCTAATTGGTTTAACAGAAACTTGGCTGTCCGACAAAGTACGTGACTCTGAAATTTTCCCTGAAAACTACAGTGTGTTTCGTAGTGACCGTGATTTTGTAAGAACAAAGAAATTGTCTGGTGGGAGTGTATTGTTGGCATGTAAAACTAGTTTTATGGCAGAGCATGTTTTTTTAGATTTGTCTACTGATTATCCTTCCATTGACATACATAGTTGCGATTAAGTGCAAGCTACCACTCACTCCGTTTGTTTATGTTATTTATATTCCACCAGACACTTCTAATAACATTTCCGAAAGTTTTTTGTCACACATGAGTACGTTTAGTATTTGGCGATTTTAATGCCCCCCGTTTCGTATTTAGACTTCATGCATATTTTCGTTATACGTTATCTAATTTTTTAGAGCTTACCAACACCATCCAATATAACCTAATATTAAATGCGCTGGGGCGGTTGCTGGATTTACTCATAAGCACTGAAAGTATAGCATGTATTATTTCAAGGGAAGCTATTTATATTGTTAACCAAGTAGATCCTCATCATCCTCCTTCAAGTATCCTATTTACCAAACAGCTGTCTAGTAGGTCTAACTTGTCCCCAAATACTGATCCTACCTCATTGATGTATAACTTCAAGAAGGCATCCTGTGTTGGCTTATACAGGGTGTCCGCAAAGTTGGGGTTTTCCTTTACACGACGTGTAGATCTTGAAAACATAAGCAATTTTTCTTAGTACCATATACACCAATGTCCTAAGGGAACCGAGATAAAGGGCTCTGCAACATCAAAAATATCTGAATACCGTCCTGTAGCCGCCACCCGCCGCGATGTCCCACACTGGTACCGGCTACTAGCTGAACCCGACGACAGAACTGGGTCGGGGGTCGGGGTCAGTATGTCAGGTCATGCAACCTTCAACCGACGGTAAAGGGTCACGCGTATAGAGGTAACGAACCCGTATAATCGATTGCGTTTCAAAAAAAAAATAATAATGGCACACTCATACACCAATAATGAACTCGTTGATATGTTGTTAATTTATGGCGAATGTCTTCAAAATGATACAGAATCGTCGCGAGTGTATGCAGATCGTTTCCCTAGACGACATCATCCAAGGCCCCGCTGATTTGTGTACCTGGTCCAGAGAGTCAGGGATACGGGCCATTTGGAGGAATTTCGAGGTGGGCACAGTGGGAGGCCTAGACAACCACGAATGGTGCAAGTTGAGGAAGAACTACTGAATCGCGTAGACGAGAATCCCTCAACAAGCACTAGAGACGTGGCTAGAGAAGTGCAAGTATCAAAAACTAAAGTGTGGCAAACGTCCAACGTGTACAATCCCTTCAACCTGACGATTTTCCAGCAAGAGTGCGGTTTTGTGAGTGGTTGTTGCATCAACATGACAATAATCCGGACTTTTTGAAGTGCATATTGGTGACAGACGAATCTACGTTTACGCGTAATGGGGTGAATAACTTTCGATTTCAGGCAGAGACGTACTTAGCCCTTCTCGTCAACTGGAGAGTGAGTACTTTTTCCTTTATTTTTTTTTACTTGGTCGCCCTCGTTTCACTACACATTACCTTTGTTATTTCAAGGGTAGTTGTTTCTGAAAAGGAAAACCCCAACTTTGCGGACACCCTGTATAATGCTTCGAGTTATACTGGGTGCTCCTTTTTACGTAAAATTACAGTATTTGATATTTATGTTCCTAAATATACCAATACCTGCAAATTCAGGTATCCTCCTTGGTATACTGGAAAAATTATGGGTAACATAAATTTGAAGGATTACTACTACAGAAAATATAAGAGAACAAGTAACGTTTTCTATTACAATGAATTTTCTAGATTGCGCAAGGGCAAATTAGAGTTGCTTACAGTGAGTACTTGTCGTCGGTCGAGGACAGTATAATCAGCGACCCGAAGAAGTTCTGGTCATACATTTGGAATAAGAGAGACTCTAGCAGATTACCAGGCCAAGTCCAGTTCAATGGCGACGTATTTAATACTCCACAAGGTGTTATTGATGCATTTGCCGACTATTTTAAGAGTGTGTATGTGACTCCTCGAAATATTCTCTCTTCTTTAGATAGCGTCACCTCAACACCATGTATTTATCTAGAGGAATTAACGGAACCTGATTTACTGAAGTCTCTCTCTAAGCTTCAAAATAAACTAGTTTTACTATTAAAGATTGTGCTCATGTTTTCGTCAAGCCGACGCTGATAATTTTCAATGCTATATTAAAATAGAAATTTTTCCTGATGTTTGGAAGATAGCAAAGATGTGTCCGGTCCTGAAAGATGGTGATAAATCTGATGTACTCAACTATAGAGCTATAAGCATTTTGAACAACATTGCAAAGGCTTTTGAAATGGCCATTTACTCTTTTATCTTCGAGAACGTTAAAAGCCTAATTACACCATCATAGCATGGTTTCATCAAAGGTAGATCCACTACGTCAAATTTAATGACAATTACGCAGTATATAGCAGAATCGTTGGACAATAAACAACAAGTCGATGTTATTTACATGGATTTCAGCAAGGCTTTCGACAAATTAAGCCATCACTTTCTTGTCGATAGTCTTCATTATTTCGGCCTTAGTGACTCGTTAGTCGGTCTTCTAAGCTCATATTTTTCTAATAGGACGCAATGTGCTTATTATAATGGTTATTCTTTAGCTAATTATGCTGATCCCTCTGGAATACCGCAAGGTTCAAACCTAGGTCTCTTGCTGCTTTTATTCTTCATAAATAACCTAGCCGCTTCACTAAAGTGTGAATCTCTACTATTTGCTGATGATCTGAAAATCTACACCAAAATTACAAATTTGGTGAGCTGTATTTCCCTTCCGGACGATCTGCGTACCATCACACAGTGGTGCGACAAAAATATTGTCTTCTTAAATATATATTTCCTAATGCAAAGTATGTTCATATTGTCGTAAAATGAACCCGATTATGTTTGATAACTCGATAAGTAATGCAGTTTTGGAGAGAACAACACAGACTAAAGATCTTGGTGTAATATTTTCCTGTAGATTGGGCTTTTCTGTCCATGTGGCATGCGTCACTTCCGAAGCGACACGGATTCTGGGTTTCATATTGCGTAACTGCCGATCTTTTTCCAACGAACCACTAAAAGCTCTTTTTATTTCACTGGTGCGACCAAAACTTGTGTATGCTTCTTTTATATGAAACCTTTTCTATGCGAATTATATAAACATCTTAGAAAATGTACAAAGAAAATTTCTTAAATACTGTGTTTATAAAATCGATGGCACATAATCCAGAAAGGGGGGTCTCTCAATTTGTTCTGCTGGGTCGTGTTGAACTAGAGTTTCTACAGTTAAGACCTTCCACTGCTGGCCTGTCATTCCTGCATAAGCTTTTGCACGACAGAGTAGATGCACCAGAACTTGTCCACAGGTTAAATTTCTGTATTCCACTGTTAAATACGAGAAGAACTCTAACTTTCTACTGCAGTACCTCTCGTACCAATGTGTTATTTTATTCTCCGCTACATTCTATATGCAACAATTATAGCAGACAGTTCTGACATTCATTTTGATTGTATCAGTAAGATCTTGTTGAACTTCGTGTACTATTATAATAGCTAATTCCGTTTTTAAATTAGATCTATGTATACATTATATGTATGTATTATAAGTAAAGATACCATTATATTGTCCTCTAATTGGAATAGTTCTGTTGGGCAATGATGTATAAAATAAAATAAGCTTGGAAATAAAATTTTACCGTGTTTGGAGCACTGCAACCCTGCCGACTTGCGTTTAAACTTGTTCATAAAAGTAGCGCGAAAAATGAGGCGCGCGATCGCGGTATTTGTCACTTGATCTTCAGCCGCCGGCCTATCGACGCGCATTGTTTTATGTTTTCGAGGTGGCAGTCTCATTAAGAAGTAATAAGAAAGTTATTATTTAGTAGATGACATAAATCATCAAATAACAGGTGCGAAGCTCCCGTCTAACCGTCAAGTACCCGCAGCTCTTTTTCTAACATTCGCGAATTTAAATTGACTGTATAAGATAGCGCGAATCTTGTTATTCGTATGTTATATTCTGGGAAAAGGCCAGAATACCCATCAGAGAAATTCCTAACTGTCTGAAGAAGCTGACTGGCCTTTACCAAGCTTGGAGGGAGTTTCATAAAACTTCCAAAAAACATCAAAATGTTTATAGAAAGCGTCACGAAGAATTTTCAAATAACTTGGACAATTTATTCGATATTGCACACGCCTTGGAACAAATAAAAACTAAGGAAGTTAGAGTCTTTTTACAAAAACAAAGAGAGCCAGGACGTCAAAGTTGCTTAATGGGTGTAGACAAAAGTTAGATGAAAAGGAAGAGAGGGCTAGTCAGAGAAAACTAGAAGAAAATAAAGGCTCGAACGAATGTGCTTGAAGGCTGGCTCATCATCACTATACCACACACAGTACAGCGTACAAAACTGGAAGGAAAGGCTTTATGATGCCCAAGTTAGTTGCAGCTTTAGATAGATACCAGCTAAGTATTCGAGACTCAGTTTATGGACTTCAGGCTGTAATAGAGGCATTAAGACTCAGCAGTGAAGACTTTCCTATAAATAAATTTTCTATTCAACGCATGCGCACACAGATTCGAAAAAAAAGAGCTGAGTCCATAAAATATTAATTTCAGAATAACATGCCTGAAATTGTTACTGTTTGATGGCAAAATATTACTTGGGCTGGATGTAAGGAGTTGTAAAGAAGAACGGTTACCAATCCCCATCTCATTCGGTATAAAGAACAACTTCTTGCTGAAGCAAAATTGGAAAGCGCCTCGGGTAAGGATCAAGCTAAAGCTGTGACAAACTCGCTGTGTGACTAAAATCTAGACGATAAGGTACAAATTATGTAGTGTGGTACAACAGCTTCGTCGGTTGAATGGATCTTGTGTACCGTTGGAGCAATAATTAGAAAGAGAATTGCTGCTTTTTGCTTGCCACCATCATATTAACGAATTAGTTTTGAAAAGTGTATTAGCATCAAAAATCGAATAAGTCACGAACAGTCCGAATATTCCAGTATTTAAAAAAATTAAAGATAGCTGGAAAAATATTGATCCTGCACCAATCGAAGTAAAACTCGACTTCGTTCAACAAAACTTGATTAGCACCAAAATTAAAGAATTGTTAACATTCTATAACCATGAGCTTCAAAAATCCATAGTACGCGAAGACTATCGGGAACTGATCGAACTATATATCATTTTCTTGGAAGAGAAAAAGCTGAAAATCAAACATCCATATATATGCTCCAGTGAGAAAAAATCACTTCAAATGTTTGTTTATTCATTGTCGCTGTGTATTGTAAAACCGTCGCTTGTGCAGTTTTTCGATAAAGACTCGAAATTAAGATCTATGCTTATTGAAAATCTTAAAGGAATATGAATGAATTGACCAAACTGCAGGTATTTCCAAAGCAGCTCTGAGCAAGTTTAGCTAACATTATTATCAGTGCAAATCATGATTTTGGCACTTTTTGATGAAGGAGTCGATGAGCAGACTAAGGAAAACATGGTTTTGAACCTTCAAAGAGAGAGTACTTCGGAAAGACGTACATTCCATCACAAAACGAGTTGTCCAACTATTTTTCGTGGTAAGTGAAAGTACTTTTACTTGCTGAGCTGTTTTTTTTACTTAATTTGGTACTATGTATGCTGATAACAAATCATTTTAGGAAAATCATTGGGTGATTTTGTGTCAGCGAGGAGTATAAATCTGTTTTTTCGTTTGAAAATGGACAAAAGTCTTCTGAAGAAGCCTGTGTCAACCTGGGAAACGGTTCTTTCCTTTCTGGCGGCAAAACGAAAGGCATTTTCTTTAAGAGCAGGCAATGATAGGGTAGAACGGGCTGCGAAACTAATACAGGTTTTCCATGGTCTAATCACTGTTGAAGAAGAGCAAAAGCAGTTTTTGCTACGTTTTGTACAGGAACACAGAAACTGTACCACGACTGTAAAAAAGAGACCCTAAAAAATAGCTACCCTGAACGGTGATCACTTTTATCTATTTTAATAGATAAATGTTACTATTTGAGACTTGTCTTTAATTATTGTTTCCAAAAATAATTATAATTCTCCAGATTGAGCTACGTAACAAAAACAGTTGAAAACAGTTATTTTGGAAATTTTCAAGGTAAAAGCGGCACGGGTTAATATTGCCATAGGTAAATAAAATTTTGTTTTTGACTATGTTTAACAATTTCGAAAAAACTTGGAGTGTATGCGTTTCAATATTTAAAAAAAAAATTGTTTCGCCAATGTAAGGGATACCCTACTGCTCACACGCCTGAGGTGTTGAGCCTTGACCACGCTGTCCATACTTAAAGCGGCTTTCTAAGTGAACAGTTACATCACCTCAACATACTTTGCTCCGTTCAGCTTTGCTCTATGTTGCAGCAAGGACCCGAAAAGAGCTTCAGCATCGGCTGCAGCTTCGGCCACGTTCGGTGAAAATATACACCTTCTGCACACCTTCAGCCTTCAGCCAAAGAATAGTCAAGGTTTGGCGGAGGGCCGATGGTTAGGAAAAATCTCTCACTATAGATTTTGTGTAGAGTGGAAGCATTGATTAACGTGTTCTAGATGAAGTTAGCCTAATACTATATTCCCGCGTCCAAAAAGTTATTCAAGACGAAACTAGATACCGTAGTAGCGTGATCTATGAGGATTTGTCACAGCTATGTTAAAGGATAGCGTCTCATAGAAGGCGTTGTAGCCGAATACATGTTAGGTATATGTTCGGATACAACGCCATCTATGAGAAACTAGCCTTCACATAGTAGGTTTCTAGTTAGTGTGGAAATGCGGAAAATAACTATGACAGATTTTCATAGTTGATGCTACGGTATATCACTTCTTGCGTTTGTAAAAATTTTTCTGTTTCATTTTTGAATGACTTTTATTTCCTCGATATATTTCTACTGTTCTTTGAATCCCCTGTGGACGGGGATTCAAATACAATGATAAATGACTGATAGAGTCTAAGATAAATTTATATCTTTTCATATCCACAAACGTTGCAATAGCTGTAGCTCATAAATGCCCAGCTACCGAAAGCCTTTACAGCTTCGCCCTTGCCCGAGCCATAACCCTCTTCTGCATATAAATGCAATTTCAGTATAATCTCCACGGCCAACTGTACATATCAGATTAGTACGTTTGCCCTCGATTTCAATTACCCCCAGTTAGACCATTTTTATGTTTATCCTGCTCCATGTGCACATGCCTTATCACGGTACTCGCTTATGGCCGATAGATATCCTCCATAATTGTCATAGTACAGGAAGTTTGCACTTTTAGGTACAGCCTATTTTTGGAAGAATGGGGTGTGAACGTAGGGTTCGTCAGAAATAAAGTAATACACCATATCAATTTGATAAAAAAAACTTATGGATATATGGTCCTAGTACCAAATGGGCCATAGAACCTGTTCACTTGAAGCAAAACTATGAACACGAACGAAAATTTCGAATTAAAGAATCTTCGTCGACTAGTTGATATTCCCTGGATACCACAAATGCGGAAGTGTTAAGACAAGTGCTGGAAACTGTGAAAGAACGTAAAGCTTCCTACTTGGGCCATAATACACACATGCTCAAAACTAAGGATACAATAAGTATTATAATTATTTTCATTTTTGATTTCATTATAACAGTGGAATACGTTTATTAAGATTAGTAATAACTAAAATAACCTAATACACCGGCAACTTAAGTGATTTCAATGAAAGAAATTCTAATTATCCAAAATGTATGAAAATTGTCAAACTAAATTGTATCAGAAAAAAACAAGGACGGGTTTGATATGGAATGTGGCCTCCACGTGCATTTATGGTCGCTCTACAACGCCTTTCCATACTCAGTATCAAGCTGTCCTAATCTTCTTGTGGAATTGCAGCCCAGAGCTGTTGAAGAGCATGAAACAAGTGATTTCGATTCTGAAATTGATTATGGTCCCCAAGAACTCTGCTTTGAAGCGTATCCCAGACATGCTCAATGGGGTTATAATCGGGAGATGGAGCGGGCCAGTCTAAAATGTGAATATGTCGGTCTTCCAGGAAATTTCATGTCACTCTTACTTACTGTATGTGGAGTAGCATTATCATGCATCAATATAAAACCTGGCCCAACGGTATCTCTGTATGAAATAACAACAGGTTCTAGAACATTCCTAACATGATCGATAAGAAACGGTCCAGCAAAACGAGCTCAGTTCTACTATGAAAACTAATTCCTGCCCACACCATTATTGTGCCTCCTCAGTAAATGTTAACCTCCTGGGTATGTTGGATTCGAGATCTTGTGCCAGGTGCTCTCCAAATACGTACCCTTCGTGAATCTGGATACAAACCAAACCGTGATTCATCGGAAAATAAGACACTACCCCATTGATTTTGGACCGACCGACATGTTCTTGGGCCACGCTAGCCGGGTGGCTCGACTTCCCTGGATTAGAGGTTGGCATCTCCACGGCCTTCTGCTGACTACAGCCTTCTATAGATGGTATGTCTTGAAACGCTCACATGCCGAGCATTGCGCAGATGGTTAATTAATTGAGGAGCAGTTATACTGTCACTTTTTGGAGCTTCCAAGTAAACATATCGGTCCATACGAGGAGTTGTCATCCTTGGGCGACCCAAATGCCGTTTTCGTGTACTTCCAGTCTCACGATAACGATCCCAGAGGCGAATGATGATGCTCTGAGTAGTTAATTCAAATTCAAAATTCAAAATATTTATTTCGTCATGAATAAACATCATAAACAAAGGAAATTCTACATATAGAGCAATGACGAAAAAGGATAGTCTCTCGATTATAAAACCGATACATTGGACCCTTTAATACAAAGAGTCCATGCGTGAAAGCCCTGAACACCCTGAAAGTCCTTAAACAAAATAAAAAGAACAATAAAGAGGCAAATGAAGAGGCGGTGAAACACAAAAAGGCAAAAACGAAGAAAAAACCCCCGGGAGCAGGCAACGGACGTGAAGAACAAATCTATACAACTTGTCAGCGAGTAGGAATGTAAAAATGATATTTTTGCTCGCACAGGGCTGCTAAAGTAGCTGGTGATTCTGTAACAACGTTTCTGTCAGTTTTGAGAATGTTTTTGACGATGAGGTTTTAACTGAAGTTCGTGAATTATTCCATAAGTGAACCGCCACATAAGCAAACGATCGTCCGAAGGAACGCGTTCTATGCCTAGGTACGATAAAATTGAGATTATTTCTGCTCGTCTTGGGACCACGCAAAGGAACAAATCTTTCTCTTAAATAGGGCGGTTGACCTGTTTTTACAACCCTATAGATAAAATAATACGTCTGATATTTTCTGCGATTCGTCATGGTTAGTATGTTGTAGTTATTCAGATAAGGAGTAATAACTATTTTGTACTTTTTGTATGCATTTTTTGGTTCGCGTCGATAGCGAATCACCATAGACGACATCTCCATAGTCAAAAAGTGATAAAATTAAGGTATTACACAAATAATATTTTTGTTTGGCTGATAAATGTTTTTTTAACCTGTTTATATTTTTTAGTTGCATGTAAGCTAAATTTGTCCTGTTTTTTACATGACTGCCGAAGCCAAGGGAGCTATCAAATATAATGGCTACATTTCTTGTCTCCTGAACTATGGGGATTCTGTCATTGTTAATAGAAATTACTAAATTTTGTTCAAAATGTTCTCTTTCATTACGTTTTTATTCATAACCATTACTTGCGATTTTGAGGGGTTTAGTTTCATATTGTGATGCTTTGCAAATCTGTCAATTCTTTGGAGATCTGAATTTAGTTGTTGTTGTGCAAAATGGATTGTGGTTTTATTGATATATTTGTGAGTCATCTGCATATTGTTTTATCTTTGCGAATTTTACCGATTTGACAATGTCAGATATGTAGATTGAAAATAGCAAAGGAGATAAAATTGAACCTTGAGGAACTCCTCCTTTTATAGGTTTAAAATCGTTTTTGTAAGTAGCGGAATCATTTGCTAACATAACACAGTTTGACCGTTTGCTTAAGTATGTTTTTATTAGATTTACGGAGTTCTGCGAAAACCCCTGGTAATGTAACTTAGCTAGTAACATTTCATGATTCAGAGTGTCGAACGCTTTACTAAAATCGAGAAGAACCATGCACGCACTATTTTTTTGTTCTTGATAATGTCTGATATCATCCAGACCGGATTGACTATCGGGTATGATATCGTTTGTGTCACAAAAAATCTAATTTGATTATAAAGATGCCTTTCTAAAATTTTGGTTGTAGCGGGTAATATGCTAATAGGCCTCAAGTCTGTAAATTCTTTAGGTTCTGCTATTTCTGGTAAGGGTTTAACAATAGCTTTCTTCCATACGTCTGGAAATAATCCTCTCAAAATACATGTGTTGATTATATTCAGCAAGGCATTCGTACAAAACGGGATACAGTTACCATACCATTTGCGACATCAACTTGGAGCATGCCAGCTTCAAGCATTCGCACAGCTCTCAACATGTGATTTTCACTTAAATGGCGTCTAGGCATATTTAAAAGATCACCAATAGCACGTTTGCAGAACAATAACAAAATATGCGAAACGATGTGGCCTATCCTGTTTACATTAATAATATGATGTTACACTTCCCAACCTAGTTCAAACTACATAATAAATCATTGAGTATTGGAAATCTCTAATATCCCTAGATTTTGAGCATATGTATATATTGAGAGGATTCCGGCTGAATGAATAGTTTAGTTTCCTCTAAAGAAATTAGCGAGTAGGGTGGCTTAGTGGGGATCAATTTTTCGAGATTGCTATCACAGATGGTTCTAAAAAGTATTCGGCTGGGTACCATCTGCAGTGTTCTAATAATCCGTCGTCTTACGGTTCCACTTCCTTTGTTATGAACTGTAAATATATTTTCCATGAGAGTTGCGATATCGTGAGAACCATTGATACTAGAACCTTCCACCCGTAGAGACTTTTAATTCAAAGTACCTTGATGAATGACATATTAAACTGTTGCCCAATTTGACAGGGAAATATTTTTCATACGAACCTAGGTCAAAAAAATGTGTCTGAAAAATCGGCCAACACTCAGTAGGTGAGTCAAGCTGGCATTGTACAGGTAGTAGCTACGAGGTCCGTAAATGAAGTGATGAGACTGTGTTTGATCCGACAACACTCACGGCGCCGGGCTTGGAGGGGAGGCAGGGAAACATGTGATCCTTCGGTAATAATTAGAGCTACAGTCATACGTTTTCCGTAACGATTTTTTTCTGTGAAACAGTTGTTATATAAAGCGGCATCAATTTCAAGCAACGGTGTGCTATTAGGTTTTGCTTCAGCCTTGGGCACACTGCAACGGAAGCTTTTGCCAAGCAGGTCTATGGCGATGGCGTTTTGTCAAGAGCCTAGCTTTTTCGGTGGTTTAAGGCATTTCCAGGAGAGAGGAAGTCGCTTAAATATGATCCACGAAGCGGAAGGCCTTCATCTTCAAGAACAAAAATGCTCCTTGTCACACAGCAATGTCAGTAAACGAGTTTTTGGCCAGTAAAAACATTCCTCTGGCTCCTCGGACTCCTTAATCGCCGTACTTGAGTCCTTCTGGCAGTCGAAAACGTTTAAACGGCTGTAACCGGTCAGCTGAAGGCTACCCAGTATCGGAGTTCCAGCACTGCTATGAGGAGTGGAAGCGCTGTGTGGTTTCAGAAGGTTATTTTCAGGGTAGGGGGATATTCTGTATGTATACATTATCAGGAACTCATAATATATCCCACAGATTTCTTATTACACCATAATAATCCCACTTATAATCGTTATTATTATCTGAGATGATGGTAGTTCAAAATGTACCAAGCTATATCGCATTATGAGATCGGAAGTAGCAATTATTATCGACCACAGTGCATGGGAGCGGGTGAGATGTTAGCCATGCAAACATACTAGGGGGAAAAACAAATAACGCGGCAACCCGTTCGATGGTGGTCATAATATGCCTCGCTTAGTTCAACTGTGACAAATATAGGCGGTATGTGGGCGAGGGTGAACGACGTTTACACTACAGAGCCGAATCAGGCAAATTAGGGACGAACTCGGTATGCTTAGTTGTTTAATGGCGGGTAGACCTCAAATTATACCGCTAGAATCGACAGCATCTACCGGTCACAGTGGTGACTTCGACAAAAATGTTTCTCTCGAAGTAAGCAGAGCTTAAGAAACATAGAAGTAGTTGCGACTGAATTATGTATTGCGTAGGGCGATGTTTAGCGTGAGCTGGTTTTCTACCTAACACCGTTCTCATGATGAAAAGATAGGCTTTGTATGTATTAAAAGTTGGAAAAGTGAATTATGATGGATAATTGAATTGGTTTGATATAAAGCGACCACCGTAGAACAAACTGTAATATAGTTATGTATAAATAAAGGCATGTGCTGGTAACAAATAATAATGAAAATGTAGCACTCCACCATCTTGACCTGTAGAATCCAAATACATTAAGTCTAAAGACAAAGTCTGCGAACGTTTTCTTGGAGATGCGACAAAGTTATTTACGTATGATGTACATTTAGTCTAATCATAGATAGATAGATAGATAGATGGATGCTTTATTGTCTTCGGATCATAGAAATGATATAAGACTCGTCAGGCATATCTCTATGAGTACATTATTATCTACAAAAATTAAAAATATAGTTAAGTATAAATACATAAATTTGTCGGTTAAAAATGAAAAGAAACACAGTTTAGTCGAGAAAGGGCAAAGGACGCATGTGCGCACGAATGAAAACATACACTAAACAAGCAGATACAATAATAAACAGAACAAGGTGTAAAAGAAGTAAGTACAATAAAAATAAAAAAAAAAATAAAAGGTACGCATAAACGAGTAAATATATACACACATATAATACATATATATACATATATACACATACATATATATATAGACACACATACATATATATGCACACATATATATATACAGCCATAGTTTCCTATTTAATTTTTTGGTGCATCACTCTTACCCTGAAAGAAACTCGGCTACTGAGTAGTAGCATCTTTCTATTAACAAATTCCTCAGTTCTTTCTTGAACCTATTTGAGCATCTAATATCTTTTAGTATTGATGGCAACTTATGAATACCTTGGTGCAGGCGTAGGCTGGTGATTTTTCGAACATATTAGACGAACATACCCCTGGATTGCCAAATAATTGTAAAGTCTGGTTTTATTGCTGCAAGTTGTTCAGGGTGATATTCAAAATATAGGCGCATATAATGGGTACACCAATTTTTGTGGGAGAACTTTTTATTCGACAACAAAGAATGACAAAAAGGTGTTTTTTGGAATTCAAGTTTGTTGGCAGGAACGAAAAAACTCTTTATATAAGATTGTTATGTATGTATGATACCTACAAAATGAGACTACACGTAAAAAGATCCGACGAATAGTGAAAAACTTATGGCCAAAAACCGAGAAAAGCTGCAGGTTTTGGCACTTGTTCGTAATGCGACGATGGTTTCTTGCAGATGCTTGAAATTCTTCAACTTCGTAGGATTCCTACTTCTAAATAACCACAACAAGATTGGAGGAGATTCCTCAAGCAGTTTTTAAGAATTTCCTATCCCAAGACACCTGTTTCCCGGCCATCACTACTAGTTTATTAAGCAATACGCAGGGTTAGTTCAAAGGGCATTTTATAGCAAAATACACTAGTTTACCTTGTCAATATGAATTGCAAACCATTCTGGAAGATAAATGTTATTTTCATGCAAAAAGGATGGGTTACGTTTTTTCTTCTAAACAAATTCAAACATTTCGTATTTATGAGTAATTCGCAACAAAACATGATAGCGACATCCGCTATGATTTAAAATATGTATAGTAACGTATGCTTTTCGAATTTCAATTACTCACAAATTCGAAATGTTTGAATTTGTTCAGAAGAAAAAATGTACCCATAACATTTATCTTTCGGACTGGTTTGTGATTCATATTGGCAAAGCAAGAACCTGTATTTTGCTATTAAATGCTCTTTAGACCCTGTATATTGCTCAATAAACTAGTAGTGATAGCCGGAAAAAGGTGTTTTGGGATCAAATTAGAGATTCTCAACAAACTAATGTACTCCAATTTTGTTGTTGTCATTGAAAAGTATGAATCCTACAGATCTGAAGAATTTCAAGTAGTTGACTGAAATTATCGTCGCATTTCCAATAAGTGCCACAACCTACATGTTGCCTCGTTTTTCGACCATAACATTTTTGCTACTAGTCGGATCTTTTTACGTACCTAAAAATATTATATTGAAAGTTTTTTCGCTCCTGTCAACACTTTCGATTGAATCCCAAAAAACACGGTCTCTTATTCTTTGTTGTCAAATACAAATTTTTCCCAGAATAATTGGTGTACCCATTTTATGCGTTCATGTTTTAAATACCTCCTCGAACAACTTGCATCAGTAAAATCAGACTTTGCAGTTATTTCGGGGAAATATGCTTATATGATTAGGCTAATTAGCTACATGTTTGACAAGATTCAGAGTCTCTATATTGATGTCGGATTGCCTATTCAGCATATGTTTTAGTAGTGTGTGTTTGTTTAACGCGTGCCCACTGATCGCAGACCCTACCGGTTCCAATTTTATATTCGAATAATTCTGATTACCTAAGAATGTTTTTGGTTTGTTGTGTCTGTGCAAATAGTAAGTGATGTCCGTTGATCAAAGAGTTGATATTCAGACAAGGGATTTTAACGCTGGTGCCACATGATTTGGAAGACGCAGGTCATCCTCCCTTCTTTGTATTTCTCTATAACCTGACAGGGCACTCACTGGTGCTTAAATACTTCAGGTGTTGTGAAACTATGGACAATAATACATCCCTGACATTCGTTTTCACGACACGACGGTGGATAGGTGTACCTGGCAATCAGCGTGACTGTGTTCTCAATAATCCGTTGGATATATACCAGGCATGTACTCATTACTCATTACATTAAGTATCCCCTTGTTGCGCCAACTCTCTGATACGTGGGCAGGAAATGAACTGCAACATAGAAATATGAATTGATTCTTCCAATATTCAATGTTGTCATTATTATCGAGATAACCCTTGAGCTTTACTGCGTATTATTGCTAAATTCTGATCTTGTTAGGTATATCCGTCAGGTTTCTCATTACAGCTTCTTGATGTCGTGGTTTGTTCTCAGCCTCACGTTAGTGCTTACCGTTTGTTACTAAATGTGTGAGATTTTTCAGCCAACTATTCTGATGAGCTGCTCCTGATAGCTCCATCAGAATGGTACAAGGCCTTATGGACCACCTGCCATTCACCATGAAGCACCATTGTCTCTATCTGAGTTGTTGCCTGTGATAGTTTCCGCTGCAGCCACTTTCGCAGAGGAATATCTAATGCGAGCGAATGCGAAGTTTTAATTATTTCCGAAAAGTTAACCCACTCCCAGCCTCTCTGTCGCAAGCTGTTTTACGGCAAGGCTGATGACGGAAATTGTCTCTGGCTATGAGAGTTTCATTTGTTTGTCGTCAGGGTTGGCTTACATTTTACAGAGTAGTGCAGTTACGTTGTGCAGGAATGGTTGCCTTTCATGCCATTTTGTGGATTTGATTAGTCTTATCGTGAGATGCAATGGAGATCAGGTCAAAAGGATCTGTCAAAATTAAGCTCAAATCCGGTAAGTGGTCTACGATGGCCGAAAGCTTAGCAAAGCGCTGCTATTATGCTTCCAAAAAGAGGCACGATGTGTACTTCTGAGCAGCACAGATGCCATGAAAATTACCATTACAGCAGTGTGATCCGTAAATGCATGTGAAGTGGAGTCACAAATGATTCTAGCTTCATGTCATGACCCATACTAAGATACAAGAAGAAGAGAGAAAGCAACCTTTTCAGTGTGTTAAGCTATTTTGATAATTTTGGAATAAACAGTGAGCTACCTAGTCGTAAGCAATGTAAGCCAACTTAAATGAAATTATACACAGTTTGTTGTATGCGACCTATATGTGTTTATTTTACTAATACTAATACATGCTAATAAACTTAAATAAACTAGTAATTAATACATACTACAAAACTACATCCGTTCCTACCAATGGTAGGTGTTTGAAAAATAAACAACATTTTTCGACAGCTACAGTGGCATGTCACAAACGATTCAATAAAGGTAAATAAATATAAAAAAAGCAACGCACTATTTTAAACACAAACATGTCAAGATAAAAATTGCATGTTCAGTGAGAAGCCTGACACTCAGACTCACTGACAATTTTCTTAATGTTTGGAGTATAAATTGACACCGCCATTCGGATACAATTGTCCAAATGTCCATCTGTAAGTCAATTACAGTGTTTGTTTTTAATAAACTTTATATTTGAAAAAAAAGATTTACACAAATAGGTTGAACTAAATAACGCTTTCACTTTCAAGGCAACACGCCATAAAACTGAATATTTATCTTTACGTACTGAAGGCCAGATTCATTTTATATTTGAGACTAATGATTTTAAAGCTAAAACATTTTGAAACGCAATCACTTCCATTCCATTACATAACAGAAGTTGCAAACTGTTGGATATCAATTTCCGTGAAACAACTAAACGATTTTTGAAGTTATTCTCTAAGTTAGGGACAAGTTCTACATAGGATTTACTGTCATGTGGTTCTAATAGACTTTGAGATATCTTATATATAACAGGAAAATGCCTGGAATCGCCATTGATGTGTTGTTCCCAAAACTCAAGCTTTTTGATAAACGCTTTTATATCAGAAACCATTTCTGCTAGTTCTTTGTCTCTCCCTTGAAGCTGCAAATTAAGTTCATTAAAATTTTCTATAATATCCACAAGAAATCCAAAATCTCTAGGCCAGGTTGAATTTTTCATTTCCGGAATTGTTGTTTGAAAAACTGAACTATGGCAGTTAGATCATTAAATCCTTTCAGTACTCGTCCCCTACTTAACCACCGGACTTCAGAATGAAGTGGTTGACAGTCAATTTCATCGCCCAAGGTTTTGAATAATCTTCTGTGTAACGCTTGAGCTAGGTCCCGTTCATAATTTTTACTACCAATTTCATAACGTTGTTTAGTTTTAGAAAATGTCTACATAATGATCGCTGATGAATAAAGCAGTGGTAACAGATAAATTGCGGAAAACTTATATCTTTACGACATAAACCCACGAGACCCTTATCACGACCCACTATAGCTGGAGCGAGCGCTATCGGATGTCAATTGTTTGTCATTTTCGGTATTGGAATTTTCTCAGAAGAAAAAGAAGAAAACAAGTCCTGCCCAGTAGTCTGTGCTTTCAGTGCAATGAACTTTAAAAGATTTTAATCGTAAAATCACTAAAAACCATCCTGATGAACACCATCCGAGAGGTGTCAACATCATCTATGGACTCATCCAGCTGCACTGAAAAATAAGCACAATTAAACATTTTTCAAAATGTACAACAGAAACAGATGTATTACATAACAAACATATATTTTTACATTCAACATCTGTAAAGAAATATTGTTCTTCCCCTTCCGAATGGGAATGGTAGTTATGTCTTCATCTTCTTACTACTGCTCATAACGTTTTTTATTGATGGCCAACTCTAACCCAACGGCTAGACTTTGTGCCGTTCAGTTTCAAATTGAGCGAAATGTCGCCGCGTCTTGCGTATTTATTCTGTTCAAAGTAATCGAGATCGTTCTCGAATAGACCGTTCACCGCAGTGTTGCTACTGCTTGTGTTTATTATGAGTATTTAAAAAATTTACGGAAGCTTCTACGATTTTTACACCTTCTTAAAATATGTTGTGAGCCACCAGAATTGCCTCTTTGCGAGCTACGGCTGGCTCGCGATCGACGGGTTTACGACCACTAGTCAAAATATTTGCCTAGGTAACTTGCCTACTGTGTTTGTAGCAGTACGAGACAGAGTTTGCATCGTTATGGGATACTACTACTCGTACTATCTATGTATATACAAATAGCTCTAACTCTAATGACGATGAAGGAACTGATGAGGCGCATAAGACCTATACCGAACTGGTTAGTTGATAATGAGCACGAAACAGCACTGTCTGAATGACGAATGCTTGGTATTCCGCACGGGTATTATGTGTCTGCAAAATTTACAATATGTCGGTTTTTTTTGACATTATACTGTTTTTTTTCACATAACGTAGGTGTTTTCTACAAGATGTCAACTTAGCATTAGGGAGGCATAAGGGCGCTTGTTGTGAACTCGCTTTGTAGTTATACATGTTGCCTGAACCCTATGATGCTTCAACTATCAATGTTTTTCTCTGATGTGATGTAACTTCTGCTTCAGAGATCGCATTATTGGAGGTCTAAGCTTTAAGTTGTATACTATAGACCAGGGCTGTAGAACATGCGGCCCGCAAACTCCTTTCTTGCGGCCCGCTTCACGGGTCATGTATACATCACATGTATAAATTACTCTCAAATACCGAATATGCATAATTCTTACATTAGCTCTGTAATAATGTTGTATAGAAAGATTTTATAATGCGGCCCTCCAAACTGCATTTTTTTAAGTGGCCCTTGGGCCACATTAAGTTGGACAGCCCTGCTGTAGACTATAACTGGAAGGAAACGGCAGTGCATAGGTGCAAAGTGAGGATATGTGTGCTGATAATCTGCGTTGATGATAATTCCATTGGATTCTTGTCTCAAATACACTTACTTGAGACTCAAAGTTAGAAATTAGTTGCGCACCCACTTTTTTACACATTTCCTGTGCTGCTCAAAGCTTTGAAAACACAAAAAAGTGAAAAATCGTAAGTTATAACTTTGAACATAACCTGTTTTCACAGCTAATAGATATGCTTCATTGGCAGCACACTCAGTAATAGTTTTCTCGCATAGCAAATATCACTGATTTTATACACATGCAGATCAACGCACATAATCATCCAGATGCGATCTTGCTTCTCAACCAACTTTCTTCTTCTTTCACATCTTCTCAACGCTACATACTACTCGGCTTCACTGAACATATACTTGCTTTCTGCTACCTGCAATGCGTGTAGTTGAGTCATTCCTCCATAGCTGGACGCTCACAGAGATCATAGCGAGCAAACGTGAAATGAACTATTTGCACCCTGCAAACTATTTAGTCTGCAAGATGACATTTTACTGTTTTTTTTTTACGTTTTATAGGTTTTTTACATAATAGCCGTGTCGACCATTTCATATGTTAACCGTAATGGTGCAGTGCGACGTATCTGCGCAGAACGGAATGTCGAGGGGTACGAGCTAAAATACGTCAGGGCAAGATCAGCTTGGCGAAACCATCGGTAGGTGAGGATCGTCAGATTGCGCACCATTTTTCAACTTCCTTGACCTAGGCATGCCGCGAAGTGCAAGTTTCATAACCATCTAACAAGCTATATTGGTTCCAAATATCGCCAACGTAGATCTGCAGTACCACGAGTAACAATCTAACAAATTATTTTGGTTCCAAATATTACCAAAGAAAAGCTGCAGCACAAATAACAATCCTAGCAACAGTCAGAACCGAACCATCGGCGTGCCTTTGAGGAGAGCATCCTGGGCATTTCGCGTGGGCGCACTGTAACAAGCATCTTCCAACAGGTTCTATTTTGGTTCCAGATATCGCCAAAATGAATTCGCAGCACCAACAACAACAATCCCAGCAGTCTCAGCAACACCAACAGTCACAACAGGGTTCACGACGGGCCTCTAAGGAGAGTATCCTGGGCATGTCGCGAGGTGGCACTGGAGGCCGTCAACGCAGCTTGGAATGGCGATCCACCAGCTACGGAGGCAGCAGCAGCGACGAAGATATGCCGCCAGGAAGACCGCCTCCGGCCATCGACAGTCACGTGTTCGCTTCGCTGTTGGCGAAGGCACAACAGGAGTATTCAAGTGAGTTGTGCTTTTCACAAAGCTTTGTTTAACTTGTCGTGCATGTTAGTATGTGTGGTACACATCTTGTAACCGAATTTGGAACTAGTAAACCTTAACCAGTTGTGCTGAAAATTTTTAGGCACGTTTGCTCCGCGTTACAATACACAATAAATTAAATGCCGCAATTTTATCACTACTATAATAACCCCTATGATATGTGTATCAAATGAGAGGGCCCAGCTGGCCCAACCATGTCAAAGCTGTTGTGATCAAAATATCGACGTCATGATACCGTCTACTAAATGTTCTCTTGTGTATTGCAAGACGTTGTTATTACGTGTTGTTGATGCAATCTTTTTTATATGAACGACGTTTTTTTCAATTCAGAATCAATCTCTTCGATTAAAAACAAATCCGCACGGGTATCACGTAACTTGAAAAGTGACATTATGCCGATTTTTTTAGTGACATTATGCTGGTTTTTATTGACATTATGTAGGTTATTCTACAAGATGTTAACTTAGCACTTAGTTGTACGTGTTGCCTAAACGTCATGAGACTTGTTATCAATCTTTGGCTTTGATGTGATGTAAAATCTGCATCTGAGCTGGCATTACTGGAGGTCTAAGCTGTAAGTCGTATGTGTTGATGATAATTACATTGGGATTGGGTTCTTGTCTCAAATACACTTAATTGAAATTCAAAGCTAGAAATTAGTTGCGCATCCACTTTTTCTTATCCATTCTGGGAATTACATATACAAATTTGCTGAATTTCAAAAATGAGAGAGATAATAAATGATTATATTCACCGTACACTGTCGAGTTACAAGCCATATATATGCTAACAGTAATTACACACAACGCGGGCGCCGTGATGATTTCCCGTAATTCTCTTCAGTTTTTCGTAATTTATAACGTTGAACATAACCTCTCGTCAGAAAGCACAACGTATAAATAACCCGTCATATTCGGCATATTCAGTAATGATTTTCAGCAAATATCACTGATTTTATACACAACCAGACCAATACACATAATCATCCAGATGCGCTCTTGCTATTCAACCAATTTTCTTCTCAGAGATAAAAGCTACAGGCCCGGGTCACTCAGCCTCACAAAGCTGTGCAACCAATAATGCGTAGTTAAGTTGAGTGATTCCTCCATAGATGGACGTTCACAACGATCCTAGTGAGCAAACGTGGAATTACTGTTTGCGCCCTAAAAACTACCTAGTCTGCAAGTCGACATCTTATAGGTTTTTTTTTACGTTTTATAGATTTTTTACATGATACCCGTGCCGGTTACCGGACGGAAAAATAATCCTTCCCAGGCTAGCATCAAAATTAGGTTAACACAAAGATGAAGCGTTGACATTGTTGCAAAAGCATTCTTTAGATATAATCATTATGTTGCAAAAAAAAACAAGTTGAAGAAATTATGTTTTCTGGGTGTAACACTTTTAACGTTACTAAGCATATGTGTAATATTTTTGTTAATTTAGAATTTATCTCAACGATCATAAACGGATCAAATCAGTGGGCAAAGTAGGCAAAGAAATAGTTATCTCATTCCATCCCTGATCGACGTTCACTCAGAGCCAACTCATATAGTTTGAAATGGCAAATTACTAACGTTGTGTCAAACGTTATCGTAAAATGTTCTATTTCTCTTTATATTCCCAGCGTCCCGAAATATAGTTTCTGATGATTTTTAGGAATACCTGTGAATGCAAAATGAATGAAAAGTTACCGCCAGGGGTGACATGTAAAAACGCTAAAAAACGTAAGAAAAACGGATTGCACCTGTATTACATATCCTGAAAAGTGACTTTTCGTCGGTTTTTCAGACCTGTTGTAGGTCTTTTGTGACAAAACGTAGGTTTTTCTACAAGATGTTAACTTAGAACAAGCTAGTTAAACAAGATGCTTTCGTCCGTCCGACCAAGACAAGGAGTCAGCCAACCATGGACAGCCTTTCCGTGCTTCTTAGCTACCTATCGGAGGTACGGTTTATCAGCATGAGATCTATCGCACCAGAATCGAACCACTGTATATCGCGAACCACTGCTATTAGTCGGAAGTGTCATGGACCTCATGCTGATAAACTCTTTCATTTGTTCATCCGGAGATAAGACACCAATCCTATTCCATGCTGATGAGTAGCTAAGAAGCACGAAACATCTGACGATGACTGGCTGTCTTCTTTTTTTGGTCGGACTGACGAAAGCATCTTGTTTAATCTGTTAAATGGCAAGTAGACCACTTTTGCATTCAGCCAGAATCATCTGCCATCTAGCGGCTCGGCTACTAAACGGGAACTGAGATCGATGACGGTTCCGACTAATAGCAGTGGTGCGCGATCTACAATGGTTCGATTCTGGTGCGATAGATGGCGCTTCGCGCTATCTCATGCTTAGCACAAGCAGTTGTACACTTATTGTGAACTCGTTTTGTTGCTGTACGTGTTGCTTAAATGACAGCGATCATAGGGAGCAATTGTGGAATAAACTATTTGCACACTAAAAACTACCTAATCTGCAAGATGGAATTTCGTTGTTTTTTCTAATTTTTCAGTTTTTTCACGTAACGCTGCAACCGACCAGTATACTGAGGTATTCATAAAACTATAGAGAACTGTTTCGGACTTTAATTCTTTACCATGTTGTGTATAGTACCATGTGTGTTACCCGTAGTGTTTATAACCAAAACCATAGGGTGTATAAATGGCAACATACTGTGTATATTTGGTTCTTGTACTGGATGGCATAGTCTATGAAGAAAACTAGAGAGCATCTAAAAATGAAGGTTCTTATTAATTGTTCACCTATACCTATATTACACCAACACAAAATTGAATTATTACAGAATTGTTAGTTTAAATGAGCGAGCAGCTAAAACTTCCTACTATTTAACGGAATTTAGCAAAAGAGCCTTTGTTGTGCCTAATACAAAGAGTCCGTTTCGATAATGTACATGCAACTATTTTTGCTAGCTACTTTGTTAACTATGGCTTAATTGTTTCAAAAGCCTAAATCGTTGGCCTCCAGTAATTATCGTTGTAACGTCAGAATACCATCAGGGTCAAGTAAATTGACTATGAATTGGTGGCCTTCTCAGAAGACCAGTAGGCCACAGAGGGTAAACCATCTACAATTAATTAGTGCCTTTCTTTGTTGTACTCTACTTAAGCGTTCTGTGTTTTCCAAAAAGACACACTTGATATAAAGGCGTAAAAATGTGGTAGAGTAACTGTAATTGCAATCTGTTTGAGTTCCTTTGAGCCATAGTGTATTATTCTGTTAAGTGGTCCTCATTGCAGAGCCCGTACACATATTCGTTCGGTGGCATATCATAACACGAAAGCGTCTCAACGCTGCTCATTTACGGCTGAATGTCAATTCAGGAGAAGCCGCGCGTAATTAGCCGACGTTTTGGTGCCAAAGTGCGTCATCAGAGTGTAGTGCCTGCCGTTTGGCACTTGCTCTATGCCTCTAATTAAGCTCGGTTTGCGCTGGCAATTCATGAAATGACACCGGCTTGGCGCGGAAAGGATTACCCAAGAATTTGCAGTCAAAACGGCAACTTTACCGTCCGTGACGGATATTGTTGTTATGATTCTGGATTCAGTAGAGGATTTAGTTGCCTCTACCTTGACTTGAAATTACTCTACATTATGTGTAAAGCTGCGATTACCATAAATAAATCGTAACAGCCAGTTTTTCGATGTACAGTTTCACAAAGTTACAGTCACAAACATAGATCTGACGTGTCTCTCTGACATGACTATAGATTACTGATATCTGACATTTTATTGACATTACTAGAGCAATATTTGATGTCAACCATTTGAATAAAAAGTCTTTTGTAATAATTCAACTCAATGTCTACCTTGGCACCATTCAAATTTACTTTATGACCTGTCTCAATAGTATGTTGTGCAAGGTTACATCTATTGATGTTACGTGAAATGTCACGTTTGTCAGACGTAAAGCGTCTTTTAAGAATCCCAGATGTTTGGTCAATATATGTTTGGTTACAATTATATCAAGAAATTGAAAAGGCAACATTAGACTTACCCATTAATTTGGCTGGAGTTTTAGTTTTGAGAAGTTGTGAAAACATTCGTCATTATGATTTATAACAGTGAGTCTTGTATATTGTTAGGTATGCACTTGATGTAGGTTTATTGATGTCATTTCTTTCTTTTTTTTTTTGTTTGCTCGATAAGAGAGGACTTTAATGTTGAAGTTTTTTCTGACCTGATATTCGACTGAATTGTGGCTGCTCCCTAAAAATTTTGCGCTTTGAATCTAAGCTTGTCAGCCAAGACTACCTCCTGGTCTCGGTACATTTTTTGAGCAGGGTCATTTTTTACCAGTTAGCCTGATCAATAACACAGTCTTCAACGAACTGGCTGACAGATACTTGAACGAGTCATACAGGGTGCACATTTGAAAACTTCCCACCGCAGATTTATCGAAGACCGCTATTTAAAAGAAAAAACCTCGAGTCACGTCAAAATATTTGTCAAGGGGGACAACTCTTTAACCAAAAACTACTTCACCTCCTTTTACCCTTTGCCTCCAGGGTCATCCCCTTGAAAATTTTAAATGACAAGGGGTATCGAGTGATAACTTATTTGGAAGGTCTTTGAAAGTCTTTTATTATGACGTTTGAAAATCGGTCGATACATTTTCAAGAAAATTAGAAAAACCTTTATTCATCTTAACTAGTACAGATAGAAATCAAACTCACGAAAGTATCACTTTTTTACCAACAAGTGTTCAAAATGTTGCGTGTTAGGGTTTGCTAAATCTACAATTCGTTTATAATTTAAAACGGAAACTACCAACATAAGCAGCAATTCGCAAGATTAGACGTGGCAACAGCCGAATTTTTTCCGAATTCTTTTGATCAACACACATATCCTGGACGAACTGTATTTATTATTATACCTGTTCAGTTGTTTGTTGCTAAGGGAAAGAAAGACTTTAATTTGCTGTCATTTACCTTTGTGACAATCTTAGGATAGTGAAAATTAGTTAATTGATTCAGATCTTACTTCCAAAATGGTTTTCTACACACTAGCCGAAAGAGTGAAATGATTCTAATTCTAATCAATGTGATCGGCAAACTACCTTCACGTTTAACGCCAGACATCCGGGGAAGACAACTTCGCATATGTATGTTTTGACCTTGTTACTGAATTTACTCAAACTGGATCTGTTGTAAATAAAAAGCGTGATCATCGGAGAGTTTTTGATAAAACCGCTCATGTTGGAGTTTTGGGTCATCTGTGGCTGCGACTGGTATTTCATTAGGCTCTGTACACACAGTTACTAAACTCCATAAATTTAATCCTTTCAAAACGAAAATAATGCAAAAGTTAACCGAATATGATTTCGATAGGCGAATTGAGTTTTGTGGGCAAATGACTGCAGCGATTAATGATAATACCGTTCATGTGAAGAATATCATCTTCAGTGATGAATGCACATTTCATCTAAATGAATTTTTTAATAAGCATAACTGCAGGTACTGGAGCAATGAAAATCCTCATGCTTCTATAGAAGGCATACCCAGTCCCCCAAAAAATTAATGTATGGGCAGGCATTTTAGGAAAAAAGTGATTCGGCCATTGCTTATTAATGGAAATTTGAATGGAGACATTTATTTGGATATGTTGGAAAATACCATCAATCCGCTTATCACTGAAACCATCGAAGAGGATGGAAACCCTATATTTGATAAGGCTTTCCACACTATGTTCTTCCAGTTCGGCAATGGCTAGCCGACGAGTTTCCAGATAAATGGTTAGGGCGAAGAGGGCTTATAGAATGCCCTTCTAGATCGCCTGATTTGACGCCATTAGACTTTTTTCTATGGGGCCATTTGAAATCTATTGTGTTTACTCCCCAACCTGAAAGCTTGGATGAACTTCATCAACGCATCATCGAATGCTGTCAGAGCATGTTTTTGAAAATATCCGTCAGGAATTTGAACATCGCCTATAATCATTGTTTGTCCAATAACGGGCAACTTTTGAACACTTATTGGAATAAAAAGTGATATTTTCGTGTGTTTTTGTTTTTTTCTGAATAAATTAAGATAAATAAAGATTTTTCTAATTTTTTTGAAAACAAATAAACCGATTTTGAAAAATGAAGCGTCAAAGTAAAGGGCTTTGAAAGACCTTTCAAACAAGCTATTATTCGATACCCTTTCTCATTTTTACGGGGATGACCCTGAGAGGCACAGTATGCAGGTGGGTGAAGCAGTTTTTGGTTAAAAAGTACCCCTTGACAAATCTTTTCACTAGTCTCGGCATTTTTTCTTTTAATTGGTGGTTTTCGATAGATCCGTGGTGGGAAGTTTTCGAATGTAAAACAAGGTAACCCCGTGACTAAAAATATTGGACATTAAAAATAGTTTATTTGATCGACCTCTTGTGTCGCATTTTTGAAGTCACTTAACTAAATCTAACTTGACGTGAAAAATGTAAGTTCCCTTGATATGGCATTGGAGTCCATTAGACTGAGATAGACTTGTTAAGAAAACTTCAAGTGAGTCATTCGTTTAGCCGTTTGATTAGATAGCTAAGTAAATCTGCCAATTTGTAAAGAGCCTAGGATATCAATTCAAAGGATAGTTAAGCTATGTATTTGACTGCGACACATACAGGACAAGAAAGTTTGAGTGTACAAAATCCTGGAATAGTGGTTTTCTATTCCAAAGAAGATCAATGGAGTGAAATAAATTGTCACTGTTGACACTGTTTTCGAATCAAAATATATAAAGCACAATAGCACAATAAGTAGCTGTCGATGGAAATATCCACTGCATTGAGCAAATTTGTGTGTATATGCATGAGCCGTGTTTCCCAGTCTATGACACATATCACACATGTGGGACCGAATGGTGCTTGATAAGGGGTAATGAGGAGGCTTGTACACATCGATGTTCTCAGGATATTCGATCAACCGTGTACATGAGACCAGTGGCGTGAAAGGCTCATATAGGGTGTGACGTAATGATAGGTTGTAATTACAAGGGCGTATTCCTGAGCTAAATTCAAGTGGAAAAGTTCATATGAACATGTATCCTAAAAATACTGGTTTCCAAGATACAGGATATCAGAGATTAATAAAAATAATATGGCTTTTGACAGAAAAAAAAAATGACAAACATCTATAGAAAACCAAAAATATCTAACACAATACCAGAACAATATTTCTTGACAATTATCAAAGTTGATTTGATCTTAATTTAATAAATTTTCCGGTATTCATAGAAGTTGTTTTTATTTTTTCCTTGCAAACAGAGTGAGATACAGGGAGATACGAGCAGACAAAAAAGTCGTATCTGGAATTCATAATTATGTTTTAGTTTGTGCTAAGTTTTCATCTTATTGCAGTGAACAATACTTCCGGAATTCAAAATAATCGGCACAAGGATCTTTGAGGTATTAGTAGAAAACCAAAGTTTTTTTAGACTTCGACACCCTGTATCCTGAAAAGTAGAATATTTAGAACACATTTTTATATGAACTTTTTTACTGAGACTTGGTTCAGGAACGCTCCCTTGTAATTACGGCCTGTCATCAAGTAGCAACCTGTATATGGATTATTCAGTAGCGGAGTATAGAGAAATCCTCTTCTCGAAAACTACTCCCATGAAACCATTGAACTGAAGTTTCCGAACATAGGATAATTAAAAGTAAAGCTGTAACTTATTTCCTTCTGTATGTCTGACGTTTTACCTGTGACTCACATGTAACCGTGGATTCAGTTTATGGAAAGATTTGATAATCATTAGATGCGTAGAGCTGGTATTGGGGCGAGATTAGATCAGTTTCCCGCTTGATTTTCGACAAAATCTTCACCCCAATTTTTAGAAGCGTGTGAAATTAGTCCCTTCGATAAAATTACGGACATCTATCAAACCGACTCGGCTAGAATTCCAAAAACTCGCCCCCATCCAATTTGTAGATATAAAAAATTGCTAGAGCCTGTGCTCTTTACCATAATAGTCGAGGCAAACTAGTCTACCTACAATCTAAGATATTTAACAGTCTTTCATTTTCAAGAAACTGTTTAAGAAATTTTGTTTTTCAAAAATCTCAATATTTCTTTATTAGATTTTGTATAAGGTATAGGATAACATCGGGCATCTAAGTAAAATCAATTAAGGAAGACGCCTTATTCAAAGCATAAATAATAGTACAAATGCTCAAAAAAAACAAACCCTATGAGGCTTGGCAAATAGCATTTTGACAAAAATTTGAGAATGTCAAGATGTTATAATGTTCTGTGCTCAATGCATATTATTTAAAAAGATCCCTCCTACAATCTGACAGTCTACATCTCAGCAAAGTCTACTCAGCGCTCACTGAGACACAGAACCAATGCTACGGAGGTTCTATCGTCATATGGTTGGGCGAAAACTCAATGATATGGATTCAAATCTTGTGGGTGCTAAAAATATTTCTGGTACCAGTGAAACACTGCCACACCTTTTTTTGGTTAATTAATAAAATACAATGATAAATACTATCTAACGGTTGGTCCAAGCATAACAGTTGTCTAGAGTCGTGCAAATTTAGGCCCTAGCTCAATAGAGCGGAGAGTAGTTAAGAGCCCCAGTTATACTTAGGTCGGATTAAGCCACAACTCCCCGAGATGTCAGTCAGAACTTGTTTTGCTTGACCACCACACAAAAGGAGAATCTAACAGAGATTACGAAATTCAAGTAATAGTACACACAGAGAGAGCTAAATAAAACAAGATATTAAATGAATCACAATATATTGGTTAATAAAAAAAGACGCTCATGTGATCCACTACTGGAGTGCGAGTAATAAAAAAATGAAAGGATCTTGTAAATCCTAAATACAACCTGACAAAATTAAACTTATCTGTAGGTCTTCTTTGTCAGGCGCGGCCGAGATATCCTCAACTCTAGTCAAAAAGTGCCCTGTAGTGGACACCTCACTGGGCAGGGGCTGCTTGCCTCGTTGCCAAAAATTATGGTAGTAAAAAAACCCTAGAGAGAGAAAGACTGTTCAAAAATTTACTCTACTATCTGTCTGAGATGAAACTACTCATTGAAAACAATCGCACTTGAAGCAAAACCATGTAAATTTTTTTGTACAAGAAAAGTAAAGCAAAGGCAAAAAAGATAACAATGTACTAAACTAATATACCCTTGTTCTACAAAGTTTGGCAGCTCAAAAATCAAAATCATGATCAATGTAATAGAAGGTGCCACGTAGGCACTGCCTCCATATTTGAATACGTAGAATGTCCAATAAAATCAAGAAGTCTCTAAGAATTTCAATAAGCAATAATAAATGTATAAAGATCTATGAAATTGTTAATTAGAATATTTTACCTGTTCACATCAGGGTTCTTTTCAAGGGAATGGCTTCCATTAATTTGCAAAACTGCATCAAGATGCAACCTACTGGAGGAGAAAGGATAATGATCCTCTTCTGTTTTTATTGACGAAAAAAAAGCAGATTTTGAACGAACGTCATCAGGACACACATTAAGGCACGTGGTCCGAAGGTATATAAAAAAGAACTTACCGCTGAGGGTCAAAATCCCATAAAAAAATTGAAGACGTAGCACCCCAACCAAAAGGACTAAACTTAAGTTACACAGAAGAAGGACTAGCCATGGAATTGGCGCTTGGGGCCTAATATCCCAGAGTCCGGAAAATGACGAAACGACCCCTGCACCACGGCCTCAACAGAAACAGAAAAACGAATCACGCAAAACACATAACGTTCTAGAAGAGGGTATCTTGAGAGGCCTTGAAGAAGATATGTTTTATAGGAAACCAACTAACGGAGAAAACCTAAAGAGGTTTTTTGCTGATCGTCAACACCATACTGACTCGCTCAGAAAGAAAGATATAATACGAGTGAAATTATAAAATCATTAAACTATTAAATTTGCCAAAACAAAATCATTAAAAAGGGTTTGGCCTAGGAATGGGCACTCTATCATCAATGAAGAGAAATTCAAATTACGGATAAGTGATAAATAGTAAAAAAAAGGTAACGTGATTTTGGCACGTGACAACACGTTTAGCACTACTACTACCGAAAAATCGGCGCAGACCCTTAAGTTCAAAACAAAATCACTGGATCAAATCTGCAGCCTGGAAGAAAAGCAATCAGAATTCCGCAAGCCATACTAGAACATTTCTCAAAGACAAATTTAATTAAGTGCAGAGACGGACTGTGGAGGGATCAGGTGGGTCATTCCACTCTCTATCACAGAAACTATCCATCAAGAGAACATAGTGCACTACTAGGGGGCTACTCCAACTCGTTTTCAGTGGCAAAGCAATTTATAGAATATAGAAGAGGGCAATCTTTATATTTTAACCGTGATTGTATGCGGAGTGAATATACTTGCTACAGCTACTAAAGCATTTTATAGCTAGGTGCAATAAGCTGCAGTAATGAGTTGATGGCTCCTGATCATACATAAATGATTAGAAAAATTATAGGCTACGCACGCTCTATACTTGCAGAGTACGTTGCTCTCTACAGGGTGATTCATAACTACGTGGACACACAAACGCTTTTTCTTAAATGAGATATCATGGATATATTAGTATATTATCAAATACCTCCCGAAAAGAATAAGTTTGATATAAGCTTTGGAACGCTACTTCTGACCAAGCTTCTCGACCGAGTTATGTATAAAATTTTTTCCACTATGGTATACTACCAGATTCGATTTGATTAGACCCTAAAATACAGCACATCTGAGAGATTTCTGAACGTGCGGCAATACTTTTCCGAATGAGGCACACGGACTTTTTGAGTCAGAAACTACTACTTGATAGAATCTGACAAAGATAGAAAATGCTACGTACGTCAACACATCCCGTTTCCCGCCTATTTTCAAATGCTCTAATTTACCAAGCAGCATGGGACTTTCAAGCTGTCAAAGCAATGGCATAAATAAATACGTTCAACAACAATGATTTGAGTTATAACGTAGACTCTGTGTTGACTTGTACCAAGCAATAATTGTTATTCAAAAGTGGGTAAAGGGTTTAATTTGCCCATGTTTCCATTATGACTAAGGAATTTATTTAGGAGGAGAAATGATGGTGACTTATCAGGTTAGTAGTGGAAAACATATTTTACAATCCATTTAAACTTCCTCTGTTGCGTGACTCAGTGAACTGCACAGTGGAGCAAGTTCGTAAACATTCAGAGCGACGGCTCGCACCGTCTTCAAGAATTAGCACGGACTTTTAGTAAGCCCAAGATTACTCTCTAACAAAACTTGAATCAAAATTTGTTTTTGTTTACGTCAAAATTAATCTGTCTACCGAATCAAAAAGCCTAGGTGTTCTATCTTAAATACACTTCCGCTTTTTTCTGCTCTTCTCCTTTTTTGTACTCATTCCCTTTATTATTTTCCTTGAAATGTCTGGTTTCTGGGCAACCAGGACTGACAGATTCGACTAACGTTTATTAGACAATAACTAATGGGCAAAGGTCCAACGACCGGCCAAGCAAACAAATGACGAATAGTTTAAAACTTATTGGAAAAACACACTTCAACAATAACACACCTTCAGAAACAAATGCAGAGCTGACTTGAAATTCTGGAAAACCCAAGTTTTGTCATAAAAGTTTATTGTGTACACGTCTGATGCAAACTGACAGTTAGACAAATGCCTATACGTGGAATTAAATAAATGTTCACTTGATGTGTTTAGTTGACGCGACCTTTCGAGGGCGACGATTTTGTGAGCGAAATTCATATGAATACGTATATGGCTATTTCCAAGACTTTCACCGTTTCGAGTCCGCGAAACAAAATGTACTAGAATTTTTTCACTGCTGTTCCGTGGGCCAAGTTTGTACGTTTAGAAGAAGAATCTATTCATCTTTGCTACTAAGTTAATCCACTTTTCGCTGTTTACCCGAATTGATATTCGTTGCTTTCGATTGAGTAACAAAAAACTTTCGGGACGATTTAGTAGGGATGTTGCTATAAGCAGCTGCTCCAAATATGTATATCTTGTTTACAACTTTCTCTTATTTTATTGGCTGTCTTGAGTTGTTGTCCTGTCTTTGCTTTGTCCTTCTCGCACCTCTTATTTATGAGATTCTATTCCTTCAGGGCCAAACCCCGAACCAACAAACACATTGTCAACCCAAATGATCAGTGACATGGGAATAATCGCACAACCTACTAGATGAGGTCTATCATAACTGGAAAGTTGATTAATACAAGGTGATCACGTTGAGTTATATAAGCTGATTTTAGAAATTGCCTGACACAGGACAAAATGTAACAGCAGAGGACCCCTGGTATTGAAAAAACTCATTAGTTTGATTTGATCACAAGTTAATAAATAGGTCAACAAGTAATCTTCTCGTATAGTCATGTTGATGTGCTCATAAAATACGATTTGCATTGTCAAGCGTCTTGCTGTCGTGTTAACAAACTAATTTTTATTTGTAGAATTTGATCGTAAACTATATTTTGAATTTTTGGGTAAAGAACTTCAAGGACTCATAGAAGAAACGCCTCCAAACTCTATCCTATTTTCATGTGCTTACAGCTATTCTAGCGTACTACTTCCGCTGAGTGACAAAAAAAGGTAAACACAGGCAACAAGGTTATCGACTACCTTATCAGCACGATGCCCAGGCGTGTCAATAAGTGAATAGGAAATCGTTGATCATCAACACATTATTGAACCAACTTCTGCAGTCACTTGACGAATCAAGCTGAAAATTTTATTTCACTACTAAGAGACACTGAAGATATACGACAAAAATTATAAACATCGGCTAAACATACGTAGGTGTTTAGCTTTTTTTGTCACTCGGTATATTTTATTCTTTGTATTGGGACACTTTTGAATATCTTTCAGAAACGCGGGTAGATAACTGACAATGCCGCAAGAAGAGGCATAGCTGCCTGCGAACCCGTAATCAGCAGTGTTGCGTGTCACACAAGATTTGTATACATCCTTGAACATTTTTTTTTACCGCCGAGTGAAGCGCGTTCAGTTACCTTCACCCTTGTTTGGGTAGCAGAAAGCAGAGGTTACATTCTGCAAGACGTATTTATCTATAATTTGTGAGAAACGTATAACAGTATGAGAGATACGAAATGAATTCCATTAGCCTTTGCTCGCCTTGTCAAATCCGCACCCTTGTTATGTAACTGCAAAGTCACATATTTATGACATGCTACTATGCTATCTCTGAGGTTTGTGTGGAGATATTCAGGGTGTCCGCAAAGTAAAGGTTTTCCTTTAGACGACGTGTAGATCTTCAGAAAATAAGCGGATTTTCTTAGTAGCACATAAACCCAATGTCTTAAAAGAACCGAGATATTGGGCTCCGCAAACTCAATCAAGCCTGAATCAAACCTAAGCTGGTCCTGTCCTATCCCTTGATCACGTCCACAGCGCAAGCGCCAGTGTACAGTTATACGACGTACAAGTCCGACTGCAATGTTCGTACGGATTTTACGACAGAGCCGAACTTAGAATTTCAATTCAACTGAACACTGAGAACTTATTCATTTATCTTTTTACTTGTTCGCTCACGTTTCGCCACACAGTAGCTTTGTTATATAGAGCGTAGTTGTGTCTGAAAAGGAAAACCCCAACTATGCGGAAACCCTGTATATGTATGCCAAAAAGAATAATCAATCAATTAATGGTTGAACGATACTCGTATTGCTCTTTTAACTAGCTGTTGCATTAAGACGACATAACTATCAGTAATTCTGATACTCGTATTGACATTTGTATTAGACTCGTATCTTGAGCGGTTGATCAAACTATGATACGGTACTATGAGCAAAGACCAGAGCAGGTCATATCCATAAATTAGAGAAGCTTCCATCGAGCGATGATGAACTTACTTTGGGTGCCGCCTATGCTCCCGTACTTGCTCACCAAAATAGAACTTTTTATTGTATCCTTTGTAAGGTCTTCCTATCCGAGGCAAACAATATTCTTTCAAATTTGTCCCTCATGATACGCAATAAAACGGGGGCCTGGGTCGTATTTTGAATACATTTGAATGGAAATCGGCGCATAGCGCTCTGTTTTTGGAGTCTAAACAAGCAGGTGGAGATAATTTAGGGTCTCTGACGGACTGAATGAATAAATATATTGCGGTAAAAGTGACCAACTTGAAATCACTCCAATTGAGGGAAGAAGAAATGGGGCTCAGTTAGGATGTTGACGGATCAATATAGCTATTTTTAATCAACTCAGTGTTCTGTTACAGAAGGAAAAAATACAGTGGCTTGAATATTTTTGTTAAAAGTATATGCAGGGTCTTCCAAAGGTAGACGCCTAAACAAAAGTTATTTTGTTATTCGTTTTTTTTTTCTTAGGCAGCAGCGGTGGCCGCAGTAGTAGACTCTTCGGTCTCCTGATCAGTCGCCGTGCGCTGTGCGGGTTCGAGTCCCGTCCCAGGAGAAATTTTTCTCTTGGCTATGGATGTTGTGATTGTCCGTAGGTGGTAGACGGTCTCTGACTGTCGAACGCGGAGGTACACCACCCGGCGGGTCTCGTAGGCGGAGCCAGAATGTGTGCATGTTGCAAGCACACGTGTTCCCTCGCCAGAGTCCGTGTGGCATCCCCCCTTTCCCCTGTATCCCCCTATAGCCCCACGGTACCCAATGGGTGTTTAAGCCTTAGGCCTTCGTGGTAGTTGGAGTATAAAAAAAACAAGTTATTTTGTTATTTATGTTTTTGATAATGTGAACGCCACTGCCGCTTCTTAGCTTTCCCAATTATGTTCCGTACTCGTCGAAGTAAATATTTAGAATACATATCGTCCTACTCTCGTACTAGAGCCCAACCCCCACGATTTCAAAGCGCGCACGCAGCGAAGGAAAGCGGCAAGCGCCCCTACACCTACCTTCCACCACTCTGGCCGCCTATAAACCTTTATTCCTTGTTCTCGTGCCAAACCGTTAACACACACACTTAGAATTAGAAAACAGGACAGAAGTTTGGCCGATAGATGTGCATTGCCGAACGAGATACCGACCGACGGTCACTTGAAGGTTCCTTTCGTCGCGGAGCAAAATTAGAAAGTCGCGTGCAGGCCTCTTTTTCCGAAGGGGCGTCACCATCAGGTATCTATCGACTAATCGATCTGCTTTAGGTGCAAGTTAAATGAATATTAGTATGGATGTCTCACCACCGCTGCAAACTGTGCCTAACATGACGTTTGGGATAACGTTCTGACACTGTTGCTTGGGATAGCAACCTGGACCTACCTTGTGATAGTCAACTCCATACCTAGGACGAACAAAGACGTTTGGGATAACGCTGAAATATTGAACGCGGTTGCTTGGGATAGCAACGTGGACCTGGCTTGGGATAGTCAGCTCCACACCAAGGACGAACGAAGACGTTTGGGATAACGTGGTAGCATTAGACTCGGTTGTTGGGATAGCAGCGTGAACCTAGCTTGGAATAGTCAGCTCCACGCCAAGGATGAACGGAGACATTTGAGATAAATTTGTAACATTGGACTCGGTTGCTAGTCCACACCAATGACAAATGAAGATGTTTGGGATAATGACTCAGTACTGAACTCTCTTCTCATCTCCTTGTGATAGCAAGTTTCATCTGCTTTGTGATAACCATAGAACAGCCCAACTAATAATTATCACTCCTATTAGAGTTGCACACCTAATAGGACGTCATTTAAGAGGTTGTATAAAGGCTGCAGGTAACAATTACAGCACAAAAGTGTAAACCTCTTGCAGCCGCTATGGAACATTTGAGTCGGTGCAAGATTCAGTTTTTGTCAACTATACAACTATTCTGTTACACGATTCTACTTTATTGCAACCAAACTATTTATTATGTATTGTATAGGCGATAACTAACACATTAGTCATCTTGTTTACTTACATATCGGCCTTTGTGAGTTTCGTACACAGGTATATGATAAACTTCTACACGGTGATATAGGGCTATTGAAGTACTTGCGCAGCAAATTTTATTGTGATTATCGTGCAAAGTAGTTTCGCAATTTGTACGGGCTTCGTATTTGAATCATATTTTAATAATGATCAAAAGTATGTTTAGATTTTTAAGATGAAAAACTGAACTCATCTGTGTTGTCTTCCACAAATCCTATATTTAGACACAATTACACTAATGTTTATCACTTTATGTCGGTAATGTCGAACTGAAACATAATTAATTAATTTTCAATAGAGGAATTGATTTTTGCCCAATATGGCGGGTGGTTATGTATAATCATGGCATCGTCCATGTTGTCTTTGGTTCATTAGAATATTTTGGTGTTGTCTGCAAGTAATATACAACAATTTGACAAATCTCTAAAATGAAATACGGACAGAGTTGAATGATTTACCCAGAATTTCTACTAGATGTATATCTCCAGTTTGATCAGCTGATAAAACCTTTTAAACCAATAGGCATTCTTTAAAATATTGGTTATGGAATTTTAACTAAAAAAATGTTAGGTTATGGTGAAGTTGTATACCAGCATATTTAGCAACAAATGTCTTCCGAGCACAGCAATTTTGTACTATAAAGTTATATTGTTGCAGATGTACAGCCTTTAACAGTTACTAAACGACAGTTGTATAAGTGCTTCCGTTGGGAGAAATTTGTTGGCTAAGGTAGTAAATGTGCACACCAAAACAACAAGGCTCGGGTTTGTTGTATAAACGTTACCATGGATGCCACAACCCAACTATTTTCACTACCGCGCAAATATGCCGTATAAAATAGTTGTATAAATGTTTATGCAACCGTTCAAAAATTTGTCCTATAAGGTGTTGTATAACTATGCTATAAGAATATTTTAAACACCTCATTTTCGAGCAAATTTGCTGCAGAAAACAAATTTGCATTCCACACAACATTAAGCCAGCATTTTGGCGTTCAGGCAACAGCAATAGAGATCCTTTACGGCTGAACAGTTCTCTTACCACAAGCTTATAGCACTACTTTGGCTAGTTGGGAGTACTGTAAGTTTTAACATGGCAGGTTAGGAAGTCGTTAAGATATATTTTTCCTTATTACCAGATAGAGATTAGGCATCTTATGCGAGGTTAGCTTTACATTTTGCTTTTGACGGTAAATTCCATCTGGTTTGTGATAACCTTGGAACAACATAATAAAATTCCACAAGACAGTTTAAGAAACCAATGAAGTACTATTTTTCAGTCATATCAAATAGAGATTAGGTTCATCTATGCGAGACTAGCATTACATTTTGTTTGAGATAGCAAATTCCATCTGGTTTGTGATAGCAATCTAGCAATATAGCATTTTTCATTCATAACAGAGAAAAATTGGGTTCATCTATGTGAGACAAGCGGTACATTTTGCTTGGGATAGAAAATTCGATCTGGTTTGTGATAACTATGGAACAATATTGTAGGAATGCACATGAGAAGTTAGGAAGAAGCCGAACGGTCATTTTTTTTATTAATGAACGACAGAGATTACGTACATCTTTGCGAGACTAGCGTTACATTTTGCTTCTGGTAGCAAATTCCACGTGGTTTGCGATAACCATGGAACAGGTGTGTAATAATCGAGGTAATAATGAACATGTCAGGCTAGAAAACCGCCAATGTGTATCTTTTTCTGATCACCAGATAAAGAATACGCACCTTATGCGAGGTTAGCGTTTCATTTTGCCTGTGATAGCAAATTTAATCTGGTTTGTGATAACCTTGTCAGAATGCACATGACAGTTTAGGAAACCATTAAAGTACCATTTTTCGTTAATAACAGGTAGGGATTAGGTGTTATCTATGTGAGACTAGCGTTACATTTTGCTTGTGATAGCAAATTCCATATGGTTTGGAATAGCCGTCGAATGAGTCAATAATATGCACATGACAGGTTACGAAACAGCTGAAGTACTATTTTTAATTAACAACATATAGAAATTAGGTACATCTATGGTAGACTAGCGTTACATTTTGCTTGTGATAGCAAATTCCACCTGGCTGGTGATAACTATGGAACAGGACTGTACGTATGATCATGACCGGTTAGGAAACCATCAAAGTTCTAATGTTCAGTAATAACGGAAGTTAAATATCCTATGCCGGATTAACATTAATTTTGTATATGTGGCACTCAAACAGCAGGGCGCTCTGGATTGTGCTGTCTTAAAGGTCATGTAGTCTGTTTCGATAGATAACGCATCAAAACGATGATGCGGCGACCTTAGTATAATTACTGTTCACTTGGTGTTACAAGGCTGGCATTTCGAGAGCAGGTCTTGTTGATGACGATAGATGGATAAATTCTGTTCTATTCTAGCCATCTAGGGTGAACCAGGTGACGTAGCGGAAGCCATAATAGAAATTGTCGCACGCAGGCATGCGTGCTTGGTCTATGTACAGAAACATGTGAGCTGTTAAATAACTGCAAGTGGCAATACTCTACACTTTAGGTTCAAAGAAGGGAGAGGCGCGCATGCTGGCGGATATTCACATCAAAGCAAAGAACTCAGAAGTATTCTCACAGAGGCGTCAATTCTAAATAGAAATCCGATAAACAGAGCAGCAACTGAATGCCAAAAGGCCGGACAACGTACTGACCAAATGAACCCATTATTGCAGATGAGGAGTGTATATCAGCATGGACTTTGACGCGTATTCATCATCAATGGCAGAGCTTGAGTAGTGAAGCTAACGTCCTGAGTTCGATTCAAGTGGTCACTTGCCATTCACATGGCGAATGGTTCAGCACTCTGCCATAGCTGAATCTCATTAGTTCATCTATGAACTACCGACCATCGACAGTCTCTCAATCGCTTAGCCGCGGTGCTATCAACTAAAAGAGTTAAGCGAACTAAAAATCAGCACCTATCCAGTCTTTTCCCCAAAATGCACGATGCAGACATAAGACGGTTTTAGAAGGGCATTTACAGGCTGAGGCCATCTCAACTGAAATTAGCTACTGTGGTTTCCTCAACCAATCAAAAGGGTTGCTGGTAGGTTCTGTAGATATTTGAATGAGGAAATCAGCAACACTGCTAGCTCCAGCCTCAGGTCAGTGTGTGCAAACTAATTGAAACAGAAAACATCCGGTTTGGGTTGAATAATATTGAAATTGGGATTTCTCAGTTTTTGAAAGTCTCCTGGTAACTCATTTGGCAACCACTTTTAGTTTTACTGTATTTTACGTCCAAATGTCTGTGCAGTCAAAGTATCACCCAATTGTTGCAACAACTTGGCTTTGAAGAAAATGAAGGTTTATAGGCGGCCAGAGAGGGGAAGCTAGGGGGCAGATGCGCGGTGCTGCTTTTCTTCGCTGCGTGCGTGCTTTGAAATCATGGGGGTTGGGTACTACTACGAGGGTACTACGATATGTATTCTAAATATTTACTTCGACGAGGACTTCACATAATCAAGATCGAACATTACTTACAGGTAAGTTCGTTTGATCATGTAATATAACTCAGGTGCCCGAACCGACATAAAAAAATCAATCACACTGATTAACAAATTAAATGAAAATAAACGTGAAAGTTTCTCATTTTAGTTCAAAAACACATCATACGAGATGAATATTTTTTTTTTCTGTAATGTCCCCCAAACTAGTGTAACACCCAGTATAGTGCGGTTCGATTCAGACAGCCTGTCCGTTTTGCTATTTTTGAGTTCTGTGTCATGTGTTGTCAAGTTGTAGGTTATGAACGTTGTCAAACTATAGGCTAAGTGTATTGTCAGTTAATATTCAAGTAGAAGGTTAAGTGTTTTGTCAGTTAGCTGTCAGCTTTGCTTAAGTCAGTATTTTCTGATATAGTTTAGTTTGAGAAGTTTCTAGAGCTCTTGAGATACTAGAAAGTATCCATAGCATGATACTCGGATATATAAAGTATGGTAGAGTTCTAGGTTCAAGTTAACTAATTTTTGTGAGTTATTAGTGGGCAAATAGGAAACATCCGAAAAGTATTTTCTACCAAGTACATAATGAACAAACACAATAATAAAATTATTGGCCACTCCTTATTGGGCATTCTGAATAATTAGACATCTTATCACTGTTTTTTTTGTGTATGAAAATGTTGGAAAACAGGATAAAAAATATTTTTCATTTTCTATGATGTTCTTGATCTAGAATGAGTAACGTTTACATTAATTTTTATTCAAATTATTAATGAAGGTGATTGCAGAATTAGTGTTTCTAAGGTTTTTGAAGCCTTGAAGGAGGAAATATATTTTCCAAAACGTTAGATAACTATTGTAACCGAAACTGAGCTTCTTTAGGCACATCATCCAACTAAGAAGAAGCAATTCATATAAATCAGGGTTATTAATGGACTAAAATACTGCAATAAGTGTGTTCACTGTCTACCTCCTGCTCATCAATTATCATAAGCTGAACTTGTTGAATGGTTCATCGGCTGGTAGTCACCACAATGCTTGAATTCCTAACCATTCCTAACCATTTCGCAGATCCAGTCAATAGGCTGTCTGAAAAGCTTCTTTGTAATAGTCGCATAGCAACGAATCAATTGGACTCAGATCAGGAATACAAAGCAGAAACGATATGCTGAGTCTAATAGTCGCATAGCAATGAATCAATTGAACTCAGATCAGGAATACAAACCAGAAACGACATGCTGAGTCGGTATGTTGAATGTTGAATTTATACAATAACTTTATTGAAACTGTTTATCCCTACTAGCAGTTTTTTCGTAAGCTCTTTTCTGCTAAAATATATTAATTTCACTGAAAACAGAATTCAACACAGAAAAATAAAACATAACAACATTAACGGATTTTTTAAATGTACACATGGTGTGGACAGTTCGGAATATCTTCCGTAGATTGGCGGAGAAAGCCAAATTGACAAAATCTTATTGATTCTTTCCTGGTTCTAGTTATGGGTTGGGGTGGGATTTAAAAACAACGTTGCTACTTTTTCTCCTCTACACACATTTAGAACTTCAACCTAACGTTTCGTCTCTCAGTTTATTGAACTTACCAACCATAGATATTTTACCTTTCATTTTCCGAACCATGTTATCATATTTGATATCATATGAAATGAATGACTAAACGATAATTAAATACGATTTTAAGAATATTCCGTTTGTTTTCTGTGTCCTCCGGAACTCTCAAAAATTGACCTTTAGGGCGACAATTCTTGAAATCGGAGAACGTGGTCTAGGGTGGGAGATGGTCATCAACTTTTCTGAAAGCTTTTGACGAATGTCAGGGCGTATTGGTTTTTCATATAATTAAAGGTTTCATCACAAGGTTAACTTCATCTTTAGAGATGAGATTAATGAATTTCTTCACATTTTCTTCTTAGCGCAATAATTATTCATCAAGCGAGTTATATATCGATGTAATACAGTTCCTTGAAAAGTGATATAACTACACGGCGATCTTTTATTGATTGTTCTACTCCCTCACAAGAATTGCCATCTGGGTTGCTAAGTTAAATAGATTCCTCTATTACCGTAACGATCTTTCCCAAGCATGAAACGCTTTTGGAAATATTTGAGTCAGAGCGAATCCCAAAATACGTTACTAGCGTACTGACACTGGACCTCCGCGTGACTGCGTCTTAGGTACGCCACTGTTGGGGCGGTCTTTTCACTGTAGCAACAAGTGAGGTGATTAGGCGCAACAACAGCTCCAAATTGCGATCGATCCTCACAACTTTCCATATTCGATAACTCTGCTTTGCGTATCGCACAATCATTCCAGCCATGACTGGAAAGCTAATGTCCCAGCGTAACGTGTAAATTACACAGCGTCAATACTACCTTTATACCGTCGGTTGGCTTTTTGTTGCTACCCATCCCGCTTGAATGAGAGCAATTTGACTGCGGAAAGGGAAAGGACAGGCAGTCGGCCGCCCTTCGGTATACTTATTGTTCCGTTTGGGCTGAATGCGAGGATCTGCTCTTTGATGCCGAAGGGTGCGCGTTTAGCTTACGGTTAGATTTCAGCCTCTAATTGGGTCTCTTGGATGAAACTGATACAAATGACCTGAGTTATCGTACGGGTTGTATCGCTTCCTTAATGAGGGATATAATAATGTACTACTCAAATTGAACGCAATATAATAGAGTAACTATTTGCTTTTAGTATACGTAGTTTTTTTCACTTGAAGTAGTGATAGTAGTATCTAGTACTTGCAACACTACCTACCACCTCCTTACTATACAGGGTGTTTCAGTTTATTGTTGCATAACTTTAAGATTCGATAGAACTTTTAAAATTAATGCATAAAGTCTATATAAACATGGGTCGAAAAATGCGTGGCTTCCGAAATACAGGGTGTTTAAATTTACTTTTTAAAATAGTTTTTTTAAATATTTCAAACAATATTTGATGCATAACAGTGAAAATTGGTATACAAGGGTTTTTTGGTACGACAAAACGAACCATGGGCATAGTTTTACTGTAGCCGCTAGAGGGCGCTCTCTACTGTACCTGTAGTGTATTAAATAGAGCGAAAATTTTTTCTTAGTGCAATTTTTTGCTTTTTGAATAAAAAAAATGATTCTTCGCACTTTTCTTCATAAAAAAGCTTTCCTGTGAGTTTTCGTTACAGTTAGCCGTTTTTGAGATATTTCGATTTTTAAGGTTCGATGCATTTTTAATTATTTATGGGAAAATAGTATTTTTTTTATATTTTCGATTTGGGCATTACAAGTAATTAAGATGATCGTTTATATTGTGTTTTTAAACACAGCAATAATTCCTGACTCCAAATAAACACAAAAAACAGAATATTAATTTGTTTAATTTTCCAATATTATTTTTAACAAATTAAATTAATTATTTACAAATAAAATGCTATTGGATAGTTAGGACACACATACAAAATCTAAAGTAGTTGCTCGAAATGTAAACCCAATTGTACAATACACAATTCACATCTACGAATGATCGAACGTGGTATAGCATTATTCAAATAAGGCCTTATTTCATCACGTGCATTCCTGATTCTGTCTATTAGCATATCTCTTGTGGCTACGGGAGTCTGGTACACTTTTTCTTTTAGACATCGCCACAGAAAGAAATCTAATGGATTTAGGTCAGGGGATCGTGGAGGCCAGACGACTGGTCCTCCACGGCCGATCCATCTTTCTTGATAATTTTCGTCCAGCCAGTTTCTAACTATTCTCGAATAATGAGCTGGACAACCATCAAGCTGGAGCCAGAGCAATCTTCTTAAATCTAACGTAACATCATCCCACATATTTGCATGTTCAGCCTTTAGAAATCCAAGAAGGACGCAGCATTTAACGTTGCAGGCAAAAGGTAGGGTCCAAATAGTCGATTACGGTAGATACCAATCCACACGTTCACACTAAGTTCATGCTGAAAATTTCTTTCCCGAACTGCATGCGGATTTTCATGCGACCAAATATGTTGATTATGAAAATTTACCACTCCACGTCTAGTGAAGCATGACTCATCGGTCCATAAAACGTTACTTAAAAACTCCCTATTATTATCAGTTCTACCAAGAATCCACTGACAAAATGTGATTCTTCGTTCTCCGTCCCCTGGCTGTAGTCCTTGCACAGGTTGCAAATGGTAAGGAGGTCTATGGTCATTTCTAAGAACACGGTGAACATGGCCTGCTGAAATTCCCAAGGCACCAGAAACTCTCCTAACACTTGTGGTCGGATCTCTATCAAACTCACGCAGAATCATACGGGTAAATCTGCGCTGACAAAAACATTTATGCTTTGATCCCTTTGGAGATTTCCAAAACCATTTTTAATTATTTGGCGATGCACTCTTACAAATACTGAGCGAGTTGGATGTCGTCTGTTTGGAAATCTTCGTGCGTATTTTCTGGCTGCTTCTGCTGCGTTTCCATTTACAAAGCCATACACAAAATAAATATCCGTTAACTCTTGATTGGAGAATAAAAATGGCATTTTTATAAAACTTCCAAAAAAAACAGGTAAAAGAAACTAAATTTCGTGCATTCACAATTGCAAAAAAACGTTTCAGGTTTCAACAGACAGCAAAACTAACAGTCAACTAATTGACATTTTACCCTACTCTGCTTTCATTTACAAAACGTTATTTTATCATAAATAATTAAAAATGCATCGAACCTTAAAAATCTAAATATCTCAAAAACGGCTAACTATAACGAAAATTCACAAGAGAGCTTTTTATGCATAAAAGTGCGAAAAATCAGCTTTTTTATTCAAAAAGCAAAAAATTGCACTAAGTAAAAATTTTCGGTCATTTTAATATACTACAGGTACTTTAGAGAGCGCCCTCTAGCGGCTACAGTAAAACTATGCCCATGGTTTATTTTGTCGTACCAAAAAACCCCTGCGTACCAATTTTCACTGTTATACATCAAATATTGTTCGAAATATTTAAAAAAAAACTATTTTAGAAAGTAAATTTAAACACCCTTTATTTCGGAAGCCACGCATTTTTCGACCCATGTTTATATAGACCTTATGCATTAATTTTAAAAGATCTATCGAATCTTAAAGTTATGCAACAATAAACTGAAACACCCTGTATATCTGGTGGAGTTAGTTGTAAACCTCAAATGCCAGAATTGATGACATTAGCAGAAGTCATCGTGCACCACTGCCTTGATGCGGTACCTTTCGATTACAGCGACGGTTGCCGACATTTCACAAAGAAGCGCCGCATTTTCGAAGGCCTCCGCGTAATAGCAGTGGCGTACGATGAGTTTCGCTACTGTCATCAATTTTGGTATTCTACTATAGATAGACTATAGCGATATAGAGATTTTTATAGGTAATCTAATTTTTCCGAAAAAAATTCGAATAGACACGTTGCTAAGTAATATTTTAGCAAGGTTCATGGGTGCTGGTTTCGGTAAAAATCTGAGTCGAAGACGGGGATTTTTGCACCTGAACGAATCTTTTTTGTTAAAAAAATATTACTTTGCCTTGTTTTTTCGTTTTATTTACAGGAAAAAAATAGATGGTATTTGATAAGACTATTTCATGAGTAACAGACTTATTCTACATACACATAGCTTATAAAACATACTACCTATTATACGTGCATTTTCACTACTGGCTAGCACTGTTTAAAAACAATATTACAGAATTTATTGACAATAAAATCAGAAAAATTGTTTAGCGCCGTTTTCAGGTGTCCTAGAAGACCATAATTACTGGTTATCAAAGGTATGGTAATTATTGATGACAACAGCTATCAAGTTTTGCCGCGGGTAGGCTCGAAAAAACTGCTGACAGGTGCTGTAATACAATTTTTTTATCTAGAAATTATTTGCAATTCTAAATAAATTGCGCGTTTGTGATTGGTAGAAATTAAGGGAGCGAAATAGTCAGTGGAATATGCTAAAAATGACACATACTTAAAGATTTATACAGGTTACCCCAAAGGTCCAAAACCTTCCTAGCATACTGTTTTCAGATAGTTTGCCGATTTGTTATACTGGGATGCGTTTGTAAATCACTTGGCAATGTAACCGTACACTGTAATGGAATGTAGGTTGACAGATGAGACTTTACTCTGGAATACTATGAAACTTTATTTTTAGAACGAATAAATTATTACAGAGTCAAGTAATGGCACTTGATGACAGCAGACTGATTCATAGTCATGTTTTCTGCGACCACTGCATCCACTATGAGAAACTCTATTGTTACGAAGAAGCCCATTTATAGTGAAAAATACATATTCTGTCAATTTTTAGCATTTTTTGGTAACCAATTAAAGTAAACAAACAATGAACCATGAGCATGACAAGTGACAACAGTCGTATTCCCAAGTTTTTGAGCACGGGAAGAAAAGCAATCCTTTGACGTTCCAGAAGAATTATTTTGTTGTATTTTTGAACGTATATCACAGGTACGTCAAACATTTATGAACGCTAGAATTGTTACTGAGTAGTACATAGTACACTTTGTAACAATTTACGATTGCAGCCCTGTTCGTACTTCAGAAAGGCAATCCATCTGTTTATATATATTTGTGTCCACTTTTTTCGCAGTCTGTCTGCAGTTATTGACGATACTCACCACAAAATTTAAATCAACCATTCATCTGAATTGCTCAACAATCCGTATGAGTGGACTTCCCTTCCCTCGGAGTGCACATAGGCGCAGTCAGAGAGGAAAAGCAATGCTGTTTGAATCGCATGCGGGTAGGGCAAATATAGCGGTTTTAAAATTCTTTGAAGATAAACCGTCAGATGATTTGTAGTAAATCCCTTCATGATGCAAGTGACTAATGACTGATGTTGATTCTTTTATCCAAGGTTCAATCTGCCACTGATTATGACATTATTGCATGGATGACCTAAATATTGTAGGCAAGATCAAGATAATGGAAACTAAGAATCTTGGTGGCGCGATGGCTTGGCGCAGCCTGTTGGTCAAAAAGTGAAGCTGACTGTTCAAGATTATTAGTGTCGGAGTACTCTACATGGACTGAGTAACCATACCTTTATGCGCAGCATAACCCGCCAACCCGGTGTCTTTACGCATAGGAACCCTCAAAGATATGATTCCATATACAAGTGTCCTCAAAAATGGGTCTTTTCTTTACAGAACGCATAGATCAGGGGATAAGCAAGTTCTTCTGGCAACCCATACTAACATAACCGAGGTACTAGGTTCCGAAGAGCTCTGAAGAGGCCAGACCTCCCCCTCCTTATCTTCCTCCTCCTTCTATTCCGCCTATTATTTCTTATCTCTCTCATTTTTGAAATTCAGCAAATTTGTATAGTATGTAATTTCCAGAATGGATAAGAAAAAGTGGAGGCGTAACTAATTTCTAGCTTTCAATCCCTGGTAACTGTATTTAAGACAGAAATCCAATGAAATTATCATCATCACATATTTATTACTAGCACACACATCCTCAATATGCATCCATGTATTGCCGTTACCTACAGTAATGCCATCTCTGAAGCAGATTTTACATCATATCAGAGCCAAACATTGATAACTGAAGCCGCATGATACTTAGGCAGCACGTACAAGTACAAAACGAGTTCACAACGTATTCATCAGCTAGTGCTAATTTAAGACCTTGTAGAAAAACCTACATAATGTAACATAAAACCAACATAATGACAAAAAAAACGACATAATGTCAGTATTGAAGATACGAAGTACCTTTGCCGGCCGCTCCGAGGTATCTAGATTAACCTAGTTTATATATAAATAGGTCGCATTTGGATAACCGATGTTGGCACATTACTAAAACAATAACGTAGTTACCGATTTGATGTTAGTTTACTGTGAGTATCTCTAAGATCCTCTTGGTACTCCGCGAATGTATCCAGAACGTCGTCCTCGATGTTTCCATCAGCGGTGGGTAACGGTTTGTTTATATCGTACACTAGCCACCTGGGTGGACACAGTAGAAGACCTATGTTAGACACCCGAAAATTTTACAGGTCCAGGCAAAGGTTAACAAACCCTTTTTGAATAGGACAGTGACAACTTCAATCACCATTTAAAAATAGAACATAGTACTTGCAATTCCTTTCAAGTGGTTAGCGAGGATTTTCTTCTATTTTCTTTTTTATGTTTCCGATGCTGCTTTATGATAAATTAGCTTTGTTGTCGGGAAGGTATTTGTTTCTGACAGTGAATTAGCATTTTTCAGGACACCTTATATGGGCGGATACTGGATTAGAAAACGAACTTCATATGGGGCGTTCTATCGGGGAATTGGTGGCTTGTAGTCCAATCGTTTCCTGCAATTCATCAAGTATCCCCATATTATGTCGAAAAAGTCCTAAAATCATAGACGCGTAAGGGTTTTTAGAAATTTTTTATTAGTCGTTTATTGACAAAGTTGAATTCTTGCCAGTGTCTTGAAAACGAGGCATTTTAGGATGGAATGGGCCATAGATTCGGTTTCAGCGACCTAAAAAGCGTATTATAAGATATGTTGCGTTCACGTTCCCGACTCACCCATTTTGTGCCTTTTTGGTAACTATATCCCTATACATGGTAATTATATGTTAAGATGCTAAGTAGCTAGTGGTACAGCTATTTGGTGACTATGTATCATAAGCCGGACCCGCGCGGCTATTACGTAAAAAACTAACAAAACGTCAAAAAATCAAATGTCATCTTGCATACTTGGTAGTTTTTAGGGTGCAAATAGTGCATTCCACGTTTGGTTGCTATGATCGCTGTGATCGTCCATCTATTGAGGAATGACTCAACTACATGTATTGTTGGTTGCAGAAAGCAAGTATATGTTTTGTCAAGCCGAGTAATCTTTAGTGTTTATCTTTGAGATGTGAAAGAAAGGAAGCTGGTTCAATAGCAAGATCGCATCTAGATGACTATGTGTATTGGTCCGCATGTGTGTAAAGTCAGTGATGTTTGCTGTGTGAGAAAATTATTACTGAATATGCTGCCAATGAAGTATATCTATTAGCTATGCCCGACGGGTTACTTATACGTTATCCTTTCTTAAAACAGGTCATGTTCAAGGTTATCAATTACGATATTTTCCATTTTTTGTGTTTTCAAAAACTAACACTATGGAAAATCGACACCGCACCCGCGTTTTGTGCAATTAAGCCACATTGCAGAAACATTACGAATGACGCATATCACATCAATCATTTACGCAATGCCTCACATCTAGGCGCTGATTTGTATTTTCTATTGACATCGCAAAATAAATTTCTGTAAAATTTGAATGACTGGAAATAAAAAACAATGTAACAGCCCTATCAGTTTCATAAATATTTCTGTTTGTAGCATATTTTCTCACCGGTTCCTTCATAAAACAGGGATTTTCTATTGTTATCTCTCTCATCTTTTAAATCCAGCAAATTTGCATATGTAATTTCCAGAATGAATAAAAAAAAGTGGATGCGCAACTAATTTTAAGCTTTGAATCTTAAGCAAGTGTATTTGAGACAAGAGACCAATGGAATTATCATCAACACATATTATTACCACACAACTCTTCACTATGCACACATGTACTGCCGTTTCTTTCTAGCTATAGTATACAACTTATAGCTTAGACCTCCAATAATGCCATCTCTGAAGCAGATTTTACATCACATCATAGTCAAACATTGATAACTGAAGCATCATGTCGTTTAGGCAACACGCACAACTACAAAACGAATTCACAACAAGTGTTCGTCTGCTAGTGCTAAGTTAGCATCTGTTAGAAAAATCTACAAAAACTCACAAAAGATCAATAAAATGTGAAAAAATCGGCATACTGTCACTTTTAAAGATACGTAGTAGTTAATGTTCTTTTAAGTAAGAACAACTAACTAATTTTCTATATTAAGTAGTAGTAGTGGTGGTGGGCAGGGAAAACCTGGCAAATAGACCACCTTTGACTACACATACCGGTGACTGATTATTAAATGAAGAAGTTAAAGTATAAGAAAAGGATCTGGGACTGCTAGAAAGAAAATAATACATGAGGCTTTGACCAGATCCATTTAAGCATATTGGCTGAAACAATATCAAGCCTTTTGGTGATAGGGAAATTTGTCGGCCTTGCCGAATGGTCGTAATTTTACGCAGGGCGTCGTTGGCACGAGCGGCTATTCTTTTGATTTCCTAGCTGTATCTACACTATCAATATTAGACAAAATATATGGAGGTCTTAGCTGTCTAGTTTTGTCAGCACAATATCTGAGGTCCACTATAGCTACATTTAGAAAATTCAGACCTTTTAGACTTAGGGTAACCATGTCGCCGCTACTGCTTCTCATCCGATCACTCGATAGACAGGAGGCTCTTCGCAGCTCTTTGACCCCGTCGGTTGCTACGGATCGCGCCGTTTTGGTCAAGTGTCGCTATGGATACAGCCAAGCAGCGTCATACGCCGCTGCTACTGCGTAATCGAGCTCAACACCCAATATCATTAACATTACTATTACCGGGCATAAATTGGATTGTATCATCACTCGCAGGCCAGGGGGGATGTAGTGGAAAACCATGTAGGGTTGATATGATTGCTACAAGGTGAATTTAAAGTTTACTACTACATCAGCACACCTTCACCACAAAGTAGTTTGGTTTTGTACCACCTAGGCTCATCAGGATATCAGAAACTATAATGATGGTGTTCCAATGGAAGATACTGCTATAGCGAAGGTACGACGCTTCCACATTTGATATAATTGAAACAAGCTAGTTTCAAATATTGTACGCAATGGTACGCACCTTGCTACATGACAGCACATACATACCTTTTATTGAAATGGAACATATGCAGATCTTCGTTAACTTTGAATGACCCGTTATCCGTACATAGAGCACAAACTAGACTGTCTGAGAAAGTCAATCAGGTGCATACAATGAGACATTCTTTCCCTGTCCTACCGGTAAAGCATCTGGAAACGTTGTCTCTCCCCGATACCTAACTGTGTGATCCATAACAGAGCAATCATCACGGTCGACGTATGACGTCAGAAGCAGCCGCGCCCGATAAGTATGTCATCCGTCTCTCGAGAATTTTTTTCTGTTTTTAAGACTTATGCACAGAGAGACCTATGATGTGTGGAATATGTCTAACACGTGCGTATAATAACCAATGTTGGGAGCCTATGAATGTACCAAGATCACGTCACTACCGGCTTACAACCCCACCCCCAAGTTTTTCTACCTCCAAATTTTCCTTCAAAAATGATCAGAGTGCTCTGAAACTTAAAAAAACGGAGATTGAGTGACTTTAATTTTTTGTTTTAGAGCTCTTTCTCTGCCGTGACTGTACCGATTTTCAAAATCTAGAAAGCTTTTGTGTCGTTGACATAGTAGTAGTAAAAATATCATCGAAGTCCGACGGAAATAATTGATTTAGTTGTTCGTGATCTACATGTCATATAACATCCAAAAAACGTAATCTCAATACTTTCCCGCCAGTAGGCGTGGGAAGTAGCAGTTTGGTATTGCTTAGATGCTATCGAATTTGGATGTCTTCTTAAACATAAGCTTTGTGCTTGGTCTATACAGGGTTTTTATAAACGCAAAATGTACTTTTTCTCAGATAAATCGAATGTAACATCATGTCTGTTTTTACGGTTTTGAGCTATACTCTTCATGAGCTTAAATTTAGGATAATATATTTGGAGGAGTTGAATTCCTTTTGAGTTATTTGTAGTTTCCAGAAATTTGTAAATGCGAGGTAATTTCAGCGAAGGCTTGTACCACCAAAATTCCTACCTTTCCAAAAATGATGTTTTCGATTTTAATTTCGAGAAGGCTGCAGACAACTTGTTCAGTAATTTAACCCACAACAATTTGCAGAGAATTGAAAAATGCTCAAATGACTAGAGGTTGTGGGATATCAAGGTGATCTTACCAAAAGGTTCGCTACTCTATTTGCAAATGTATTAAGTAAACCGAATTCTTCCAAAATCGTAGATCGTATTTGACTACAGGGTTATATATTTTACTCTAAAGTGACTCAGTCAAAAAGCATAATACTATTATAAATGTTTTCAGTACGACCCTGAAATAATATGAGAAAGTTTTAGCACAAGATTGTTATTTATTTGATGAGTTAATACCAACTATAGGAAGATTATTTGCACTTTTGTAATACCAAACCATGTTATATGAACAGTATCACACCATTAAAATACGAAATAGGACCTGTATGCCCTGTTCGAAAGGTCTTAAGGAATACTTGGCTCATAATATGAAACAAGTGAATGTCTGATGTTGCTAGAGCCTACTTAGGGTATTGTGTTTTTTTAATTAACCATGGTTTGGCATTGCCAATGCGTAAATCTTTGATGTTCGTTTTAGTACAGGTTTCAGCCTGTTTTGAACTTTCTGACCTCAAAGGTCTTGGTACCATCGCAGATGGCGGAATGTTTGCGTTTAACTTCACATTTTTTTTTCTTTATTGCGACCTATTTACCGCAAACTTCCTGTCGCCGTCCTCGACATAAAATGGCGACTTTTAGAAGAGAGTCCTTGCTTTGAGGAATAAAATATTAAAACCTTAAAAATACCTCAGCAACTTAAAACTTTTTTGCTTGAAGCGCATATACTTCTTCAGAAAGTAGCTGGCACTGCAAATGAAAAACAAGGATATCTAGTCCAGGAAAAAATGAGTTTAGATTGTAGGAAATTTGTTGGCGACTCAAATGTTACATGCTCCAAAGATGTAAGATATATTTGCATTGATTATCGTATTCTTCAAAAATGCTTGCCCATACACAATATCCATCGTCACTGCCATGTTGCCAAGCTGGATCGCAGTAAACAGGCCATTTTTCTTTTGAAAAGAATTGATTATTCTAAAACATGTCAACTTACCAAAGAAATATCACTCCTCAGCCTCCCTCGTAGTTTTTCCTGAAATTTTGTATTCTTAGGACAGCAGAAAAGGAGATCACATAACCCCTAGGAGTAGCAGCACCAGCGTCCAATGACGGCGGTCGACAGATATTATGTAGCTCTATGCCTAAGTGGTTGGTGGCGCTAGATCACGTAGGTGTATCTTTGCTCAGCTCTCTTGCTTGATATTCAGCAAGAGAGAGCTAAGCCATACTTTACGCAGCGCTAGCTCTAGGGATTCATCAAGTCAAGTATCTTGATAGTTTACTTGACTTGACTTGATGTTTTTGTTGTTCTGTTTCACCCGAGTTCAAGTATTTTCAAACAGATCGATACTTCGATACAGGAAGGCCGAGGACAGCGAGCGAGGGGTTCTGGATGTCCCATAGGGGACCACAGAGCGACAAGACCGCTTACAGTTTTATTGTAGTATTATGTTATTCGATGAACAAACTATTTTGTTCAGTAGGTACTGTTTCTTCTGAAACTTGTGGCAAATGAAGTCTTGCCGTTGTGTATTTAGAACGTATTCGTATTTATACGAGCATCACAGAAATTATCAGGTAATATCAAGACTACTTGAATTTTCAAACACTTGATAGACTGACGTAAAAATTATTAGTAGAGTATTATATTATTATATTAGAGTAGTGAATCCCTAGCTAGCTCGTAGTAGCTGAACGTAATAAATGATACTTTCAAATGCCATACAAATATTTTGACAAGTTGAAGTACTGATACTCTGGCGCTTCTTGTAGGTCCCGACCTACAAGTGTAGCAACGACTGACGATATGGCCCCTTGTGTCGAACCTGCCAGACACTTGAACGTTTACCATACGTTGTCTGACCAGTCCGCCATATGAGTTTTTTTTCTATCAAATTCCATCATGTCTATCTATTAACTTTTGATATAGGCAAGTGCACAGTGTTATAGCTTCTTTTTATGGTCGATTAAAAATTGACTATATCTCGATAAAGTAAACTATTACAACGTTACACTGCTCTTGTTCTAATAAGTATATGGTAGAAAGTCATATTCTTCTCTCCATTCCTTAGGTCATTGCCAAAATGTAATTAATGTGTCTATTCGACAATAGATGGCATGCGGTATGGTCAACGCAGGGGTGGCCGCCGAACGGGAGTTATTTCGTTATAGAATTGTTGTTGTGGGGTTAAAGCTATTAATTATTGTTGATACTGGTATTTTCCGGATGACACAATGTCTAATTAATTGGAAACTGTTGGAAAATTGAGTGTTAATTATTGTGATTTTTCCAAGTGATTTATTTGGATGACATGTGGGCCTTGCACATCCGGTCGTCATGAACTTCATTTTTGATCATTTCCGTCGAGCCTAAATACGAGAACTGAACGTGACTTGTTGCTTTTTCCTGTGCTCTCCTGTAGCAGTTCAGATGCCACAACCTACGTTAGTGGAACAATTTCACACTAAGTGCTACGCATATCTTGGCTTCCTTGCAGTCGTTTCTAGTTGACCGTTCCGGCAGCCGCCTGTGCTCCAACACCTCACTTGGGCCAATACGAGACTTTTTGGCGTCTTGGCTCATCGTCTTCGAACGCAACTGCAAAAAATGTGTGCAAAATTGCATTATGCGTCATGCAAATATTTCCTTGATTTACCATGCTTTTACTGCCTACGCCACGGAAGAAGAACAATTGTAATCGCAAAAAAATTCGACAATGTGATATTATGTTTTTGGGCGTTATCTGACGTGTACATCAAGAAAAACCGTGTCACTAATTTCCGTCCGTTTGTCGGTCTTTCGTTCTGTCTCCTATCACCGACGATAACTTAGAGAGAACTTCTAGGATTTTGATAAAACTTATACACAAAGTAACTACTATGCAAAGGACGAAAGAGCTTGAAAAAAGATTTCTATTCGAATTCCAGATTTTTGGATAGCGTGATTTTGAGAAAATATTCGATCGACTACAAAATCTTTGCCCATAAACTATAATAGTTATAATTAATCCTTTTTGTTGTACTGTAGAACAGTCACCTCTTACGCTAAAAAGATGTATACCAGTTATACGATACGAACCTGATGCGCCTCGTTGGATGTGAGACATCTTGAACAATAAATTCCAGAACAAATTAAGTGAAAATCATGTATAAATATCATCATACATTAAGTAAGAACTAAATAATTAATAATGAGATACCGTGGATCACGAATTGTGCACCCATAACCTGCTATGTGTCTTAATATACAAGGAATTCTAGTGTTTCGGAAAATATTCTGTGAAAATATACAGTATACGTAGTGTAGTGTCAAATATCCTCTACATAACTTTGATTAAAAAGTTACCCATGATAAGTTATGTATTTTTTTGTGCATCCCCGAACTTTCTCTAACTTAATGAGATTTCAATAATATTTTTATCTGTTTAGTTTAGATGAACTCAACTAAGGCCCGTATAGTCAGTCGTCCCTACAATTGTAGGGCGCCTTTATGGCCTCCTTGATTGTCATAGTTTTCTGCTTCTTCGTGTCAGAACTCTATTTTGATGTTATTTCACAAACATATATTTGCATCAAGTTGTGCTTGCTTTTGAGTTATATCATGTTTTATCAGCCTGAAATTTCCTACAATTTAAAAAGAAAACATATCTTCATAATAGGAGAGCGCTGACGCTGACACGGGACAAGTGTAATCTAGAAATTTTTGAAGGAGACAAAGGAGGATGACAATCAAGGAGGCCATAAACGCGCCCTACAATTGTAGGGACGACTGACGATACGGGCCTAAGGCCTTTTTAAATTGTAGGAAACTTTAGGCTGATAAAACATGATATAACTCAAAAGCAAGCACAATTTGATGCAAATAGATGTTTGGGACATAACCTCAAAATAGAGCGCTGACACGGAGAAGTAGAAAACTATGACAATCAAGGAGGCCATAAAGGCGCCCTACAATTGTAGGGTCGACTGACGATACGGGTCTTAGTAAACATCTACTAACAACTGAAGTACACATAGCCTACAACGGATCTCAACCTCTGTTTCCTGGATTATGCCGTCGCACATTCAGACGGCTCTTCTAACGAAATAAACAAGATGGTATCGGACTTTAGATCGGCCGTTCATGTGACACACTGAAATATATGTTCATTATCACAAATGAGATAAGACGCAATTTATGAAGCAGGTATTTCCGTATACCAGAAGGAAAAATATGGCACGATGTGGGCGCCGAGCATGACCTATTTTAAAATTCGTTATATCTGTTCCGCGCAAAAATAAAAAGGAAGCTATTACTATAATGTGCAATACATCGCTATTTAGGCTCTATTTTTTTACTTGACAAGTTACAGGAAGACTATTTCGTGTTAGTGGTAGTCGATATGATGAAAACCTGCATGAATAAACAGGCTATTTCAAAAACAATGCCAATATTTTTACAGCAGAAAATATGTTGAAAATACTATCAAAAGATTTTTGTCTACGACCAGGTGGTAAGGTGTAGTCTTCTGACTAGGTTTTGCAGCCTATCCACTTAGCAGCCGCTATCCTCAAATTGGCCTATGTTAAACATAGTATGGCGACATATTGCGGATCATTTTCTATCACGAATTTTTCGTCGGTAGATAATTTCTGAACCTGATTGTTAAGACTGAACGTCGCTACATCTTCCGGAAAACTTGCCCATGAAAGAAAATGATCATCCACTTATCAGATTAAGGCGATAAATCATTATGTAGGTGACGTAAAAAGGAATATGCGACAGTTACATACTAACTGTGCTACTACCCAACTGTCCTATCTATACGAGACGCATGACTCTATAGCTAGTGCTAGGTGTTTCATTGGAAAAGGGAAATATTTTAGTCACGGATAGGGATTACTGAGATGATAATAAATAATGTATGTTTGACGATACCTTAGCCTCCCATATTGATCTACAAAGTTCCGAAAAGGTGTACAAAGCATTTGAGTAGTTGTTTACATTTTTCGAAAATTGATACCTATCTTATTGAACCGTTTGTGATACTAATAGGGAAAAAATACTCACGTAAAATTACAAATTCGTTCTACCTGAAGACACGCGCCATCCACCATTTGAATGGGTACTACTGAGTCAATGTTACCATTCTTACTGCCTATAATCATTCGTCTGTGTGATAATTGGGGCAAACTGCGCTGTATATTTTGATTTTCTGAATCAAAACCTACTCAATGAATATATGCGGACCTCGAAGGATGCTTCGAATCTATTGATCTAGTAAGCAATAAGATGACCCTCTAAATCTAACAATAATGCTGCATTGAATAGTAAGTGTTAAAACAAGTAGACTTCTGCCTTGTGCTCTAAAATGCACATGATAAACACAAGAACAAAAGTGAATAGTTGTACTTTTGGAATTTGTGCTCTTTTCAAAAATGTAAAAAGAGTTTAGAAATTCCAATAAACAAACCTGTTGTTTTCGGTCTGAGTGGACCTGTAATATTTAAATAATCCTAATATGTGTTCCTTTTCCTATTGGCTTCACAATCAATTCAATCTGAGCATACGTACAAAGTATCAAGAAAATGGCGCAAGTGGATTGACTGTATACTTTCCACGCCTTCGAAACAACTTCCAGGACAATTACCAATAATTGCATCAAAGAGACGTAGCATGCCCGTACATGGTAGCCTAATTTCGTTGGAGCTCTGGTATATTACTGATTGTCAACAATGTTTAATAACTGATCATAATAGTTCTTGATACGTACTTATTACACTCTAAGCATAATGCTCGTATATATATATATATATATATACAGGGTGGCGCACCGAAAACAAAAGAGACGCATTTACTGGCAGCTCAGCTTTTTTTTTGGAAAAACGCTTAGACCCGTCGATTTTGTTTTCGTGGGGGACACAAGTTTGGCAAAAAATCACGTTAACACGTGCAGCCCCCTGGGCAGGGGTGACACCAACCCTAAAATCTTAAATGGAAAGGGGGGTCGAGTGATACCTTATTTTAAAGGTCTTTCAATTCCCTTTATAACGATATAAAATACATGAGCTTCAGTTCAGCAGTTTTGAACATTTATTGATTTAAAGCTTAAACTTTGTACTACTTTCAGAAGAAATTTGACTAAAAGAATTTACTTAATAAGTAAATGCTTTTCTTCACTACGCCCATGGTTTGTTTATCCCTTTTGTTGAAAATAGCTATTGGGGCGCTTTTTTGTGGCGAAAAAGTTATTTCTTGAAGAAAGGTAAGGAAATCTCTCGTACTTATATGTATTTTAAATATGAATTTAGTACATAGTTTGCCATTGGTTTGACCAAACTTTATTGCTAAAATAACTTGTAACGCTTTATTACGTAAATTAACCATGGTATATTCCACAGCAGAAAGAGTTGAAATTATCGAAATATTTTTCGGAAATAATCAGTGCGCTAATAGAACAGCAAAAATATTTAATGAGGGACATGAGAACATTAACGTGCATCGAAAATATGTTCTAGAACTTGTAGCTAAATTTCGGGTCAGTCGCCAATAAAAAACGCAACATTGAAAATCCCATAAGGTACGAAGCAATAGAAGTGGGGGTTTTAGGGCAAGTTTATGTAGATCCTACGTTAAGTACCCGCAAATTGGAGACTGTGTGTGGTGTTAGTGGACGTACTGTCCAACGGATTCTAAAGGACCATAGTTTTCATCCGTATAAAATTCACCTGGTACAAGAACTTAATGAAGACGATTTTGATCGGCGTTTACAATTTTGTGAAGATATAAGTGAATTATAAACGTTGAACATTTTCTATTCAACACTTGCTTTTCAGACAGATGCTCCTTTTTCTTAAATGGCGCAGTAGATCGTCATAACTGCCGATATTGGACCGATTCTAATCCCAGAATTTATCATGAGGTTCATACACAGCAGCCACAAAAATTAAATATTTGGGCTGGTATTTCTGGCGATCATTTAGTTGGTCCTTTTTTCTTACCTGGAAATTTGACCAGTGAAATGTATTTGGAATTACTGGAAGACGCCATAGATCCTGCATTAACAGCCATAATTGAAAGTCACAATGATCGGCGGTACATTGCGAATAGGTTGATGTTCCAACAGGATGATGCCCCACCACATTACGCATTACGTGTTTGACAATATTCAGATCAGACGTTTCCAGATCGATGGATTGGTTGAAGAGGTGTCATTGAATGGCCCCCAAGATCGCCAGATTTATCACCTTTGGATTTCTTCATGTGGGGCCATTTAAAAAGCAAATTCTATGCTACTCAGCCAACATCATTAGAAGACCTGCGACAAAGAATTGTGAATGAGTGCCTTCAAATTATACCTCAAATATGGCAAAATGTGCGGCAACGTTTTGAGCAAAATCTTTATTATTGCATGGAGAGTCATGGTGGCCATTTTCAACATTTACTTGCCTAACGGGTCAGTTCATTCTTCATTTTCAAATTACTTTGCTGCCAAATGTATTGATCTCCAGTAATGATGATGTATTAGTTTTATTTAAGCTTTAAATCAACAAAATCTTCAAAACTACTGAACTGAAGTACATTTATTTTATATAATTATAAAGGGAATTGAAAGACCTTTAAAATAAGGTATCACTCGACCCCCCTTTCCATTTAAGATTTTGGGGGTGGTGTCACCCCCGCTTAGGGGGCTGCACGTGCTAACGTGATTTTTTGCCAAACTTGTGTCCCCCTCGAAAGCAAAATCGACGGCTCTGAGCGTTTTTCCAAAAAAAAACTGAGCTGCCAGTAAATGCGACTGTTTCGTTTTCGATGCACCACCCTGTATATATATATATATATAGAAAAATCTTTGAAAAATAACACTGGCAGTGCGCTAAGGTTGTTGCGAAAAAAAGACATAACAATGTTTAGGAGATCCTTTTTGCCTTAGTCTAGGACAACATCCCCGTCTTCCAATAGTTCAATATATTATTTTTCAAAATGGTATTGGGACGACCACGACGATATTAGAGTTGAAAAAAGTGAAGACTGATTTGTAAATAATAAACTTTAAATTGTTCTGTATAATAGTATTTCCTTAAAACGAATCCAGTGTATTTTATTAAAAATATTGTGAAAAGTCACAGTTCTTTCATCGACTCGGTTGAAAAGGGTTCAAAACTGCTTAGGCTCTGCTGAATTTGTGCAGGGTTAGTTATATTTAAAGACGTTGATCTTGACTGGTATCTTAAGACCCATATACTCTCTCTAAGACTATCTCTTCACCGTGCAAGGTAAACCCAAATATTTTGAATATTTTTTTTTGTTGACGGTGTACCTAATGCTGAAGTAGACCACAACTTGATATATTTTTATAATTCAAACATATTATCGACAATAGATGAGTCATTCAATTTTTTTTCAGTGTCTGATGATGAAGTATAACGTATTTTTTACAAAATAACAACCACTGTAACTGGTCTGGATGGTTTCAACGTTGATTTGCTCTTGTTAGTTTTTCCGTTTTGTCATGAAGCTATCGCACATATTATCAATTACCCGTTGGAAAAAAGAATTCTCCGCAAACTTGGAAAACAGCAAACGTCATACCTTTACCTAAGGCTGATTTTCCGGAATCTCTGAGCGATTTCCGGCCAATCAGTATTCTGCCCATTTCATCTAAAATTCTAGAGAACGCATAGTTAACTAACAAGTCAGTGTTCATGTAAATAGTTATAATTTGTTACCATCTACGCCGTCAGGTTTCCGTTATGGTCGTAGTACGTTCACTACCTTAGCGGACGTGTGTGATGATTACCTAAGAGCACTGGATGCTGGCTCAGTAACCACAGCCATTATGTTAGATCTCAGTAAAGCATTCGACTGCATAAAATCATCAACTGGTGCTCGCCAAACTGCATTACTTTGGGTTTTGATCTCCCTCCATCCTCTGGTTTACAGATTACCTTTCTAACAGAATGCAGTGTGTTAAATCCAGTGGTTCAGAATGGGTTATACGAGATGTTTCCAAGGGTGTGCCTCAGCGCTCTATCTTTGGTAATATTTTCTTTACACTGTATATTTCGAATTTAGACAGAGCGATCAAATATTGCAAGATTCACACATACGCTGATTACACACTCTGATATTTATCATATCTTCCCTCTCAGGTTTAACCAGCATCAACAAACTTGTGCATCGATCTGAATAGTGTATGTTCTTGATTTAACAATAACGGAATGAAGGTCAACTTCAAAAAATCTGTTTGCATATCTTTTAAGTCTGAAAATAGCAATTTTCAAAGTAGCAATGTAAAACTTTATTCAAACAAATGGATCGTATGCCTAGCGTGCGTTACCTTGGTGTAACACTTGATGAACATCTTACCCCTCATAATCCTTTCCAGGGCTGTTCAAAGCGCTTATGCGAAGTTGAAATCTATCTACAGTTATAAAAATATTCTGCCTAAAGATTCAAAAATTAAACTCACTAACAGCCTCATCCTAAGCCAGCTGAGGTATGCTGATTATGTTCCTTGCCTTATTCAACAGGAGGCTTTTCGAATACAAAAAGTCCAAAATAGCTGTGTACGCTATATTGCAGGAATATCGAGAAGAGAAAGAATCTCCAGGCATCTTAAGATATAAAATGGCTTACAATGCATCAGCGCTGGGTAGTACACCTCCCTTCTTCTCTTCATACAATCCTCTATAATAAAATCCCAGTTTATCTGTTTAGCAAATTGTCTTTCAGAAGTCAGTACCAAGACTCAAACTTGCGTTATGTTGGACATACAGTAAATATGCCGTCATGCAGGTCAACATTTTTGAAGGAATATTTCTCCTGTGTGGCACCTTTACAATATAATAGTCTGCTCGCTACTCTGAAAACTCTGCCGATACTATTCTTCAAAGCTAAAATTAAGGAGTTCATTTTCAATCGTTTTACATGATTTAGTATTACCTGACTTTTTGTGATGTATTTAAAAAAAAATTATAGCATCCACTCTTCAACTACTTGTTTGTGTTATAATACTTTGCTGAGAAAACTGTAGGTACTTCTATGATATGTTTTTGTATCACATGTACTCTTTCTGCCCTGGTTGGTACTGAAAAGCAGCTGTTAAGCTGAATACCCTCCAGGCTAATAAGAGCCTTTTATTAGTATTGTTATTACTATTATCATTATTATTATGGTTATTATTATTATTATTATTATTGTTATTATTATTATTATTATTATTATTATTATTATTATTATTATTATTATTATTATTATTATTATTATTATACCATCCAGTGATTGAATTCAATACTAAAATTAGTACTACCAAAAAATCTGCATTTTTCAAATATATCATCTTCTGATCTCCTCTATGAGTGCTGTTAAGACCCTGTACTTTTATGGAACATAAACATCCAACTTACGAATATGGTCTTATAACTTATAAAGTATGGAGTCGTACTGGTATAACGTATTACATGAAAAACAATATTTCATATTAGTACAAATTACAAGTAAATTCACTTGTAATGATTACACTATACTTTTCAAGGACTAGGACCCAGGTGCTCTGTTCTCTGCGAGGATAAACTTCAACACCTGACATTATAGTCAAAAGACTAGCTATTTAGTACAAGTGCATTTCTATAGCTACGTTAGACAGACTAAAAAAGATTTAACCTTTTTCGCATAGCTAATTTTCCTTTACGTGCTAATTTACTCCAATTGTTGAGACTCCGCTTCGGTACATTTTTCGCGTAGCTTACCAGGAATGCAAAATTAGCATCTCTGCACTCTCCGGCATGTCTCGCGGATCTTGTCACCGTCATATTCAACGCAAAATTTAATTTGTCACGGTGTCACAGAGCCGACGCGTGGCTAATTTTATAATCTGTATTCTAAGAAAGCGCCTGATACGGTAATAATATCAAAATGATACCAGGATGGAGAACGTGCCCTGATTTCCGCTGGCGAGGCAATGAGAACGAATGGGGAATGCATACGCGGAAAAACGGAAAATGGCTGGCAGGGAAATTGCAAAATGGGAAAGCGTGATCAAAATGTTCGCGCGATGGTCGCCGATGAGTTTTAAATAAAGATTGTGGCGTTGTCGATGTCGGTGTCGTGTCGTGTTTCTCGTATCGTATATCTCTATCAAAATCCTTCTCCAAATCTGATCTAGAAGGATTCTATACTGAACCAGCCGTGAAGGCAGAACCTTAATACATAAGTCCCTGGACTGCTATAGATAGATTGAAGATATCTTGATGACATGTCTTGTCAACTGCCTAAGTCTTGCAGAATCTCTTCGACAGATGATTCCACAATTTCGACATTCATGAGGGAGATATTTTTTATACCGAGGTAGCTTCGCAGCAGAATCATAAATGTCAGAGCGTCACAGCTGCTATGAGGAGCTTAAAGAACCTTTGCTTATCCGATTTTTAAACTTCCTAAGGTTAATAGAACTAGGAAATGCCTCCTAATGTAGATTGTTCCACAATCTCCATTTAGTTGTAGTCACGGTTCTTGGCGGGTCAAAGTAAGACTACCAAAATCCCTGTATATATCTCCTTTCCCCTCATACATACACATGCAACCTACCCCTGTGTGTGAACATTTGTTCCGTAAGCTCAAAGACATACGTTTTTTAGTTGTGTGTCTTAGGCCCGTATCGTCAGTCGTCCCTATAATTGTAGGGCGTGTTTATGGCCTCCTTGATTGTCATACTACTTTCTCTCCTTCAAAAATTTCTAGATTACACTTGTTCCTTGTCAGCGTCAGCGGTCTCCTATTGTGAAGGTATGTTTTCTTTTTAAATTGTAGGAAATTTCAGGCTGATAAAACATGATATAACTCAAAAGCAAGCACAATTTGATGCAAATAGATGTTTGTGACATAACCTCAAGTAGAGCGCTGACACGCAGAAGCAGAAAACTATGACAATCAAGGAGGCCATAAAGGCGCCCCACAATTGTTGGGCGCGTATGGCCTCCTTGATTGTCATACCCCTTTCTCTCCTTCAAAAATTTCTAGATTGCACCCGTCCCGTGTTAGCGTCAGCGCTCTCCTATTGTGAAGATATGTTTTCTTTTTAAATTGTAGGAAATTTCAGGCTGATAAAACATGATATAACTCAAAAGCTAGCACAATTTGATGAAAATAGATGTTTGTGACATAACCTCAAAATAGAGTTCTGACACGGAGAAGTAGAAAACTATGACAATCAAGGAGGCCATAAAGGCGCCCTACAATTGTAGGGACGACTGACGATACGGGCCTAAGTCTCGGAAACTTTGCCGTTACGTATGGATGCCCTTCAGTCATATTTGTCAGAGTGACAACTTACTTGACATCGGCGTGCAATTTACGTTGTCCTGTTATCAATCTTCAATATTAAATTGTGCAATGTCTGGAAATATGATCAATGGAGAAGGGCCGACAGCTCGTGCTAAATTTATAAGAGTATCTCCAGAAAGAGAAAAAGAGAAAAGAAAAACATAGCGGTCCCCTGTTACCCACTTCATGCGAACTGGGGAGAGTAGCAGATACGCTGTAAAGTAAGATCCGCCCATGATACGGATACTCGATCTCTTTACTTGCCTCATATGGCGTTGTTGACGTAACCACCAGGAACGCTGACTACAGCTATACCCTAGGGATAAAGGAGCGGTCGTATCGGCCAGTTCTGGATGTATGAAGTTTAGTTAGGATGTATATACACCTAAAAGAGAATCTACATCCATAACCACATTCTACTACAAGTCAAGGATTAACGATGAACAACCTACTAAGGTTGAACTATCAAGGTCTGTGTATATTTGTGTATATTAACTAGGGTGGGTCTGTTCTTCACGAGTTGTTTGGTACTATATGGCAGAGGGAATTGAAAGAATAGATTCGGATCGTCTCAAAAGAATTTGCATTGTATTCTTTGTCGCCACAGCTGTGTAGTTTCAGTACTCACCTTTCGCTAATTTGACAAGCATATCCTACCAAAGTAACAAACCAAATACTGAGTGTACTTACGTGTACCTGATATTGGAAGTTTTGTGTGGGACAACCTACTTGAGCTAAACCCACTTTCTCTAAATAGTGGTTGTAATTCTTGGCTGAAACCAAAAACCTATTTGAGCTTAACATGGAAATTACCAATGTCACATCATTGTCACTATACCGAACCAATCAAAATATTTCAGAAATTAATTAATCATTTTGATTTTCATAGATTCCTTGGGGCGCCCTCAGCTTCCTGGATAGAATCTCGTAGCACTAAAACGAGAAAGCGTAAAACTAATCTCTCCTCAGAACTTTTAGATGTATACTGATGGGACAATAGTAGTTTCGGTTGGCCTTTTTTCTGCGTAATTCGTGATTTTCTAAGTAAAAGAACAATTCGGAGCATTCTCCCCGTCAAACAGCAACTCTGGTGGAATTCCTGATATTCACTCTAATCGTATTAGACGAAAATACCAGTTGTTCAGGGGGTATTCAAAACATGGACGCATAAAATGGGTACACCAATTTTTGTGGGAAAACTTTTTATTTGACAACAAAGAATGAGAAAACGTGGTTTTTGGGATTCAATCGAAGGTGTTGGCAGGAACGAAAAAACTCCTTATATAAGATTTTTAGGTATTTATGGGACCTACAAAATGAGACCACACGTAAAAAGATCCGACTAATAACATAAAAGTTATGGCTGAGTATCGAAGCAAACTGGGTTTTAGCACTTGTTGATAATGCGGTGATGGTTTCTTGCAGATATTTTGAATTTTCAAATTCCTAGGATTCGTACTTCTAAATAACCACAACATATTTGGAGCAGAATGGTCAAGTAGTTTTTGAGAATATCTAATTGTTTATACCAAAACACCTGATCTCCGGCCATCATTACTAGTTTATTGAGCATATACAGGGTTAGTGCAAAGGGCATTTTGTAGCAAAATACATGAGTGATATGAATCGCAAACCATTCCGGAAGATAAATATTATTTTTATTCAAAAAAAGGATGGGTTACGTTTTTTCTTCTAAACAAATTCAAACATTTCGTATTAGTGGGTAATTCGCAACAAAAGATGATAGACACATCCGCTTGTTTTAAAATGTGTATAGTAACGTATGTTTTTCGAATATCGCAGCGCATTTGTTCAATTACTCACAAATGCGAAATCTTTGAATTTGTTTAAAATAAAAAAACTTAACCTTTCTTTTTCCCATAAAAATAACATTTATCTTTCGGAATGGTTTGTGATTCATATGGTGAGGTAAACACATATATTCTGCTATTAAATGCTCTTTGAACGAATCCTTTATATTGCTCAGTAACCTAATAGTGGTGGCAGGAAAACAGGTGCTTTGGGATAAAAAATCAGTAATTCTCAAAAAACTACTTGACCAATTTAATCCAATTTTGTTTTTGTTAGTTAGAAGTATTAATCCTACGGAAATTTCAAGTAGTTGAGTGAAATTATCGTCGTATTACCAACAAGTGCCAAAACCTGCATTTTGCCTCGTTTGTCGGCCGTAACATTTTTGCTGGTACTCGCATATCATTACGTGTGGTCTCATTGTGTAGGTCTCATGAATACCTAAAAATCTTGTATGAAAAGTTTTTTCGTTCCTGTCAACACTTTCGATTGAATTTCAAAAACACGGTTTCTCATTCTTTGTTGTCAAATAAAAAATTTTCCTACAAACATTGGTGTAAGCCATTTTATGCATCCATGTTTTAACTACCCCCTTGAACAGTGTGCACGAACAAAACCAGATCTTACAATTATTTCTGGGAAATTTGCTAATTTTATTAGCCTAATTGGGAATAGTGGGACACCTTGCATGAAAAATATTTTTTTTTCGGATTAAGCAGAGAATGATACAACTTATTTGTCTCTTGGTATCGTTTCATATATTACTTCGTTTTCCAAAAGAAATATAGAATCAAGTTCATTACTTGCCGAAAAAAATTGTTAAAATGTGAGAGCATTATGGGAAGAGGGAGGTGGTTGTTTCCATCATTAACTTGTAAATATATTTCAAAGTTCTGTTTCTTTTCATTGCTTATATTTTAAAAAAATACCTCATAAGTAAATATTGTGCAGCGATTAAAGTGATTTTATTTTAAAAATTCTTCGACATGTTATTAAGTAGTTTCTATTCAACCCTTAAAAATAAAGTAGGATGCGAAGGGATACCAATAAACATAAGGTGTGACATTAGCTGCTTAAATTGAAAGAGATACATATAATATATTTCTGTAAATGGAAGTTTTTATCAAGATTATTCGTGAAACTGCCCCCCGAGCCGCCACTGGTGTTCTTAATCATCTTCTTCTTCATGCTTAGTGGTTTACTGCAATGAACACCACTGACAAAATAAAAAAATGGACATAAATGTATTTGAGATTGAGATGTTGTGTCTCGGACTTCAATTGTCTATAAGGTTTTTAGATCCGCGACGTTTGGGTCAAACTTTGAGGTGTTGATAATAAATCAAAATGCTTACAAGAGCTTGTTACTCTATATATTGGAAACCAGACGCATTAGGATGCATGCTTATATAAACCTTTCTCAATAAATTTGGTTCAGGAAGGCGCGCTTTTAATACCGGCCTACCAATAGGTAACAAACTGTATAAGAATGCTCGTGTTTCCCGGGTAATTTTACCAACGACTCCAAAATTAACATTTGTTCTGCTCGGTTCTTTTTAAAAATACAAGTTCGTTAGGGCGTCTCGGTGAAATATTATGATTACAGTCGGTTAAATATTTTTTTGGAGTATGCGGCCCTTCACCAAATCTCCAAACCAGTAGAGGCAGCAAAAATGGCAAAAGCAACCCAGGTCTGTATTAATCCTACTTCCTCTGATTCCAATAATACTGTCAAGTATTCCAACTCTTTCTTGTGTAGCCAAAAGCTAGATTTAGGAAAAGCAGACTTTATCAACGATAAAAAAGCATTGTTTCTCTATAATAAGGCATTATATATTGTTGTATATTTGTTCCAATGATGAGGAAAGTTGATGAATGGATGCGTGAGAAGTACATGTATACCATTCAGATGATTGAACCCTGAACAATATTTTCTTAAACTGAAGTAACCGCCAAAGCAGGGCCTCAATGTAGCAGAACTGATGTTATAAGAATTGAAGATAGTTCAGTAGTTTGGTCTCACAGGGCTATTGATAACCGCGACATCACGCAGAAAAGCTATGGGGAGCGAAGTCTGTTAGTCTGTCAGGTAGGAAAGTACCGACAGTCGATCTGAGAGGGTCCTGATAATACGTATTAATGAAGTGTCGTAGATCAGTCGGGCAGTCATCCTTTTCAACAGCGTCAGGTGCTGCAATAGTGTAGTTGGAACAGAAGCACTTCTCAGTTGTGGGTGGTACTCCAGATGGGTATTGTATGGACTATACGGGGACCAAGGAGATCAGGCAGCAGAAATTATTTCTTGCTACTACAAAACTTCAACTTGCTTACCCATCGGAACCTGATACGTCTTTGGAAGCCTACAGTTGGCTAAAGCATGAACATTACCTTGTACGAGAGATGTCTTTTAAGATTTGCATATGGAAATAAAAAAACTCGGTAGATAGTTTTAAATGACTTTATTGTTTTTTGAAGTATTCTCCATGAAGATTAATACGCATCTGCATGCGCTCGAACCAATTTTCGAAGCACTTATTCCACTCGTTTGCAGGCAGATCCAAAACGGCATTTTTGAATGCGTCAACTGCTCCTTCTGGAGACTGGAACCTTTTTAATTTTCGGGAAAGTAAAGAAATCGTTAGGACTTAGATCGGGACTATATGGAGGATGGTCCAATAATTCCCCGTTTTCTTCCGTTAAATACTGCCTTGTTCTTTGGGCTGTGTGCGAGCTTGCACTGTCTTCGTGGAGGATGGTTCTTCCTTCGGGGTTGATTTTTCGAAGCTCGGTGATGACTTTTGGCAAACAAATGGTGATATACCAGTCCGTAGTAACAGTTCTTTGCCCATTAAGAGGAATTGTTGCAATATGACCCGCTTTTGACAGAAATGTCGCGTATATCTTTTTCGAAACACTCCGAGAACGGATGACTTTTGTTGACTTTTCTTCACCTTGGAAAACTCAAACAGCCGACTGTCGTTTATTTTCTGGCTCATAACAATGCTGTACTCATTTTTTGAGTTTCCGGAATTGAAACAGTCAAGCGTTTTTTGACACCAATCAACCCTAGCTGCTTTCTGCTCTTCAGTCAACAGGTGGGGTATACAGCGAGAAACTAATTTTCTTACTTCTAATTCTACATGTAATTTTTTTTGAATTGAGGTCTTCGAGATCTTCAAGGACACCTCAATCTTGCGATATGTCACATGTCTATCTTCAATGATGATTTTGCGCACAGCATCGACGTTTTCCTGGGTGACCGCCGTTTTTAGTGCACCCGTCCACGCTTGAATTCTCCATACCAACGGGAAATTTCCGACTGATGTGGCACTTCATTTACGAAAACAGACAGTAACTCAGCAAGGCATTCTTGTTGCGATAATTGTCTCTGAAAGTTGTAATAAGTTATGGTGCGAAAATTTTATCGGTTGAGTTCCATTTTTCATGACTTGGTGACACTTAAATATTCACTGTAGTGAGAACACTGCACGTATTGTTGTGAAACTTTGAATTTAAGTTTACTAAAGAGTGAGGTTCAGATTCAGTACTGACGTTCGATCCGCGCGGCCTACTATCTTTCTATACGCAAAACTTAAAAGACATCCCTCGTAGTTGCCGGAGTGCACAAAATTATTGCGTTTTCTTCGTCAGATTGGATGAGTCGCTAACAGCCTTCTTTTTCCAGCTCAACTGTAGAGATCGTTCTTGAACTATGAATACCTACATACCTAGTAATATTCGCAGTACATCGGATTTAATTTGCAGAGAAATACTGGCAATACAATTCAAGATTACTAGTTACTGTAGCTTGCAACTCGAAGCAGATCGAGACCATTTACACATCAATGGGTAGCACCACTTGTAGTTACCATCAGATTGGAGATGACGCATCAACAAAAACCTGAGGAAGGAAAAGCAAATCAAACGAATATGAACATAACTCGAGTCGTTTCTCACCATGCACATTAGCAAACAGATTTTCCAGGAAATCTTTTACTTTAAAAAGTCTTGCTATAGGTGATTCTGAAATATATAACTGGCCTAATTCATCGACCACTCATGTATGAATTCGAAAACATATCTAATTGATGTGACAGCTACACGTTCAGACTTTACAATTTGATACAAATATGCTGAACGAATCGAATTGACCAACCTACTGGTTAGTGTTATATAACTAGTACAGTTTTTAATTTTAACTCTTCAATCAGTTAGGTCTCCAAATACTTTGTATTATGAGTACAAGGCCATCATAAATATGAAAAATTGTTTGGGATTAATGGATTACGTACATTGCCAAACGGCGATTAGTACGTGCAAAACTACCGTAACTAAAAATCAGTGAGTACGTAATAGTGAACTTAAGATTATCTTTTATCAAAGAAAATATTAAGGAAAGTATAACAGCCATTTTCCCAAAATATATCTATTATTGTTCAACGCGATTTTACTAATACTTTAGGAATGATGACATCGTCCTTATTCCAGCCCTGTTTGCTCCCCGCAGACTTGAAAACATCTTGATTGCACCACACAAGCCTAACCCAGATGCGTGCTATTGAATTACATTTTTATGAATGATGGTATTAATATAGAATAGTTCGACGTCTTCCAGATAATCCAATTTGTTAGGTAGACACCATCCTTGGATTCCATTTTTCCGACTGGGGCTGAGGAAATAGACCTTTGTTTTTTCTCTTCATTTTCCTAGTTGAAGTCAAATAAATAATGAAATTCAATGTGTCAGTCTTTGTGTTTTGAGAATTTCAGAACAAGAAACGAGTAATAAGCCGCATTTTTTGCATCGAATGCAAGTAGGGAATATTTACCAATTCCACACTAAGTCAGCCACATGCTGAGCATCTAGTCACTGGAACTTTTGTGGGGCAAAACTCGGATTTCATTGGATTTCCTTGAAGAGCCTTGGGTCTCCGTGAAGATCGTAGACTCTCCCAGCATCTCCTCGTAAGTTCTTTTGTAACCTCAACGGACAAAAGCGTAAGAGTTACTTGAATAATTAATGGGATTAACAGCCCTGAGCGAGCATAGCGATAAAAACTGCCTGTGCCGTCAGTACGTACCGATCATTTTATCATGGCCCTTGAATTTCTACGGAAACTTACACATCAGTGATTACTGACCTCTCCCATTGAAAGAGAAAAGCTCTATAATACCTTCAGATCTTCTTGAATCGGATAGGTTCGCCTTGGATTACTTTGAATTGCCTCTGAATCCCCCATCCTCTTGGGTTTCGGCGGAATTCTTCACACTGGAAAATCTGTCGGAAAATTTATACATTCTTTAGCCACCCTCCCACATTTTTCCCAGGCAGGAAGACACTGCTTCGTTTTTTGAATCACCCTACAGATTTCTTATATGACAATGTGGTGCATTGCTCATTCTCTTCACATATTTTGTCTAAAGTGTTTGTATTTCCCCTTAGACAACTTTGTTGTTCAATATGAGAGACTCTCTTAAAATTGCCACACTCTCCAAGGTCTACTGCGCAGTCGCTATGTATCCTTATATGTATAAACAGCAATCGTATCGTGTTGAGATGAATACCAATCTCATCTACATGTTGCTCTCGCCATTTCTGTCTTACCTGTCTATGCACAAATCCCTATAAACAGAAACCCTCACATCGGATGCCAGCTATCGAAATGTGTAGTTAAAGCAACCTAGATAATTTAAATGACGATTACATGGGCTTACAAATGAACCACTTTATATAAATTTCTACCTATCTCCATTGTAAGCTTCCGGGCATATCACCTACCCACAAAACCGTCCCGAAACAATAACGTACATGCAGCGGGTTCTTCCCACGGGATAACCCACCAGCGAAAATTAAATGTCCAGAATCGCGATATTGCCCTTCAGCTTGCCAACTTCTGGGCTGGGGAATTTAAAGTGAATCGTTATGGGGATTGAAAGCACCTAGGTCATGAGCGTCTCGTAGGATTCAACAAACACTTTCTATTTCTTTGATATGTCTCTCAGCCAGACAATTTATAAATGAATTGGATGTGGGGATCAGTAAGTCTTTTCGAAACACTGAGTATAATTTAGGAACACAACATGCAAAGTAGCATATTCACTAATAAGATTTACTGGGCGCCACAATTTGGCGCCCCATTAACTTGATAAGTTCTCCTTACCTTACTCGACCCCACCTAACGTTCCGCTTTATCTAATCCTGGAGTTAAGTGCCTCCCAGAAGATTTCTGTAACAAATCGGAGCAATAGGTACAAAGATGTACAAAACTGTTCGGGAACAACCGTCATTCTTGAGGATAATGCACTCTAAACTTATCCAAGAGCCACTGACATTGCTTAATACTCGTATACTCGTGCATTCTTAATGACCTCACTTATTCGCTGTTGCTATAATGACCTCACTTAGTCGCTGTTCCTATGTACTTTGAGGGTGGTCAATGGCTGGTTTGCTGTTGGAACCCAAACCTTAAGCTCTTTTGACTATCTTTTCCAATTCTTCCCATAAGGTACGCAACAGTCGCTGTAACGATGTGTTCTTATAACACCAAGGGTGGGCATTGGTTGGTTCAGTTGTGAATCTCAAAAGATTGGTGCTTGGTAACTGTTGCTGTACTTTTGTATTTTTAAGACTTTAGGGCTACTAACCAGTAAAAAGTTTAATCCCAGAAAATGGTACTTAGACTGGTACAAAGTTGAACCTCAAAAAACTGATCTTTAGACCTTTGTCAAGACTTTGAGGGTAGCTATCAGTTAGTTCAATGGTGAAATTCGAAAAATGGCACATGGGCACTTTGTAACTGTTCAATTCCTTGTCGTTGTCTGTATTCTCAAGATTTTAATAGTCACTATTAGCTGGCTCAGCGGTGAAACTAGAAAATAGTACTTAGACCTCTTGAAATGTTCATTTCAGTTCCTTAAGTGAGGTACGCGACAGTCGCTGTGCTCATATCTTTCCAAAATGTTCAGGGTGGTTACTGGCTAAAAATGAAACTCAGACCTCTTGTATCTGTTCTCAAGATTTCATAGGTGGCTGTATGTTGTCTTAATGGTGAAACACTTGACCTTTTGTAACTGTTCTTACCGATGACAATTAACTGGTTCAAAGTTGAAACTCAAAAAATAGCATTCTTTTCAACTCAATCAGTGAGGTACGCAGCAGTCGCTGTGCCCACATTCACAAGTATTCAAAAGAGGGTATTCGTAAGTGCCATGGTGTAACTCAAAAAATAGCACTCAGACCTTTTTCTGTGATCGTTTTCAATTCTCTAATGAAGTACGATATCCGTTTGTCTTCAAAGTTGAACCTGAATCAAGGTTGAAGCTCCAAACATGGTTCTTAGTCCCTCCATAACTGTTCAACTGTTCTTTCAAAATCCTTCCATGAGGTACGCAACTGGTGCTTGACGCAGTCACTGTGAGATAATTTAGCCAAAGAAAACAATCGACCAGGAGTAACAGAGGCGATGAGTTTGTTTTGAGGGGAGCGCTTCGTTTAAAATTCAGGTAGACGGTGATGATTTTTTGCCTATGAAGGTGCCGAGAGAGTTTTCTGCTTAAATGAACTCCCACTAGGATATCTTTACGTTATTTAAGCGTAGGATATTTTTTACGAGACTGTAAGCTTTACTGGGATAAGAGTTGTTTTTTCATGCAGATTTTAGGTTTTGTTTGGCATAAACATCCTATTTAATTAGGTAGGAATAAACGTGATGCCTAATGGAAATTATAACTGTTACGTTTGCCATTCCTGCTACCCATGCCAATATTCAAGGCTAGTATTTTCTGTCGTGACGAATTTTCAAACCAAAACGTTATGATTTTCGGATGTTGTATGACATGTAAAGATCATGCGACTAATTCGGGTTAGTTTGTCTTTCTATCGTCGCCTGCTCGGAAATCTTTGGTAAAGGCATCTATGACTCAAACGGGTAAACGGTATTTTTTTTTAGGGTAAAACCAGTTTCGAACATTTCAAAATATTGTATTCACAGGGGACAGTGTTCGCTGATCTTACCATAAAGTTAAGATAACATTACAAATCACTCAAGGTCTAGGATCAGCCACTAAGGTTACCTGTATACTTATATATGACTTCTGAATGCAGTGCGTTATTAGATCCGTAGAGGAACTTATGAAACATGAGGTCGTGTGATCCAAATCGTGTTTATTTCGCCGACATATTAAAAAATCGCCGCTTAATTGTACAACTATCATTCAACATATCTTCGTGACCACCAAACCCATATTAATTTCTTAAAGCTCATTTCCGCCTGCCTGTCTATGTGTCTGCTTGTCGCTATGTATGTCAGCTAATTATTGGCCCATCTACAACTTGAAAAATACTAGTCGGATTTTGATTAAATATTCACACAAGGTCACTTTCTTCCATCCAAAGGCGGCGGATCTAGTGTGTAGTCTAGTGTGTGTAGTCAGAAAAATAATCTTAGAGGTTGAAAATCGGGTTTAGAGGTTGTGAGGGGTGGGGAAGGGTGAATTTCGAACTTTTTGGAGCAAGTATATTATAACGCATCTAATGCTGATACATCTGTCCTCATGGGTACTATGGACTAATTGTATAGGCCTGATTGACTAATTTGGTCTATATAATTTTTTTGTTATATATATTAGAAGCCTTGTTCTCTAAGGAGTTAACTATTTTCCCTTATGAACTGATGACAGCATTGCGTAGGAAGTGAACAGTCAATCTACTTAATGACGTTTTTACGATTTGGTCGCCATTTTTGGCCACGATTCGGTTCGAAGTACTTTTTTTAATACCCTTGTCTGGGTTTTATCAAGTTTTGGAATGGTATTCTTAGCCCATATCGGTGCACACGAAAACAATAATGTACACCAAAAAACAAGGTTTAAGCGATTTTAACAAATCTGATTTTTAAAATTTGTCATGACTACAAAGCTTCTCCGCCAGGAGTAACATTTGTCGAAACAAATGGAATTCGGTGCCCTGGTTACGAAGAATATCGAACAACACTTGTACAACTTGGCAGGCATTTTTAAATATGCTGGCCAAACGACCACGATCGCGTGACCTAGTGCTTTATCTATTTACATAGGTGCTTAATAGTGTCCTGCAATCAAACTTGAGGGACGTGGGTCAAGATCAGAGAGGTGAGCATTTTAGGTTTTCAAATATCTGAGAAATTAAGTTTACTTTTGAAGAAAACTAAGAAGAGGAGTCTTTTGTGTCATTTATCAGGAATATTTTCAATGAAGATGATGCAAAAAATCATATGTTTTGGAAATTCTACCCGTTAATAAGAATTATCCCTGAGTCGTGAGTCATTTCGGGAATACCGTTAAACTTAGTCTAAATAATAATATAACTAACTTATTTAAGAATCACCTCCAATCAATTGTAATAAACCTGCCCCTAAATCAGAAAATGCTGTTCATTTGTAATTTTTCATAATCATTTTTCATTTTTCAAATTACTGTCCATATATCTTCAATTGGTGTAAATTCTGCTCCAAAACTTCAATTAATTTTATACATTCATGCACATAGTGGTATACTAATGATATAAATACCAAAGCCCAAAGGTCCTTTCATCTGGTATATGTAAAATTTAACTATTACATTACGTATTAGTGATTTGTTTACTGTTTTTGTGACGTTCCCGAAAATCATGGGGATGTTCCCGAAATGATCATGGAGTTCTCTAAATGACGCCCAACTAGCAAAGTAGTGCTGTAAGCTTTTGGTAAAAGAACCCTTCAGCTATAAAAGCTCTCCATTGCTGTTGCCTTAACACCAAAATGCTGGCTTATGTTGTGTGGAGTGCAAATTTGCTTTCTGCAACATATTTGCTTTAAAATGAGATGTTTAAAATATTCTTATAGCATAGCTATACAACACCTTATAGGACAAATTTTTAACTGTTGCATAAACGTTTATACAACTATTTTATACGGCATATTTGCACGGTAGTCAAAATGGTTGTGTTGTGGCATCCATGGTAACGTGTATAAAACAAACACGAGCATTGTTGTATTGCTGTGAAAATTTACTACTTTAGCCAACAAATCGCTCCCAATGGAAGCACTTGTACAACTGTTGTTTGGTGACTATTAAAGGCTGTACATCTGCAACAATGTTACAACCTTATAGTATAAAATTGCTGTGCTCGGAAGACATTTATTGCTAAATATGCTGGTATACAACTTTACCATAACCTAACTTTCTGATATCATATTTTTGTTAAAATGCTATAACCAATGTTATAAGACAAACAACGCATGCATATTGGTTAAAAAGGTTTTATCAACCGTTCAAACAGAAGATATAGATCTGGTACAAATTCTGGGTAAATCATTCGACTCTGTCGGTATTTCATTTCAGACATTTGTCAAATTGTTTTATATCACCTGCAGGCAATACCAAAATATTCTAATAAACCAAAGACAACATGGACGATACCATGACTATGCATAACCACCCGCCATATTGGGAAACATTTATTCCTCTATTTAATATTATATAATTATGTTTCAGTCCGAAATTACAGATATAAAGTGATAAACATTAGTGTAATTGTGTTCAGATATAGGATTTGTGGAAGATTTAACGCAGATAAGTTCAGTTTTCCATCTTAAAAATCTAGACATACTTTGGATCATTATTAAAATATGAATCAAATACGAACCCCGTAGAAATTGCGTAACTACTTTGCACGATAATCACAATAAAATTTGCTGCGCAAGTAGTTCAATAGCCCTATATCACAGTGTAGAAGTTTATCATATACCTGGGTATGAAATTCACAATGGCCGATATGTAAGTAAATAAGATGACTGTAATGTGTTAGTTATATATTCTTCCCTTCGTCTGTACAATACATAAGAAATAGTTTGGCTGCAATAAAGTAGAGTCACGTAACAGAATAGTTGTATACTTGACAAAAACTGAATCTTGCACTGACGCAAATGTCCTATAGCGGCTGCAAGAGGATTACACTTTTGTTGTATAACTGTTACCTGCAGCCCTTATACAACCTCTTAAATGACTGAAGTGTCCTATTAGGTGTGCCCATTCCGCTTGTATAGCTGTTCTAAGAGGGTTTTGCCAATGTACTTACAGTATGAAATGCTGTGTAAGGAATGCTGTATAATCATTCTTGCAACTCTAATAGGAGTAATAATTGTTAGTTGGGCGTTGACCTTCTCTGAATGAATGCCACACCTGGTTTTTGACATATTTTATGCATTAGAGTAAAATAAACATTTTAGTATTATACCTTTACTTGTACTGAGGGATGAGGAACGTGAGTATCAACATTCAAACTTAAAATGTAATAATAATAAACTTTGCAGTTTTAAAATAAATAGATATTAGGCATTAGAAATATTATTAGCTACTGCATGCATAATTTCATAATATCACAATGTAGCTTGGGTCTCAAAGTTTGAACATAATAACGAATTTGGTAATTCCTAGGAAAAAACAAAAAGACGTAAAATTAGTATAAAAAGAATAAGGATTATTAACTGTAACCACATTCCTTCTCAAATACGTCTTTGGGTGTATCAAGTTTGGATGCAAGTTGTCCTTGTCTTCTCCGTACGATGTACCAGCATCAATATCGTCATTCTTTTCATGAAGCCGATCTGAAACCGTTTGGAGATTCTGATCATCTGAAGTGTCTCATCCGTATGCGGAGACGTAAATGCTTTCTCTATTGATATGAATAGGACTCAGAAACTCTCAATGTAGTTTTAATCATTTCTGATGCACTTGACATGAAAAGATTCCTCTATCTTCAACTGGAAATGACAGCAGTTTAATTTCTCGCAATAGTTTTGAAAATTGATACAGTGGAGACATGAGAAACATTCTGCCAATCTTAGTTATATTCATGGTTCCGGGGATAGCATCTAGGTTTTCAGGTATTATTTCTTTTATTGCAATTATTTGGTCGTCCCCACAAAATCTGCGGATGTATTGACATCGTTTCCTTGTAATACTTGGGCAGAAGCAGTTTTTTAGCAGTCCTCCTACGCCATTCAATGGCCCCTTATCATGACCTGATTCACTGAATGTCCACGTTGAAGCAGTTATTTGCGGAAACTACTCTGTTAAGGTTTTAATCCATGAGTAGATATTATACTGGGATTTGAAAACACGTGAAGGGTACTTACGTAAGGCCTAATACTTAATATTTTCTGCAACGCTGATTTCAAGTGACCCCCTACAGCATGAACCTGATGGTCTAAATTATTACTCAAAGTGGCAAATGAAACAGTTTGTAGAGACGCATCATTTTTGAAGCTCCTCATCTAATTGATTGAATCTCTTATTCATCTTTTGTCACGTAATTTTCAGCGAAATCAGTTTGAATCGTTATGTCAGTTTCTTTTAAATTATCTCTCAGTTCTCTTTTTGCCTTCAAGTTCCTCTACACTACCAGTCTTAACTTTCTCGTCAGCTTTCTTATTTTGGTAATATTCCCTATCTTTTAGTCCCTTCATCTCTTTTTTTTTAGGTGTCATGTTATCTAAAACCTTGGGTTTCCTTGCATTAGCATTTTCACGATGCCTTTTATAAGCTATACTATCCTGTCTCAATCGCTTTCTCGAAATATTTTTCTCCTCATTTTTATTGTTTTCCATGTTACTTGTACTAAATAGATACCTAAAACCAAAATTTAGTATAGGTATTCTTTTTAAACAAATTAGATTATCAGTTTGTTCACAGGCAGTCATTTCTGGAACGCCCGTCATAGACGTGAACGTTCCCGAAATGACCCTTCCCAAAATGACTATTCGATGAGAAGTTAATCTCACGGTTGACGCCGCCATTTTAGACATTGGTTTTGGGGGTTATGAACAAGGCAGCTGTAATATTTATCATTATTTTGAAAGAAAAATGCAAATTTGCGAAAAACTAATCATCAAACAGCGTTCCCGTAGTGACAGGGAATTAAAAAAAATTTTAAACATAAGAAAGTGTAAAATGACTTTTTAAAATTTTAAAACGGCCTACTGGTTACGAAGATATATTCAATAACCATTTTACAATTTGGCGGCCATGTTTAAGTGTGGATCGCGTAACCTGATATCTGGCCGCACCTCTCGGACTTCCAACGAGTACTTTAACTACTTCTTATCGCAAGCAATAGTTTTTACTGGGTTGCGTTCGTGTCTTGAGGGAGCAGACAAACCGTTGTGACACAGACAAAACGCATATTTTACTTGCCTAATAATTTCTTAATTGTGACTGCATAATCGACCGACCCTGGAACATGTCAGCCGGAAGGTGTTTAATTGACAAACTTGCTCAATAATGTCGGTTCGACTACAAGAAAAATCAACATTACTGTCACACAGACTTAATGAATTGGTCCTTAATAGCTGTGTGAGTTATAACCGAGGATCACTTCTTCATTGAACCTTGACTCAGGAAGAGGAACGAATTCCTTGAATCGAGTTTTATATCTGGTGATATATCAAAGTAATCGTAACGTTGACAAGGAATATATTGGAACAGATATACTGTGTTTTCTTAAAGCTCGGACTTTCCTTTACACTGCGTATAGTTCATGTATACGCAAATTATCCTAGTAACAAATACCAAAAACTAAAGATACGCGTTAGAATTCAAATCACCGCGAGGTGTGAAGGTTAGCCTAGCTGTTTATTTATAAATGGATTAGAGAGAACCGAAATTGCAATATTCCTGTAGCAATAACGACGTTCCATATTTGATGTGAGTTTACCGATGTTTCTATCCCGAGTTGCGTAGACCTAGAAATCTGGACAAACCCAAATGTTGCAAATTCAGGAAGCAGTTAATCAGTTCTTATTTGTCTCCGAGTCAAATGACGACAACTTCAAACAATATTTACAAGCATTCAAAAGCAATGTCAATGTCTAATTTTTACATCAGATCTAAAATAAAGTTAGGGGAAACATTGAAACAATTTCGGGAAAAATTGCCTCTATCTAACAGATTTCGTATCTCCCGATCCCAATGGCGGGAGTCGAATTTGAAACATCCGGTATATGAACTTGGGCAATTTATTATTACATCCTATTTTATAAATCGAATAATTGTTTCGCCGAGCTTTCTCGTTAAGGAGATTTAAATTTGGAAGGATGCTTTTAGTTGTGACACCGGGTTTATGTGCTACATAAACTTTGTGTTTCGAAAATACTTTATTTATATTTTCAGATAGAGCTGCGGCATAAAATATTGATATAAGCTTTTTGTTCTGATCGACAGACAATTGGTTTTTGTTAAAAGTTTGATGTTCCTCTGCTTTATTTTGGATCCTAACTTCTTGACTTTGGATCTGGAAATGGGTTTAAGTCCAACTTAGCGGTACGTAAGCATTTGTCACAGAAGAATCGATAAACTTGTAGGACAAAACATTCATCTTCATTTGGAACCTATAGGAACACTCGATTGTTCTACCATTAGCGGAAGTACCTTTAGTCACACGATTGGATGACATCCGAGCAATAAATGTACTTCCAACTATGTCCAAACTTATCGAAAAAATTGTTGAAGCAGAATTGTTATGCCATATAAACATCAATAATACTCTGCCTGAAGTTCAATCAGGTTCTAGAAAGCACCACAGCATCACTTCAGCATTGATGAACATAACTAACGACATGACTGCATCCATCGATAACTTAGAAGTGACATTACTAATATTACTCGATTTTAGTAAAGCATTCGACTTGGTTGACCATAATCTTCTGGTAGCCAAGTTGTTTCACTATGGTGTGAAAGAATCAGCATTACAGTGGATAACAAGTTACTTAGCAAATAGGAAACAAACGGTAAAGTTCAATGGAGAATTATCTAGTGAAAGGACAGTTGTTCAGTATATACACAGCAGATCTTCCCAGCATCCTCAAATATCAATGGAAAGTCCACAATTAAATCCCAAGATATTACACTGAATGGGTCGGTTATTGATATAGCGGACAATGTCATAAACTTAAGGATATTAATAGACAGCAATCTAACATTTGAATCTCAGATAGCTAGTAAAATTAGTAGCTGTTATTTTAAGTTTAGGAGGCTTTGGAGACTCATATATATTCTATCTGCCGATTTGAAATGGCGAATAGTCAATGCTGTTATACTATCTAACATGGACTACGGTTTAATTGTTTTTTACACATATTTAAGTGCTAACTTGAAACACAAGGTTCAGGTTTTAGAAAACTGTTGTTTACGGTACAGTTACAACACTATCAACAGGTTTGAACATATATCTCCACATTACAATAATTTGGGTTATCTGAAATACGATTCAAAGGGTGAATTGCATTACAGTACTATGTTGTATAAGTTGATCAAATATAAAAAACCATCATACCTTTATAAAAATTTAACGCGGCTTTCTGATGTTCATAATTTAGCTACGAGAAACTCAAACTTATATCTTATTCCTACGCACTCTTCAGGCAAGTTTAAAAGTAGTTTTAGCTGCATGACCTAACCATTTTGAACAAAGAGGTTGAACTATTTGACGAAAATTCCATACAACGGTTTAAAAAATACTACAGGCTATATCTTCTTAACAGGCAAAAAGGTGTGTACTAATACGATGTTATTGTATCAGTTTAATGTACTGTAATCGTGAATTCCATCTATTATTTGGCGTTATGACCTTATCTCTAACTATTTATATTTTCTTTTTGTCTGTAGTTACCTACTTGTCCATTTATACAGTTTAAATGTAGAATGTACTCTTATATACTGATTGTAATATGTTAACCATGTTATTTAACTATATCTGTCTGATGTCTATTATCAATCTATTCTTTCGCAATTTATACATTTATATTAATGCCTTCGGAAGGGTTGAAAAATGTCCGTACAATAACCCTTTCCTTTTGAGTTGTATATCAATAAACGTTATTATTATTATTATTTCTCGTTGGTACAACGCAATGGGTCTTCGTACACCATGCACACTAGTAGATCAAGGTATTGATTCGATCTACTTGATTCGTCATTAACTATAAGTTTGAATTTTGAGCCTTCGCCTACACAGTATAATACCACTCTTGTTCGTCATCTTTCTACTTTGCAGATTCTGAACGAATCTTATGTAGGTAAAGTTCTCTGCTCAGATCAACACTGGTTTAATTACTTAATTGTTTTGAGGTTAGGGCTTATACTGATTACATCAACATGAAAAATTTAGATTTTCTACGTGCAGCTTTATAGATTATTATTTTGACAGAAACATTTTTCATAATACCATGCAAATAGAAACTTTCTTCTTCAAGATTTTGTTTATACAATGCATTCTTTTTAAGGTAACCTCACCCGAATTAACACAGGAAAAGTACCACTCCGAATATCAGTCGGCTATCTTGTCCACTTGTCTCTGTCTGAAATGCTTCAAACAGTTTCCGGTACTCAAAGCTTGCAGTAGCGATTGTGTCCCAACATACAATATGTTAATGAACATATACAAACAAAGCGCAAATGTATAAATTAGCTGATCTAATTACAATAATCAATGTGAAAGAATATTTGTAAATTCTCGTGTAAAGCCCGTTGGAACCAAAATAGTTGATTGTGTACGGGCAAGTTTTTTACATAATTTTGATGATAAATTTTTCGTTGGATAAAATTAAGACAAGCACATTAGAGTGGCACTCATGTTGTACGATTATTTTCTTGAACAATTTTCACTAGCCTTCTTGTCTCCCAGTTAGGAAAATATGTTTTTTAAGCAAACCTCTTATCATATACGATGAGTTTATATTATCAAGATATATATGGTACGTGAGAGGCAAACAATTATTAATGTTACATGATAGGTAAGTGTGTCTTCGTAAGATAATATTTAAGGACAAAGTTTGTATTTCTAAGATTTCATGTCCTTTGTGTCTGGTATTATAGGTCCATTGTATTCGTCCACAATTTCCACATTGGGTATGAAGAGTTAGCATGTTTGAGAAAATCTATAGAAAGTTTCTCACATATTTAAGTAATCGCAATGCAGTCATTCAAACGGCATCCTCGCGAAGATGACTCCATCATCTAAAATCAACTTGTTAGTGGGAATGTATGGACTAAATGATAAACAGACGATGCGAAAGAGCTGAGTACAGAAATATTCAGAACCGAAGGTATGGCGTTGTAAAATATACAAATATTTATTGAGTTTCCATTGCATAGCCAATACAATACCACGAAGGTCGTCTTGACACAAAATTCTTTTTTGTTTTCCTGACCTGTGTAAACAATACCACAGTACACCAAGCAAGATTTCTTCTACCGTAACAGGACCCTCAGAGCTTGTTGCTATTACTGAGATATAGTTATGTCTTAGTATTAGTTTAGAGTCCTTGCTAGCATGTGAGCTGTTTCTGCCTGTCAAAATAGTACACGATTTAGAGCTAGGAGAATCAGTGGAAAGGAAGGAAGCTGAGCAGACAGTCTCCTTCATCTAACTCCTTTATACATATTAACGCACGCTGTTTGGACAAAGGGTTGTTATTTGGGCCCTTGCCTTTACACAGTAGGGAGCAGTGTGCATTAGACCTGAGAGAGGATCTAATTACCTTCCGAAAACCTCCCTCTCTCCCCTCCATCTCAGCAACGCCCTTAACATCAATTTCGTTATATGAAAGTTAATAAAACACTTCGGCTTCACGTCAAAGCGATGTAGAATGGTGATCTAATGAACCAGTCTAAGCAGCAAGTTTTGGAAGTAGCGTAACAATAAGGATCAAGGATATTCAAAATAATGAAATGACTATTGTGAAACAATACAAAAACTCAACTCAACTTGACTAGCAAACTAAACCAGCACGGAAGGTGTATATGATAAAAATGCAAAAGCTTGTTGTGAAAATTTGCAGAACGAACAATCAATAATTAAGGCTATTATAGCTGTGGTAAGTACGAATAAACAATAAATGATAGGTATACAAGCTGTCCCAGAGGTCGACGTGGAGCCGGAAACGAATTATAGACCAAGTCGTAATAGTTACCAGAAAAATATAAAAGAATCTAGGTCGTGTCCTCTTCAAATTCCATTTCCCATTACTACATTATCTTTTCTTAGACGGTAACTGACATTCTGCGTAGTGATAGCAATACCTATACTAACGCCGCTTTTTCTAAGTCGTTAATGTATTTATTATACTCAGAATCAGCGTTCAGACGGGCGTTGTTAAGAAATTGAGCTGCTTCCATTTTCTGTCCCGTAGCTCAGATAAATTTTCGGTTGACCATGAGTAAAATGTTTCTTTTGCCGCTCCCCAGTAAGAAAAATCGAGTGGATTTAAGTTAGGTGAACGAGCTCGCCACGAAGTCGTGCCAGACTGCCCTATCCGTCTGCTCCTACCCTAACTGAACGCGCATAGTGTGTCGGGCAGCCGTTTTGCTGGTACCACAAGGTTCTGGGGTATGACCAGAAAAGTACTACAAATCTAATTCGAAGACAATACCAAAGCTCGCTTTACATAGATCCTGAAGATCTTAATGGAGATTTTTCTGTAATTCATATCTAACTCACTGTAAACTTTAACAGCAGTGCAAGAAAAGCGGCGCTGGAATATAGCAGTTTTATGACGTGGAAGACACAGAATACTAACCCCCTCGAGGTTTGCATGATGTACGTCTAGTTTAAAAGAAAGCTTACAACGTAAATACGATGGAGATGATGTGTCTCAAACTTTTGTTGTAAGACCGATAAGCCAATCCCGTATAAATTATGATTATGATTAGAACTACACCGAACCAGCGCTGTCAATGGTTTTCCAAGGTTACAGAGATGGAAAGCAAACATCCATTTCAACCTAAAATGTAAGTTGTCATAATTATTATACCAGCATTCAGATATTCTTAATGGTGCCAGCATCAATGTGTCATTGATTCAAATGTCCACATTCTCGCCAGCAATATTTGTTTTTAATTGAATGAATATTTTTAGTATTATCTATCATATTGATATTAGCAGGTTTGGTAGAAAACCTGCTGTATAAATAAGAATCTGTGTAAGACCCAAAAGTGACCACTGCGGAACACCTGAAGTTATAGGGTTAAGTAACGATCCAGATTAATTCACTGACACCTTTTGTAAACAATTCAAATTTCGGGGAAGTTTAACCGTAGTACCAATCGAATACATAAAACTTCAATTTGGGATATAACAGACCATGGTGAAACGCTTTGGAGAAGTCAATTATAGTACCGCTGCTTTTCCTTCATTCAAACATAAAAGGATGCTCAGATACAACTAATAGAGCAGTTTTTAAACAATATTCCTTTCTGAAATCACACTCTACTAAGGAAGCGTTTTATTAGATATAAATTAATCGTAAACCTGAGACTGACCAAATTTTTACAGAATTTTTAAAAACGCAAGGTTAACAGAAATAGGTTTTAAGTATTGTGCAAACGTAGTCGAAGTTTTTTCATCATAAGTGCACGGAAGGTGAAGTGACGTTTTCATTTTTATGGTGGAGCATTGTTTATGTTGTATGCTTGTATATAAAATACTACACATTCCAAGAAAAATGTCTATCAACATAAACAGCAATTGTTATTCCTGTTCAGTTATTTGTTGCTAAGAGAAAATAAGAGTTTAATTTGCTGTCAGTTACCTTTATGACAGTCGCGGGATAGTGAATATTAATTCATTGACTCAGATTCTACTTTCATGATGGCTTAGACACTAGCCGAAAGAGTGGAAATGATTCTAATTTATGGTGCCCAAAAACAATGTGCTAGGCAAAATGACGTCACGTTTAACGCTAGACATCCGGTCAAGATAACTTAGCATAGGTATGTTTTCGACCTTGTTACTAAATTTACTCAAACAGGATCTGTTGCAAATAAAAAACGTGATCATTGGAGAGTTTTCGATGAAGCCGCTCAAGTTGGAGTTTTGGGTACATTTTGGAATAAATCAAAATCAAAATTGTTGCTGCAACTGGTATTTCATTAGGATCTGTACACACAGTTACTTAACTCCATAAAATTCATCCATTCAAAATGAAAATATTCCAAGAGTTAACCGAATATGATATCCATAGGCGAGTTGAGTTTTGTGAACTACTGACTGCAGCGATTTATGATAATACCATTCCCTTAAAGAATATCTGCTTCCGTGACAAATGCACAATTTATCTAAATGAATTTGTTAATAAACATAACTGCAGGTATTGTAGCAATGAAAATCCTCAGGCTTTTGTAGAAGGACATACCCAGTTCCCTCAAAAACTTAATGTATGGGCAGCCAGTTTAGCAAACAAAGCGATTGGGCCACTGTTAATTAATGGAAATTTGAATGGAGTCATTTATTTGGATATATTGGAAAATACCATCAATCCGCTTAACACTGAAATCATTGAAAACCAAATCCAAGAGGATGAAAACCCTATACTTGATCAGGGTGCAATATATGTCCCGCAAGATGGCGCTCCTCTCTATGTTCTTCCGGTTCGGCAATGGCTAGACGAGTTTCCAGATAAATGGATAGAGCGAAGAGGTCCTACAGAATGGCCTGCTTCAGATTTGATGCCATTAGACTTTTTTCTATGGGGCCATTTGATATCTATTGTGTTTATCCCCTAACCTGGAAGTTTGGATGAACTTCGTCAACGCATCATCGAAAGCTGCGATGATATGCCACTATATGTTTTTGAAAATGTTCCTCAAGAACTATCATTGATTGGTCAATAATAGGCAATATTTTGAACACTTATTGAAATAAAAAGTGTTAACTTCGTGTGTTTTTGTTTTCTCTCTTAACAAATTAAGATAAATAAATATTTTACTAATTTTCCTGAAAACATGTCGACCGATTTTAAAAAATAAAACGGCAAAATAACGGACTTCGAAAGACCTTTCAGACAAGCTGTCACTCGATAACCCTTGCCATTTACAGCTTTCAAGGGGGTGACCCTGGGGGGCATAGGATGAAAGGGGGTGAATCAGTTTTTGGTTAAAACGTTGGCCCCCTTGACAGATCTATTGACGTGTCTCGGCGTTTTCGATAAATCCGTGGTGGGAAGTTTTCAAATGAACACCCTGTATGAATGTGTAATAAGATGTTGTATCTTCAGTTTAAACAAACTTGACATATTTTGAGAGTTCCTTATTTAGATTGTTCTATATTATATTGCATATTCGGATAGATCATTGCAAGTGAAGAAGATTGATCTAACATACTATAGCGATTTGATAATTGCTTGTGTACAGTTACCCATAACTTTGACAGCGTTCCAGATTGCCCTTTTTGCAACGCATATTTATCAGCTAATCTTGCTTTTGAGGTATCACTGGAAAAGATTATGCAGTTATGGTTATCGTTGTGCCAGGGATTACCATCAAAGTGAGTTTTTTTAAAAAGATGGGTTGGTCCATAATGACCCTTGCAGTGCGACGAGTGACTCCAATTGCCTTAAACCATGCCCGTGAACGCTACGCAGAATTTCGTTTAACCTGGGGCATAAAATAATTTACTATAACTTATCACATTTGTTCCACTCTCAAAGAAAATGGCCTAAGGCTGAATGAGTGCATGGAATGAAATGAGAAACACCTGTACGACGTAATCTTGAACAAAATGAAGTTCTTGCGTCTGGTGTTTGATGCCCAATTGAAAAACTGAACTTAATAATGAAATCCTAAATACTTTTTGGGTCACTTTATATAATCTACTGGCACGTCATGAACTTGTTGAAGAAATTCAGTGCTAGACTATTCAAAAATATTGCCAGGAGCGTAGCAAAATTATCAATGTTGTCGGACGCTGCTTCATTGAAAGCTGCTTCCTGAGGAAACTTTTCCTATAACTTGATTCTGCTCATTTTTCCACGACTGGGTAAAGCAGCTTGTATTTATTCAGAAGTTTTCCAATAAAGTGTTCCTAATAAATAGGTTGTCATTAGCAACAAACTGTTCCAAAGTTTTGCTTATAATGAAGAAAACTAAACTGCGCGAAAAAATGTTATGGCCGCCTCTTCTCTGGTTAATTCTTACCATTGTAATCAGCTATTATACTCTTTCAAGGGCGTCTTGTGATGTTCATGGTTTTCCGCCATGTTTCTTAAGTCAGTTCTATTTTGCAGGCCTTATTGGGTAAAACAAAAATGCACTTGGGTCCAAAATTCTTACATGAGTGGACTGAGCGATCCAAAGGTTTCAAATTTGATCCTTTCTTACCCTACCGTACCATGGTATGCAATCCATACTTGGAGCTTGTTAGCTTTCTAGTCATACCTCAACTAATCTGAAACGTGGAAATGTCAAAATGACAAAATATACAGCGTGTTTTAGAGAAAAACGGAATTTTCTGCTCCGGAACCCAAAAAGTATGAAATTGGATATACGAGCCCCTTCTCGCTTCAGTTGGCCCAACTATTGAAATCTCAGTTTTTTCTTATCAAACACAAATAATAAAAATGAAGCAGGGTGTTATAGGTTTGAAATATTAACAATGAATATTTTGATAATATATAGTAGAAAACACCAACTTTATCACTCCCTAATCAAATTTGCAGCATAAAAATAACACATGTTGCAATTACAGCATGTCAACCTATTTTCATTTCAATGCAAAATAAGTCTATAACGCATAGGTGGCTGTGAAAAATAAAAACCATGACAATTGATTTATTAATCACAGCTGTCAGAATACATTCAAAATAGTTTTGGGTAGTTAAGGTTTTCAAAATGGGTAGAGGAAAGGTTATTAGTGAGAAAATTCGGTTACTGATAATCAATTTTTTTAATTCTGGGAAATCAAACTCAGGAATTGCAACTTTGTTAAACTTATCGCGGTACGTGAGAAATATTGTTAGAAGATATAACGTAACTGGTTCAGTTAATATTAAGCCACGATATGTGAAAAAAAGTAATATCACAAATGCCGACCTAAGAGCATTATTTACAATTAAGCGCTCTGTGGAGTGACGCTGTTGGAAGGAGAATTTCGAGGTCCACAACTCATAGAGATGCAGACAAACTGGAATTTAGGACTTGCAAAGTAAGTTTTCTTATAAAATCGTGAAGTAAAAGCCTTAAAGTTGCACAACTTGTTTATAGGCCAAAGAAAAGCCACTATTAACTCCACTGCAAAAGAAAAATCGGCTTAGATGGGCCAAAGAACATAGACAACGGACACCTCAACAATGGTGTGCAATACAATGTGTTGGTGACAGTCGCAGTAGAGTTATTCGCAAAAAAAATGAAGCTTTCCATGTTGACTGTCTGAAGAGAAAAGTGAAATTTACAGTATCCATTATGGTCTGCGGCAGTATGTTATCAAAAGGAGTAGGAAAACTTCATTTTATTGATGGAAATGTGGATATAAACAAATATTTGGCAAGTTTAGAAGAATCGCTTTTACCAGTGATGGAAGAATGTTTGACATCCGGCCAAGATTTTATGTTTCAGCAAGATGGTGCAGCGTGCCTTACCTCAAAAAAGTCTATAAAGTGGATGGAAGAAAATAATGTACCACTTTTGAAATGGGTTTCTAGCTGTCGAGATCTGTCACCTATGGAAACTTTGTGGCACGAGATGAAAAACGTTATACGACAACATCCTGCTCGTACAATCACCGAACTGAGACAAAAGCTTCAAAAAATACGGAATTGTTTAACACCAAATTTTTGCCAAAACTGGGTTAACACTATGCTCCAAAGAATTTCAGCCGTAATAAAAAATTAAGGTGATGTTTCCCAATGGTAATCTTTCACTTGTTGCTTTGTTAACTTCGCGCATTTATTCGCACATAGTTTATTTGTTCAGATGTCCTATTAGTTATAGGTCTAAGTGATTTCAAATATGTATTTTTTACGACTATAGTGTATCTAAAATGTTTTTGAGAAAATAAATTGCTTTAGAAGTGAATAGTTTCGTTAGAAAGGCATATTTTAGTACAAATCTTGAAGTGGGCCAACTGAAGTGGGAAGGGGCTCGTACAACGAAAAAGCTTTAGAGTCTTGATAGAGCAATACTGAAGAACGTTTAACCGTAGTTTCCCTTAAACATATGGAGGAATGCCACTTTAGTCATAGAAAATCGTACCACACTAGTCTAATAAAATGGTGACGTCAAATAGATTGAGTTTGTGCTTCTCACGCAATTATGTCATAGATTAGGATTTATTCGGATTATTTCTAAAGATAACGCCATATGAGATATGTTAAAAAAAATCGGTCAATTACATGTGAGATATGGAGTCGATCTGCTTAACACATATTTTAGCAGACTGGGTAATATTCACATGATTACATTAACGTAATGATAAAATAATAAGTAATTTGCTGTAGAAAAGTGTGTTCGAAGATTCCATGCAATCGAAACCGTACTAGCTACGTGCACACTGCGATATGTCCGAAAAGTCTACAGTTCTATATCTCAAACTATAAAAAATCAACCAATCAGTAGCTTCAATGGAAAACGTATGTACAATATGCGTAAATATTATACTAGCGGGTGGGTAATATTACCGGGATGAGGCACTTCTTAATAATAGAACCTCTTTCACTGATACCGTAGATGCAACATTTTATTCTGGACATATAGGAAATAGTAGATCGTAGACCAATTTTCATTCCCTAATTTCTTTTGAAAATGATCAGGATCGTCTGATGCGTCAGAAAATGGATTTCCTATTTTTTCCGTTTTGTGTTCGTAGCACCGTCGCCAGTGGGCCAATTTTTAAAAGCTCCAAAGCTTTTTCGTCGTTGGTACAGTAGGCACCTTATTTAAAAATTTTATCAAAATTGAAGTGGCACCTTCCAAGGGAGCCAGGATTAGGCGATAGACAGACAGACAGATGAAAAACAGGATCATGGTGCTTCGTGATACTCATGTCATGTAGCATCCGAAAAACGTAGTACTTATCTAATATTCTGAACGTTGTGAGATTACCACACATTCTCGCCACTGGCGTGAAAAGTAAAGAGCAAAAATCTATAGATGGATCATTATATATTGTCTCTCTTAAACTATGCAGTAAATTATTGAAATGCCGAAGCACGTCCAGTATTTTATGTCGATAATTTCTGAATTAACACGTTAACTGTCCAAGCATATTTTCGGGATTACAGCAACACGTCCATTACGCCAGACACATACTTTGTTAATATACCATTATAATATGTTTTCAACTATGTTTTATAGAAAAAATCTCATCACTCTCTCCCCTCCATCTTCCATGATCACATAAGACTCATGAACGTATAAGTTGGAATAATATATATCTGACGTCCGTGAATCATATATGAATATAAGTCCGATGATACCCAAGCAAGTGATTCCTTTCAGAAGGTTTAAAATATATACAATGCAACCCCTCAAAATGTAGCAAATATGGTGTAAAGTTCTATAAATTATGTACCACAAAGAGATTTACGTATTCCTTTTCTATTTATTGTGGAGATGATCCCAAAATTCCCATGTTAGATGAGCCTGGATCTGTGGTAGTAAATTCAGCTGAAGGCTTATTCAATGAAGGACGGCTGATCATAACTGATAATCTTTACACCAGTGTTCCTTTAGCTAAATATTTGCTAGATCGTTCAACATATCTTTGTGGGAGTCTACGGAAAAATCTAAAGGGTGTTCCAAAAGAAATATTGTTAAGAACAATTTAAAAAAGGGGACATAATCGCTTGACAACGAGACATTACACTTTTGAAGTGGCACGATAAGCGTGATGTTTGCATGTTGTCAACTTGCCATGGGAATGATATTGCAGATAGAGGGAGAAAAGGTAAAGAAGGGACTGCTGTAACCAAACTGAAAGCCATTTTAGATTACAACTCACGAAAGCAGGAAATTGAAGTATCGGATCAACTCAGTAGCTACTATTCACCAGTTCGTAAGTTCGTGATTTGGTGCAATTGAGTTAACATTTGGCACCGTTGTCATTAATAGTTGGTTATTATACAACGAAATATCTACGGAAAAAAGGCTCTATTGCTTTTTACAGAAGAAATAATTGAAGTAGCTAAAACAACAACCCACATTGAACCATCCACGTCTGTTGAAATGTCAAAAATACCCAGAAAGGACAACGGCAAAATTATAAGAAAAAGATGCCATGAGTGCTACAGAAAAAACCAACGCGAAAACGAAAGTAGATACTTATTGTTCCATATGTAGTAAGCCATTTTGAATATCTTGTTTTTTTGCTGGAAAGCACAAAAATTAAATCCATTTGAATGTTGTATTTTCAGAATTATCTTCATTTGTTTTCTAAAACCTTTAATTAAGCCGTTTTTAATAAATAAAAGACTTTTTGGTATCATTTTTAAGGACATAACAAATACATCTTCGAATCATATATGATGCATCCTGGAAAAAAGATTAAAGTTCAATATCGTCTTAATACGTCCATGCTATAATCAGCTGCTTAACATATCGTAAGGAAAAACAAGTAAAATGCATCACATATGATTCAAGGGCGTGTATACAAACATGTCTAATAAATCACATATGATTCATGGACAGTTAACGTGTCAAGTCAAGAACAACGTCAGTATTACCATTTCATGCTACATTTAACTCCGATCTACACAAATGTCAATCGGACGTTTGAGCAAGACATAGACTGGCTTCGTGGCTGTGACGGTATCCCGTGTCGTCATAAATAGTTCTAACTTGATGAGTGAACCAGCAGAGCAAATAGGGCTAATTTGTACCATATTTTATATCTCCTTCAGTTTTTACGTTCACCAGTCAGCTCATTAAATCGCATACATGTGATAGCCACCACTACTACACTACTAGTGTGTCCCTGTGAACATGCTCTCATTTTGTAGTTGTCTCGTGGTTATTAAGCAATTTTCTCACCAAAAGCATCACGACGACTTGACTTGACTTCAACCCCATTTCGACTTTAGATACATTGCCTTTGAGTTCTTACCGAAATCAACTGCTAAGCAATTGTCAACTTCATCGTGAGGTTGTGGACAGAGTCACTGAACGTATACTTACTAGTACTAGACTATTTCGATTCTTGAATACCTTGAAAGAAGAAGAATCGAATAAGTAACGTAATCCACAAATAAAGTCTAGCCAGGTCTTATTTATCAAAAACTCCTGGGATAATGAAACCTTGCGCGCAAACAGGTTTTGTAAGTCTAATGATCACTTGCTCGCTGTTAGCTTTCTTGTCACACCTCTTGTATCAAATGTAGGATTTCAGCGCTGCTGCTCCAGCTGAATCACGATCTTTTGTTTATATATTTTCTAGTGCTCTTTTTTGTGAAACTTCTCTAGGTTCCATTTAGTCTTTGTCATGATCTCATCAAAATACTGCATTGTTATTCTATACTCAATATTTGCCCTTACCAAATAATCTTCTGTGTCTTGCGAGCTTAGGATTATGACATCTAACACGTTGCTTGCATGTCTATCATCATCAACAATAATATGGTCTATTTGATTCCAAGTAATTCTGTCGTTACATACCCAGGTATCTTTATGGATATTTTTGTGTGAGAACAGTAGACCTTACAGCCATGTTACTGTAGGCCACAACCTCATCAAGTATCTGTCCATTGTCACTTGAGGTTTCGTGGAGACTGTGAAGGCCTATTGCTTGTCTGAAATCAATTCCTCTACCTATTTTGGCATTAAGGTCTCTGAAAGACATTCCATGTCGTGTCTGGGCATCTTTTCTTATTCCCTTTCGAGCTAGCAATAAAAAGTGTCTTTGACATGTTCCTGCTTATATAATTGAGATGTTACATCATAAGCCTCTCAACCATGATGTAGCATACCTTTTCATTAATTGGTTCAAACTACTTATGTATCCAATACCATATTCATGTAAACAACTACTGCTTCCTAATTACTATTTAGTGAATTCTATGCTGCCACATCTTAATTCTTGCACTGCAAAGATGTTCACGTTTGCTTTTTCGTGTTGCTCAACACAATATGTGGACGTTTGAGTTCTGTACCAGCTTCCAAAATTCATAGTGCCTTTTCGTTACCAATGTCATTTTTCGTTATCTGTCCTTCTCCGAGGCAAGACAAACGTTTTCATAACGAGTGCTCTTGACGAGAGCAAGTTGTTGTTCTTCCTCGCAATCTTCATCCTTTATCCGGGCTTGGAGCTGGAAATTCTGATTTTTAAGCTACTCAGTTCACCATTCTGTCAGGCCGGACTGGACCAATAAATAATGATGAAGTGAACAAGATGCAAAATTTTGCCGGATTTAAAAATAATTTGTTGTTAAACAACACGAACCATGTAGGGTAAAGGCCACTGAATTCCTCTCTAGCAAGCCTGTTAATTTGCAGCCAAAGATTTTCGTGTTGTCTAATATCGCCCTTAGAAGCAGTTTCTGTAACTCAACACAACCCTGGCCTCACCTGTACTCACACGGCTTCCCCAGAATGATCAAAGTCTGCTGATCGGGGTCGAGTTGGTGGCAGCGGAGTGAAGAGGGGGTACTGATTGGTTATATTAGAGGGAGCGCCTATCAATCAAAGTCCTCTCCCCTCGCCGACGTTGCAAACATTGGAGCGTCGGCTCACCCACTACGACTATTATGAATTAATTCTGTTTACATCCACTTAGGCCCAGAGTGGCTTCGCCGAACATGTTAGAACCTATTATAGGCGAGTGCAAATGGGAAACAGTTTTCTGTTGGACAAAACTGTTGAGCTTGGATTGCACTTTACTGTGAATGGTAAATAAGTGATCAGAATCTGAAATGCTGTCGTAATAGTGAAAAATTGACAAAACCTGTAGCTATCTGAGTATATAAGACAGCAAAAACTGGCATCTATCACCACAATCAACCACTGCGAAAGTGAAATCAGCAAGCTGTCTATTGGTACTGTAGGCCAGTTTGCATTGTCAGCCGGGTTACTACTATTTTGTTCAATGGCGAGTAGACCGTTTATACTATGCAGTACCAAACTTAGCAGCATCTAGTGGCTTCAATGCAAACTCACCTTCGAAGTGGCCATTTCTGGTGACAGATGCTACTTAATTCTATTTTACTTCGTTAGAGACATGATGCTCTGAATATAATTGAGTTGCCTAGCTACCAAGCCTACACCATGCTGAATAGTTGCCACATGATACGAAACGGCTGTCCATGTTTGGACCTCTGTGGTCGAAAGATCAAGAGCTATATTACTAGTTTACTCCTCCAAGAATTTTACGTCATCAAGTAATATAAAAGGAGAACGGTAATCGGTCTCGAAGCCAGCGATCAAGTTTGTTTCTATTATTGAAGCTGTTGACGATAAATAATGCGCAAGAAGTCGTGCAAACTAGCAACGTTTCCGAGCTATTGGACCAAGAAGTTTCGTCCTATTTTATAAGGGTTTACCAGTACAGTTGTTTGCGAAATGCTTGATAGCATACAGTTTCATAGAAAAGCTGGAGTTCCACGAGTAGGGGTAAGTTATATGTGTTTGGTGCTACTGCCGATGCCAGAATTTCAAAACTCTGTATATCGTGACTTGTAGGACCTCTGACAATGCATAACACGGAATTCCTAAGAAACATGGAAATTAGTTTCAGAATGACCTATATGTTTTGCTGCCTACACCTCAAGGTCCAAAATCTCAAAAACATTGATACTTAGCGCGATATGTTTTCTATACCATTTCAGGGTATTTTTGCACACTGATCATTCAATCACAACTCAAATGAGGGCTTCAAACGAGTTAACGTTTGTCACTGGGTGGACAATTTCACAGAATGTAGCAGCTATCTTTAGGATTTTAGATAGTGTGGAATAAGGTAAAGAAGCTATCAGAGATGCATATGTGATTTTTCACTTCCAACACGATGAACTCATAGGGAACATGAAATTAAAAAACTATCAAATAGGAGGATCAACCCAGAAGACAATACATTACAATATTAGTACAGCTGCTCAAAAAAAGCAAACCAGAACTGGTGGCGGTATTATGATAAAGCGGTTGAAATTAACTGCGCAACGAGCAATATAAAAGTTAAATATTCTTTATGACATTAAAAGACGCTTAAAAAGTGGAATATTCTCTCGGAGATACTCAGTTAGATACGAAAATTACATTAGAACCCCTGGTTGTTGTATTTATATCTGCCATAACCCGGCGTTTTACTACTTAGCGCCATTTTGCTCGGTTCTCGCCTTGCTACTCGTTAATCAGAAGTAGTTGCTTGTTAAAGTTTCACGGGATTACGAGCACTACAGCGCTGAAAAATTTCAAATAACATTCTTTGTACGTTACACGTTGAACCAGATTTTGTAACGTGTGCTATGCAGCATTACGAAGAATTTTTTTATGTATTTCCATCATGTAGCCAGATAAAACTTAATTATCTTCCGAGATGCAATCGTTTTGATTACATGCTGTTTTGCTGGAAGCACCAGGGACCAAACTCACTTTAGTTATTTTGAAACCATTAACTAACGTATTCCAGCTGCAGGTGGCCAACCAAGTATTGTATTCCGGTGTTAGCACCCTCTATCAGACAGTAGCATAACATATGTGAGTTCAGAGTCTACTTCAAAAAGGGTTAGATTGTTTGGTTCTGCTACTATCCTATAGATGGCGCTAAGAGCTTCAATCTCTTTTAAGCTTCCATCTAATGCTAATTTTAATTGGGTAACTTTAGGAGAAATAGGTTGATTGATCCCTGAACAAACCCACTTGAAATAGGCATCAGAGAGGCGCCATGAAATGATTGTAGATCCAAGCGCCATGTATTAGAGATAGCAGTAGAATCAAGCACTATAACTATTTTCAGAGCTGCTTTCAGGCCAACTTGAAATTAACAGCATCGTAGTATGCAGGTCCAGACTTGACAACTCATTGTGTGATGTACCATATGTGTATTATGTAACTAAATCAAACGCATCGTTGTGATGACAGCACGTAATGGTACGTAAGGTGAAAATGCTGGAACCTGGCCAGTACATTCGGTTTTTCACATGTTCATCATGACCTTGAATTGTCTGGATCATAACGTTTTAACTTCGAACTGTAGCTCAGATAAAACCGGATGAGTTCATGGGCTGCAAACAAGCCCACTGGTGTAGACAGACAGCGTAAAAGTGACAAGTATGCCTGTATAAGTTCTTTATACAAGTACACAACAAGAACCATTTCTTCTGGACGCGTGTCGAATAAAGAATATTGAACAGTAACATTTTAAACAAGAATGATTGATATGAATATGCAGTCTTTGGATATTGTATGAATTGAAAAGAAAGGATAAAGAATTACAGTTAATACAAATATAGATTTGCAAATCATGTAAACGTACTAAGTGTCTGTTTGTGCCAGACTTGTAGAAGTGATGTAAAAAACATTTATACAAGCCAATTTTTACATACACACCTTCATGTATGGATGTCCTAACATTTACTTCATCTGTTCCGGTTCCACCAACTTATTGCTGTACGAATTTCTTTGGGAAGAATCGACGGAGGTTTAAGTACAATGACTAACATATAGGTCAGTAAAACTCAACACTGAAAATGGATATTGTTTGGTTTTGTTGTACAGCTATTTCTTTTTAATTCCACTGCACTCAACGTTTTGAACTTTATAATATATATCAGCATTATGGTCAGTCATACTGACCGATTGATATATCGGAAAATTGGGCCGGATATCTGTCGAATCCCTAATTAAAAGTCAATTTATAAATTCTCGGTCACTTAAGACACTTATTAACAATACAACAGTTACATAATCTCGAAATATCAGTTGTAGTAATAATTTGATTTGAAGAAATGAGCTTATTTTGAATATAATGAAATCTCATCTATTTGAAAATGCATTTTGAGTCGCCGGAACGTTGTATATTCGATAAATGTTTCAAATGACCGAATCCCCAGAATTTACAACTTGAATTGATACCAACGAAGAATACAAAACTGATTGGAAGTTTCTGAGAATTTTGGCAACATAGCAAAGTCCCTGAAGCGATACGAAGCATCTCCGAAATAATTTGTTACGAAGGTCGTCCCTCCAATTTAACTTTTCAATGCTTGAATAAATGGGTCCACTTTACATCCTAATGGTTAGAGTTAGCACGAATCCGAAATAAATCCGAGTTATTTGCTTCTAATATCGACGGAAGGTGCTCAGCTTGATGCAGGTTGGAACTCGAATGGAACCAAACCACCTTATTTGGTGTTTAACCTTGAGGACACGGTTAGAATTCTTCAGTTTGAGATGAATCAATACATTAAATAATGAAACCAAATGGTGAAGCATGTGTTCGGCATAAAGATTCTCCTTCACTACGACACAGCCTTCGGTCGCCATTTCCTGGTCAGTTATAAAATAACGGGGTGCCCCACCGAGAGGATGAGGTTGACAGTTGTGTATGAGAGGCTATATCTTCCGCGCCGATCCATCGTGCACCCCAATACAACTTACATCCCAATTTACACCCGACACCATCGCATGCTACCTTGTGCTGGAACAGCGTATGGCAACCAAATTCAAACCTTATCATGTCAATACGTTAATGCTGGCGAGACAAAATAAGAAATGAAGCTATGTACAATAAGCTCACTTTGCCACTGTTAAGGTCGGCTATAACAAAACGCAACCACAGTTTTGGATCCCACTTGGATTTATGTATACCTCTCCAGTATCTCCTCACTAGGTACTCCCATTTCTAGAAGTGGTGAATTTCTCTTACACTTAGAATGCGAGAAATAGCCAGAAAGTACTAGAGAAGAATTTTCCTACCAAGCATTCTAGCTGCAATCATTTTGGTACTGTTGGCGTGTAGCTTGGCAAGAATCAAGAGTTACTGTGAAATCATTACGGAATTAATGCGTGTTCCGGTTCTTCGATGTATGGGGTCGGTGCCTGTGCCGTATGAGTTTTGACATTAATATCTTTTTACAGCTGGTCAGTCGCACAGCAAGCTCGGATCATTGCAACGTCTTATCACCTAAACATAATTTAGCAATTCGTAGGTACTTTTGTAGCAAACATCGAACCAGAAATATATTGCCGCAAATTACTCAAAACCCTATAAGTGTATATTACCAGAAACAAATTCATGACCCCATTGTGAGCTTAAACAATAGGACCCAGGTCTTGAAAGCCTTTCTGTCGATTATGCGCGTTATATGCCCTAAGCAACTACGCAGTTATTAAGTCAGCACGCAATGTTGCACCAGACGCTGCGCTAGCATAAGATAACAACTAATCTGTAATCAGTTCCTTACCTATACCCTATCCGTAGTCCATTTACGCTCCGGCACAACAAACATGCAGCGCGGCAAAGCGGCAGCCGCCTAAGCGTTGCAATAGCTATTGGTCATTCGACCACAAAACTACGAACAAGTGCAGGATTCGACAGGATAGAACTCAGGCTCGGGGTATCGCCGGCACGCCGACGCCGGCAGGTGCTGTTCCTTTTCGGTGCACACGCAGCGTGTGTTTATATGTTAGCATATCGTCTACGAATATAGCAGAAGAAACTGAGAATATTTCTCCCAATGCTTCCTTTAGCCATGCTTCCCCTTAAATTCGCCGTCTTAATTGTTCTACATCTTGGGCGTCCCAGCCTCCATGATAAACCTTCCTAGACAGTAAAGCTCAAAAGTCCTCTATTGCGTGAGCCTGCGGCAAGCTTGGAGAATTATCGTTTTTGGGAACAAAAGGTATGCTGTGTTGTCGAAGCTAGTTTTGCAGTTATCAGTACAGCTCTGACTATCCAAAGCTACACCCGTCACCCTTCCCACAAAAGGTCGGGATACACCCCTGTAAGAAATTGTGTACCAGACAAGGAAATTATCTGCAAATTTTGCTACGTTGTTCGTCGTTTCCTTTCAGTTCAGAATTACTCAAAGTGAAATGCTTTTCGTCATCTATAATAACGACTTTTCCATTGGCAAAGTGTACCAGCCTCAGTTGACGACAGCATCTTGGTATACGAAGGAGTTGCGTTCGAAAGTATTTGGGGTGCTTAAGTATATTTCGATACTTAGGACCATTTCTCCTCAATTCCAACGAAATCATACTCTCAGAAGATCTGTATTGACGAGCCAGTCTCCTTGTTGACATTCCAACCTGACTTTTTGCCCTTCTCACCAATCTCTCTGACCTCTGTGCAGTAAATGCACGTGGTCTTCCACTTTTTGGAAGATTCAGACAAGGTATTCAATCCTCACTCGCTATTGTTCGATAAATGGTTCTGCGTGAAGTGTTTTTATTCTGGAATATTCCACAAATTTCAGCTTTGGGTATCCGCCCAGCCACCTCGTAGACACGTTTTCTTGTTTTTAATTTATACATCTTAAATCGAAAACTTCGAAATAAATAAATGTCAACTGACAGTAAAATAAGTAAACAAACTTTTGTTCCCAAAAGCAACTTGGTATTATTTTGTGTTTGTTAAAATTAAAGCCAATGAATTTTGTGGCACAACTTTTAGAACATACGTTAGTCATAAGTTCAATTAAAACTTCGTAATTTTGTTATGATCTGTAAGTACAGACCTAAATAAAGTTTTTTTTAAGAAGTGATTTACAAATCTAATAATTTAAGATGCGTTTCCCAGCTAACGACTGAGGCCAAGCGTCGTAGTACGTGGTTTTTCTAGATAATATGCCCACACTTTTGGATGTATCGATGGCCTTCAATAATTAGACTTCTGGAAATTTTATCTGAGAAGGCAAAACTCAAATTCAGTCTTGTAACACCAGACAAACTTTTTCCTTAACAATGTAAAGTTTCAAATTCCTTACTCCCTTTCCTCCCTTTGCCGTTATCACAAAAAAGGGCGATTGTTTACGCCTCAATGATCAACACGGTTTAAAAGACATTTATAATCGACTTTATCCCATGAGTGGACACATTGTCCTGGTAAATGAGAGTATTTATGGATTTTTCAACAGCAAGATACCATTATTGATGAGCATCTACACCGGCAAGTAAAATAAATTCTGAAGCAGCTTTTCTGTTTCAAAGCAAATACTGTATTTGTATGTTGAAGGAGAAACTGTTCTATTACACAACCCCACAAAAGAAGGTCGAGATCCATGAGACTGGGTATGTGTCTTTCACACTATATCTGAGTCTGGAATCAAAAGAGCTCACGGACGTCTAAAATTCACCCACGGCTTCAACAACTACTCCTAGAAGAGGTTTTAGTTGAGTTGCGGATGCCAGATGCTAGAGCATGGTATTCCCATGAATCTTTCGACAATTAATCCCAACTTGTGTCGAAGAGATCCCTACACCCGCAGAAGTCACACCCGTGATCAAAAACTACCCTAAAATTCCGGTTCCACGTGATCAACCACGGTATTCCTATTTATTCCCTGACGCTAAATTGGAATTTGTTCTAAACAAATCCACCTCTCTTGAATTCACATCCGGCGTTGAAGCTACCCGTAAGGGCGGGTGAAAGTTGAGTTCCGAGGGATGGATGCTAAAATTATTGAACGTGTATTTTGGCAGTCTGATGCATTTTTTACCTGCTTAGCCCTAGAGCCCGATGGTCCTGGCAAGCCTAGAGATGGGCCGTACATAAATCAAATACCATATTATATGTCTCGAAATCGAAAGTTTTCAAAAGCTCAAACTCATACCGGTAGGTGCGCAGCTTGAAATACTCGTTCACGTGTGTTTGTAGGCTAGACTTTTTACGGAGACGTACATATGGTGTCTATTGTATATCGAATTCGACAAGTATAGACAGACTGCATGGGAATATCATGCTCCAGCATCTGGCATGCATTAGTCAGTTTTCGCTCTTTTGGGGCTATTTTTTGGGGTGTACGGATCCTATCGACCACAAAAATACATGAGAAAACCATGCTCCAGCACCTAGCATCCAAAACTCTGTTTTACTTCCTCCTAGCGGTAGTTTTTGGGCCCGGGGTAAATTTTATACACCTTTTCTGACCCTAAGTTTGGATTTAGCGTCGAAAAATACATAGTTATATCATAGTCTAACTGGCGGCCCTGTTTCGTAGGGATGTGTTATGATTGATGTCATACACGGTCACGTGAGGCTCAAAAGTGGGAGGGGGTACGGAAAAAATCGCAAAATATTGCGAGAGGAAAAGGGGTGGATTAACGTGTATTAATTTTTTCATACAACGCCAGACTCTTAAATCACAAAACCGTTGCGAAGCAACCATTGAATGGGCAGGGAAATCGTCTAGTACGACTCGCTTGCCATTCGCAAAAAATAGCTTCTGGTCAATAAACACAAACCAAAAAAAACAACAACAAATAAATCATAGCACGTCCTAACATTTTTTATTTTTATGCAGCTGGAATAACTTTGTTTGGAGCACTTGAGATACACAAAAATCAGGCTTTCCTTTCTCCTAAAACCAAATTTGGAGTTTCTGTTACTGGATGTTCTCATTATGCACCGCAACTCCTGATGTAAGAGGGGCTTCTCTAGTCGCCTTTTCGTATTTTTATGGACCCGCCAGGCAGCCAAACTCTTCGCAAATACGGAAGTATCGTAATCGCAAAAAATTTAAAATTGAGATATGTATTTTGGATGTTATATGACGAAAAAGCATGTCACTCATTTCTGTCGACCTATCTGTCGTTCTGTTCGCTAATTTTTTAATCACCTATAACTTGATAAATATTGCTCGGATTTTGACTAAACTTTTACTCACGGTTATCACTATGCCAAGGATGAAAAAGCTTCATAGTTTTCGAAAATCGGTATAGTGATGGCGGAGCTAGGTGCAAAAAGTCGAAAAAAACAAAAATCGGTAAAGCTTCGTTTTTATGCAGCTCTCAAGCAACCTGCACCCTCAGTGTCTGGTAATGTTTGACAAGTTGCAGTTTTTGCATAAATAAATTTGATTTAGAGATCGTATTTTAAAAACTGATAAAATATTTTGTAATAAAAGATACATATTGTATTGGGTGGGTATCTATAACCTCACCACGTATTACCAGTGGGGGTGAGGGAGATAACGAAGTTTATAGGAAACATTGTGATCCACGTACGACCCCATATCTACGTAGGCACCTTGGGTCCAAAGTAAGGCACTGTTTTTCTTCCGTATTCAATACTCGTACATCCAGAATCATAGATCTGCCTCAGCGACTTCATGTCAGTTGTTTGTTTTTCACTCGTAAGGGCTCGATGGTCACCCCCAGCTAGTGACGTGATACGTAGTCCCATTCCAAACCCAATAACCTTTGCTATACCATGCCCTCCTTTCTTCCCTTTTGATTCATTAAGTGGTTGGTTCTTTTACCACACAGTATGGTTACGCTTAAAAGTGATGTGCAATTGACTATTAGCGAGAAATACATATCATCTGTACCAGGCTGTTGCAAAGAAGTCTATACTGAGATTTTCTGTCAAAGATGCATTAAATTACACTCCAAGCATAGTGCTCGTATAAGTAAAAATCGCGCCCACCACGTATTTGGATATCGCCTTACCGCGCGGTCCGCATCTGCTACCAAAGCTGCCATATTTGAACACTGGGATGCACGGCAAATGCGACCGACGGTATGCGGTCCGTTAGTTGAAAATAAGTTCTAATCTCAAATATACGGGGGAATCAATGATGTGCGAAATATATCTGGTAGGATCCTCGAATTACCGTGAGTGGGAGTGTATTATTATACTAACATTACAATTTTTAAAAATGATCAGGAATCTCAAAAACGTTTGAGAGATCGCAATTCGTCGCATTTTTGACATTTTTCTGCATCATCACTGAGCCGATTTTCAAAAGCTACAAAGCTTTCTCTCTCATTTTCATTTATAAAAGTGTTCCATTTTGTCAACAGGTAATAAGAAATCCAAGGATAAACCTACATGTCATGATATTATTTTTCATCATAATTGCTAAAGTAACAAAAGAAAAAGTGTACGTTAGTTTAGCCATTATGAGCTAAAATGCCATCATACCCAACTATATACTCAAACCTGTGAACTGTTGGCAATAAGGAAAAATTGTATAGAAAGGAAATGAAAAGTTTAATTTTCAAAAAAATCATTCCTATTACTTTTTTATATAGTATCCGCAGTTCACGAAATAATTGATCAGGAGCGTCGTCAAAATAGCTACTAACGCCTCGGTTCTACCATTAGGTCATTATGGATTAATTACAATTGCACTATTTGAAAAATGGATTACCCATTACCCCGTAGTATTTCCATTCTTCCTTGAAGAACCTCTAAGAATCACAGTCCATTTTTTACCTCAGCTATTTCTTGCTTGCATCGGATTCAATTACCTCCTATCTGATACATAAATATTACACAGCATAGGAAACAGTAATTGGTCCTGAAACACCCCGGTACTCTGAACCGAACTTTATTCCGTTCGCTATCTGTCCGGTCTAGCAACGGAATTACCCGGAAAGTATGTTTGGATTTACTTCTTATTTATTTTTATTTCCGAGTATCTCAATTAAAACTCAGGGAATTTTCGTTTTTTACATCAAATGGAAAAATACAAATATATTCCTAAGAGACACGCTACGATCGCTGATGGTGACTGTTAACTATGTAAACCGTGGCCATACTGGGATCATGTTATGAACGTAGCGCTAATGTGCATGACAGATGGCGACAAGATAGTTAAATAAAATATGCGACTGGAGAACAGCATCTCATGCGAAAGCGGGAAGATCTGGTTATTTTAGTTGAGTGTTGTCAATAATATAATAACAATTGTCTCGTTCTTTTTTATACTGGAGCACCGCGACTGCTATGGTGAACCTAAGGACACCTTGTCAATACCCTAAGAGCCAGTTACTGGTATACAAAATTGGATACAGTGGGGATGGGAGGAAAAAGTCTGGCAGGTCTATCTGGTGGAGAGCTCTGAGAAGCAAAACCTGTCAGCTTAGCGGTAAAAGAGAGCAAGATCGCTGACCTACCGTCGGTCGAAAAGGATCCCGAGACATTCCGATAACATAAAAGTAAACACCAATAAGAAATCGTCAAATAAGACAAAAGTTATCCGCTGAAAAACTGTTTGATAATCTTTCAGTGTGTTTGTAGTTTTTTCAGGAGACTTTATTATTCACCTTTCATCTTTTTAACAATTCCTATACAGATATGTCTTTCTATGGAAAATCAGTTAAACTACCTGGGCCTTGTACAGAGTAAGGGGGTTATGAGGGGAAAATGACTTTATAGCCCTATACAAATATCCTAGCCTTTTCCCAGCAGTCGCTGTGATGGGCGCAATGTGTTCGTGCCAAATCAAGTTCTTGACGATATGAACTCCAGCCAGCGAAAATGAGTAGCTCTTTGGCAGAACTCAGCCATCCATTGGAACCAGGTGATCACAAGGACGCTTCCTGTACAGTACCGGTGTTAAAGAAAAATATTTCCGTACCCCACCTCATCAGCAGAAATCAGCTTGCCGCTTTGAATGACTGCATGCATCGGCAAAGCTGTGGATGGGATTGATCGTAGAGGAGAGAAGGTCGTTGATATGTAATAGAACCAATGTTGGGTTCAAAACCGATGCCTGAGGAACATCCGCGATGACACTGTGGGACGAAGACGAGCAACCGCCTATAACGTCGGATATACTGGGGCCTCTTGTTGCATTATAGAATAAGGACTACATAAAAATTAGGTATCGTGACGCTTATGTCAATAACTGTACTGAAACGAAACGATGACCAAATATAGTCGAAATCACGAAAGATGATGATTACGTCATCATTTTATTCTGTAGTAAAGACAAACGTCAGCGATTTGTGAATATTTTTAATGAAGTTTCAGATATGCTAGACAGAAGCAAACATAATTTTATTGTCTAAACAAACTGTATTGCTAATATGCATGTATCCGACAAAGATAGACGATGTTTCCATGTTGCAAGATCGATCATATTTGAAGGATTAATAGTTATGTTATATTAAAGCAGGTTAGGTTGTTCTAGAATAATACTTTGGTCTTTGGTGTTTCTGTCTCAAGGTATTCTAATCGTAACTGTTTTTTTTCAAGAGAAGAACTCCGCACTAAGATTATTATTACTCAAAACCATGAAACTGAATGAAAATAAAGATAATCAGCGAAGTAACCTAACTTCGCAAAATCATAATATACATTTGTCGTCATTATTCCTGGCATCGTGATTTTATCATAGACGTACGTCCATTGATTACTTCAGTACAACTTATGGTATTACGTAATAGACATATGTCGTGATTCTGACTATAACTCTTGTACTTAGTGCATACCAGCATGAGAACAGATAGCGAAGGTGTGTGTCGTACTACATACATATCAGACGGTATAGTGAAAAATGGCCATTATAAATATAGGAAATTAAGTTTTTTCTGAACCAACAAACAAATGCGATCCAGTCCTTAGCTTCAAGTTAGCATAGCCCTGCTGCGTAGATACCTCTTTAATTCTGCAAATTATATTGCCATCATGGGTATTCATACGCTAGCTGAACTTTAATCGACAGAAACTGTTCATCTCCAAATTGGGCCGTCATATTGGATAGCAATCTTGGCGCTAACATGATGTTTGTTATGCAACCAAATCTGGAACTTATTCTCATTGGTTTTCATTTGGCCAACTTGCACTGAACACACTAGAGGATAGGGTACTAAGAGCGTTTGACTAGTAATGAGGCAAAAAATCCTGCCGTACATACATACATAAAGGTATACGATTTGTCTCAAATGAAGGGTGGGCCATTTAAACTGGAAGCATTTGTTTATAAAAAAATACATTCAAAAATATTTTTTGTCGTTCATTTGAAAAGTCATTTATTTTGATCCAAGGAGATTTGTTGTAATTACTTTTCAAAAATAATGTCGTGCAAATGGCCACCTCTGGCATTGATAACCAATTGTGCACTTTTTTGGCATTTTCCATCATGTTGGCAAATGTCTCGGCGGATATGGCGGCAATTTCTTGACGAATACTGTTCCTGAGGGCATAAGAGTTCTTGGCTTGTTAGCGTATACCTCGGATTTCAAATAGCCCCACAAATAGAAGTCGGGTGGCGCCAAATCAAGTGATCTCGGTGGCCAGTCTAAGTCCCTTTTTCGATATCAGTTGTCCAGGAAACCATGGTCGCAATAAATTGATCGTTGTTTGAGCTGCGTGGCATGTGGTGCGCAAAAAAAGGCCCCGATGACCATATTCGCGCACATAACGCAGCAAACAGTAACTTTTTGGTCATAAGGAGGCTGCTGTTCAATTAATTGAGGGTTTTTGTTAGCATAAAACCGCCAATTTTGTTTACTTACGCCTCCATGTAACGAAAAATTTGCCACGTCGGACATGATGATTTTTCACCAAAAGTCATCTTCATTTTCGGCCATTTCAATACTCCATTCAGCAAAATCAAAGCGACACGGATAATCAGCTGGATTTAATCGATTTTGTGTGGGAACTTCTTCAAATCCTTACGGATTATGCGTCGGAGAGTGGTTCGAGCGATGCCTAACTCTTGAGAACGATGACGACCGGATGTAGATGGAGTTTCTTTAACACTGGCTCGTACGGCTTCGATATTTTCATCGGAATGTCTTGTTCGTTGTCTGGATAGGTGACTGACATTACTAAAACTACCGATGTTCACAAATTTTGCGTAAAAACGTCTGATAGTGTTATCAGCTGGAGCACATTTGACTTTATTTTTTTACGAAACGTACGTTTAATTTTCACGATTGAGAAGTTTGGACGAACAACTGAATAATTTGGTGTGTACTGTTCCGTGGTTAAAATTGTACTGAAATGACGCTTCCAACGCGGTATAACACTGGTCGATCTGACATCAAAGATATAGGATTGCTTGATGCTTCCACTTTAAATGGCTCACCTTCTATAATAAGAGGCGTTTTCTGACTGAATTAATTTCATTCATGAGCATCGCAGAATGCTGCTTAAGATTTAAAATTTTCTGAAATAAATAATTTTTCGTTTTATTATTTTTAAAGGAATATTTTTTTTTTGTGGATGACGGTAGTAGGAAACTAGGAACTGCTACAGAAAGCTGCTAAATAAGTAGCGTTTGCACGGACTACTCATAATAAAGCATATTTACCTTTGTCTGACCATTTTGTCCCGGTATCCTTTATTTTTTATTGTATTACCACTTCCATCCATCCCTTACAGTCTGAGAATGGTGTTGTTGCAAACAAAGAGGTTCCATGATTCTTACAATTTTTGTCTCAGTCTAGTACCAGAATCGGGCATTTGATGTGTGATAGTTTTCCTGACAAATTGTAGGTCCTATCTTTGGCGGTGTGTGAATTTCATTGATGATATAGCATATCTGCTCCAACAACATTATCTGTTACACCCTTGCATCGCACATCAGTACTTCATATATCGAGTTGCCTGTCAATAATAATAGAGCTCACTAACATTCCTTGGCTGATGAAGCCGTTGACGCACAACGTCGGTGCTCATCGCATTAGTCACTGTCCGTTGCTCTACAATCTAAGTATATTGACATAATATGTACGTTAGAGGAGCCATCTTACGGCGTCTATCCTAGTTGGCCATAGCGTATCGTGTCACTTATTCCATAACCATATCCATAGCAACCTTTCTAAAGGCACGTTTAGATTACAACATGTTGCAACATGTGCCGCATCATGTACCGGAAATGGAAACAATCTGTAATAAATTGCAGCTCAAGCGTCGGAGACAAAACTGCACAAAGTGACAGCGCCGCGCAACATGTACCGCAACAACACACTTGCCACACAAAATCAACAATGAATTCGCGGATGAATCCATGCCTATAGCCTTCACCGGCACGGGTATCATGTAGAAAACCTACATAACGTCAAAAAAACCTATAAGACGTCAACTTGCAGAATAGGTAGTTTTTAGGGCGCAAGCAGTCATTCCACGTTTGCTCACATCGTTGTGAACGTCCATCTATGGAGGACTCACTCAACTAAACTACACGCATTATTGGTTGCATAGTTTTGTGAGGCTGAGTAATCCATGTCTGTAGTTTTTATCTCTGGGAAGAAAGTTCGTTGAATAATAGCAAGGTTGCATCTGAATGATATTTGCTGTGAAAGAAAATCATTACTGAATATGCTGAATATGACGGGTTATTAATAAGTTGTGCTTACGAAAAGCTGAGGAGAACTACAGGAGATCATCACCGCGCCCGCGTTGTGTGTAATTACTGTTAGCATGTATATGGCTTGTACTTTGACAGTGTACAGTGAATATAATTATTTCTGACCTCTCTCATTTCTGAAATTCAGCAAACTTGTATGTATGTAATTTCCAGAAAGTATAAGAAAAAGTGGCTGGGCAACTAATTTCTTGCTTTGAATCTTAAGTGTTGAACCCAGAGCCAGAGATTGATACCAAGCCTCATAACGTCAAAAAAAACAGCATAATGTCAAAAAAAAATCGGCATAATGTCATTTCTCAAAATACGTGATACCCATGCGGGTATCTATTAGTAAGCGTACACATTTTTAGGTTTCTCCGTATTGTGCTTCACACGAGAAGCTGACAGACTAGCTAGACAATCACATCTATATATAGAAATAATATTCCGGACCATGCAGCATTAGAGTTTGCTATACAACAGATACCCTTACATTATTTGCCTAACAGCTCCAAGATCGTATAACAAATAGTCCAAAAGTATTATATAATTATATAACTGAAAACAGCATTGTCGTTACATGACTTTTTCCAAAAATATAAACTGTGACATTGGCCTGAAAAGGATACGGTCATATGAATAAGCGCTTTTGTGTCCCACAGTCATACTGTTATAAGTGCCAGATGCCTGATACAGCTCCCGTTCTATTCTAAAACCTTTACGCCACATGAAGCGCTTCGGGTTGTGCCATGAACAATCCAATAACAGTAAAATGTTTTAACTGCGGTGCCATTTCAGTTCGTCGTTTCTCGTTTTCCGCCACATTTGTTCATTTAATGCGACAATTAAAGCAAAGATCGCGCAAATTTACAACGGTTTGGCGTCTGTCAGATTTACGAATTGATTTCACTGCTCGGTATGTTTTTTTACCTTGCAGCGCTCTTAACGTTGGAGACGAATTGACGAGACAGTTCGCTTTCAACGCGATTTTATTACTTCGCTAGTCTGTCTATAAATGAACTGGCAATGCATGTGAAGTTGATTTTAACCTGACTCAACTTGATATTACACATGTTAAATATTTAATAGATGAGTCGTATAAAAAAGGAAACAGTCTAGTTATTGCTACCAGCAACGTATCCGAATAGCTTAGAAGGGGCCAATCACTTTACATCGCATTGTTTGTCACCAAAATTGCTTAGTTTCAGTACATACCTTTGACTCATTACCATTGTAACAACGATGTATCAACGTAATAAAAATACCGGTGTAAAGGTATACCTCCATTAGGCTTGTGTTGGTCTGTGCAAATTATGCAAGAAGTATTATGCCCTGAAATAATCTAAAACCATATTTATCTGTAAACACTCGCATCTGTAAGAAAATACACTAAAATAGGAATTTAGTTATCGAAGTCCACCGGTGGTACGCATTTTCATCCTGACTGCAGGCTGACATTTTGGAGACCAACAAATCATTGGCTAGCTCCCCCTACCTAGTTTGAATTAATTGCTTGCCAATATCTCTTAGTGGCTCAATTGTTTCTTATAGACACGTAACGGGTTTTCTCAATCTATACTTCAGAGCCAGGCCAGGTTAAGTCCAAATAAGCAGTTTCAAAATAACTGCTTTTGAAATATTTTTCTTGCATTGTTTTCTATGCAACTGAACAGGATGTGTAAAGTTGCAACTTATGATTACAGGTAGGTGGATGTTGCAAGTTGCAAATTTAAATCTACCTTATCATGAGCTTTAGTCGTTAAAGAGATCAACAGTCAAATTACACTATTTTCTAGACCATTCAAGTACTTAAACATTGAAATAGTTTCAAAATTTTACAAGCAGTACATAAGATCTATGCTCGCCTCTACAATGAAAAAATCATAGAGATACTTGAAAGGGTACGACGAAGAATAAGGAAATTGTCAGTTGAAGTTGAAGCCATTCTCCATATTAAATAAGTCCCGAAAAATGTAGGCTTCAAGCTTTAGCAGGGAGAAGAACCCAGAAGAGTTCAAGATAATAGGACATTATACGAGCAACGTACAATTCTTTAGTTTATCGACTCATCAACTTAATATAAATAAATAAATAATATAAACATAAATTATGTGAGGAAAAGTGTGCCAAATTACTAAGATGAATTTTTTTATCAAATCGAGTGGCTTGCAGTTGGAGTCGGGTAAGCGAGAATACAGTAAATGCTTCATCTATACAGTTTGAAAACCGCCTCGATAGACAAATGGCCGAATGGCGAAATGCAATAAATTATTCACTACACAATCTAATATCTAATCATAACTTGTTATATAATAGGGTCAGTTACATCGGACTTACTATATATTCAATAAATAAATAAACATACATGCCTCACCTTAGGCAAACATTGGCTTGTCCTGGTCACCTTTGAGGTATCTACAGATTTGAGGTAACCACTAATGCCGTCCGACACCTTGGAAGAGTCACTCCAACAACATTCCAGCATTTCTAACTGGAACCTTATCGCTTAAAAGAAACTGTATAATCTTAAAAATTTGAAAACTCTACGATCGCAATGTTTTTCTCGGCTATGCTGTCGTAATTGAGCATCGTGTCTGCATCTTTTTCAGTTTTGATTCAAGTATGCACTGGTAGTATATAGGCTACGCTAAATATCGTACATATATCATTGACAATATAATAAGTGGTACATTTAGCTCCATACGATAAACGTTACTTAAAATGCCCTTTTTGGAATCTTGCGACACATAGAATTCAATGTTTACATATTATGTAATGCGAATGATACATAGAAGCTCGTATCTAATAATACAAAACTGTAAGTTCCTTAATAACATCATAGTTTTGTATATTAAATAACCGTTGCTACTGTTTATGCAATTATGATAGAGCCTTAGCTTAAGATACCGTACCACTGATTCAGTCGCAGTTACTTGTCTCTCATACTTGTCATATGACCCCAGTTATAACATTAACAAAACTACTTACCTAGACGATTGTAATTACATATTCAACAGTAATGAAAGCTGAAAATGTCGTATTACACCTGTGAGAAGCCAAAACTGGTTGACTGATTTTTCTCGGAAGACGGGTTTGTAGATACGGCACTATCTACTACGATGACTGCATAAGCTTTATCAATAACGTTTCGGTTTGCAATCGATCCACGAGGTCGCCCAACTTTTTGGAAAGTAAATGCCACAAGTTTGGTCTGACCAAGATGGCGAAATGAAGGCTGTTTGCTATGAGAGTTAGTTCTTCTTCATTTATCTCTCTAGATAATTTAGCTTAAATTACCATATCAGTTATTAAGTCATATGACTTACTTAGATGAATAAAATTACCTATTCAACAGTTATGAAAGAGACTATGAAACCTGTCCCAGTGAAAGAACCTAATTTATATTTTCTATTGTTATTTACAAAATTTGTGAATAATCATAGTACCGGGTTCTGAAGGACTGATTACTGAAATTTTGTTTGAACAAGATACCTAAATTTAATTGAATATACTCTGAGTCGTCCATAAACGTCGGATGTCCTTGTACTTCTATCGGACAAAATCGAAAGATTCAGTAAAATTACAACCGCATAGTATGTACATTATGCACGAATTGCCTTGGATCTTTTTAATGATCAAGTATATCGTCGAATTACCATAAATTTCCTTCTTTTTAGAACATCTCGGACTTCCTTGGTTTTCAACGCAAACCCTTTGGAGTCTCTTTAAATTGCCCCCAGCTTAATCCACAGCATCACTCACCTGACCAAGCGCAAAGTATATTATCAAAATTTTTCTTGAATCAAGGAGCATAATTTGTACAGAACACAATGGAACATTTCCGTATTGAGAAAAGTCAGTGAGATCAATTTTGCTCATCGCAGCTGGCCGCTGGCCCGCTAACAGAGAGCGGCGGACTACTAAGCGAAATTTCCGAAACGAAGCCAATTAACTGGAAACCTTATAGGTGCACACGAAGCGAAACTCTACTCTGAATATCGTGAACTCGCAGCGTATTTAGTCCACTAATTTGATTGGATAATAATACGCCGAGGCTGACACATCACGCTAACACCACCAGCAATTCGGGCTTAACCGACAAATCACGGCTGAATTTCATCTTGTTATATGAGAGATATACAATATCTAGAAATGTACATTGGCTACATTTTTCAATAATGACAACCTCCAGGTCTTCCACCAATGAGAAAGGCACCTGTTCTCTTCACTCTTAAAGTCTGCAAAGTGCTGTAATCCGCAACGCTAAGGACCAAATTTAATCATCCTTTTGAATTGAACAAAAACAAATTCCCAGTCCTTTGGAGAAATAAAGGATAAACCACAGGAGTAGACGCGGCTCTTCTTCGATACGATGACTGGAACCATACCAGGATCAGTTTCTTTGCTAGTACAAAGTGGCTCCACTATTTCAAAAGTAACCTTTGATATCAGCGGCACTTGGCAAATATTTCTGCCGTATTCTCATCCTTATCTTAATGAATTATGTTGTTTTATTAAATTTATTTTTTTGTGAAAATTCTCTGCCTTCCCTCAACTTTGGAGGGCGGTAAAAAAAATTGACGCTGTATCTCATATTCATTTTATTTAACAACTATTTCAATCCATGTAGAATAAACCCTGCTAGGATACGTTTATCACCTTAAAAAATCTGTATGTTTGACACAGGTTGGTATCTATACATGTAAACAAGAAATTCGATTTTACGAGCTCCAGTCCAAACGACTTGATGGATTTTGACACATGAGGTACTGTTAGATTCGTCTCAGCAGTGTGAGTGATACTGTGTGTATAAACATTTTTTTAAATCAAAATGGCGCATTTTTTACTCATATAGGCAAATGAGCTTAATGAGCTTGGACAATCAAGTCGGCATTCCAGGTCCGACCGAAATTACCAGGTCAGGCAATGTTCCAGAAGATATAATAGAAGCAGCCGAGAACTCCAGAGCCATTGCCTGACGCAGTACTACATATCCCATACTTCAGTGCACACAATACTACGCTCGGAGAAATTGCACCCTTACCATTTACAAAAAGTACAAGAATTGCTTCCGAGCGACAATACACAATGGGCTGAATTTTGTGAGAATATGTTAAGAAGGTGCGTAGAGGATGCCACTTTCTTGGACAGCATCTTATGGACAGATGAATCCAACTTTAACCGAACTAGAATATTTAGCATGCACAATTTCCATTCATGGAGCGTGGAAAATCCACACTCTGTCCGCCGACACAGCTTTCAACGTCGGTTCGGAGTTAATTTATGGGCTGGAGTACTCAACAAAAAAATAATTCGACCACATGACTTGCCCACCAGGTTGAATGGTCAGTCATATCTTGATTTTCTACAAAGCAGTTTGCATGAGCTGCTAGATGATGTACCTTTGGACGTTCAAAGCCGCATGTATATTCAATGCGATGGTGCCCCATGCCACTTTGCACGGGATATATGGCATTACTCAGACAGTGCCTTTCCTGGGCGTGTGACATGATACACTCATTGTAGGAAGCTGAAATTTCTAGAGTTTATTCTACATGGATTTGTATAGTTTTTACAATAAAATGAGTAATGAACAACAACCTCCTATTCACAAAAAATTTAATTTAAGATTTTTTGCGTTGATTTCTAATAAGCTCTGTTAAAAATTGACATAACCATTGCTAAAACTAACCATTTAGCTCATCCCAGAAAAAAAGACAGGCATAAACTTAATGGTTTAGTTGTAATTGCGATTGAAGTTCATTACCACTTTTTTTCGAAATTTCAAATTTCGAATCCACTACTAACTTTACACCCTGTATATATAGTAAAGTTTGAAATCACCAATAATTTCATTAGTTTAAAAAAACCTCAATATTTGCTTCAATAACGGAATATTCTGGATAAGATATGACTCAGACTATGTACAAGGACTAACATTGAAAGCACGTCTTATGTTAGACACTTCATCCATTTTTGATGTCACTTTCATCCATAATTTCGCTTCTAGATGGATAACTGACAAGAGTGAACCTTCCATCAATAGTCAATTCCGATTGTATCAGACGTCCCAAATCTTATATTTATTTCCATAGACCTAGGATCGAACTGACCATAATAACAATTTATTATGAGGAAGAGTTTATTATTTGTGGCTATCAAAGCCCAATTTATTTTCTGAACTCTAATGCGCTCTAATGGACGTTATCAAACTTCTCATCAGCAGTAACTCCGTATAGATTGCAGCTGCGACCTTATTTATTATTTCATTATCGATTTAATATCCCTGAAAGTTTCAAACCTCATTTATCTAGTTTAAAAATATATAGGTGTCGTAAATTACATTCCGTGTTGGTTAGATATTAGGATTTTTGCAAAAGTGTGATTACGGGAGGAGCCAGAAAAACGCGTCATAAGTATAGTTGAACCAATGTAACAGTAACTCTGAACTATACAGGGGTCCAAGATATGGATCCTAAGCCTGGGGATCTCAATACCTGTGGGAGATACAGCTTAGGTTAGGTTAGGAAAAAGATGAGTTCTTTATGAGAAACCTGTAAAATTTCATGGCTTACTGAGATATTTGGCAAAACCAAAAATTTGTCCAAAACATTTTCTATTTTTACTGATTTTATTTCAAAGAAGTATCAAGAAACTAATGAAACCTTTCTATTGTCACTTTTTAGGCACTACATGATGATGCTCTTAAATTTTGTGCCCGACGTTTCGTTTTCGAGAAACGATCACCAACTATATTTTGTTATATGGTCCAGAGAAGTACACCCCGCATCTGATAGCATCTCTTTCTAGGAATTCAAAGATGTATCACACGTTACGTTTGTTGTGTTAGTTATAAAGAAGAATGTGTTTTATTCTTATTTTATTCAAGTAGGCGTTGATAATAATCTAGTGATATTTAGAATAACAACATTTCAACATTACTTTTATTTTATTCACAATAGCTGTTCAAATAGGTTGCCATTATTTTCTGTACATAAATATGACCTTTTAACAGTAGAATTCAAAACATCACGTAAAATTTATGGTGTAGGCATACTGAACGCTGCCATCACACAATTTCGGAACTGTTGCTCAGTTTTAAGGAGCAGTACTGAACTTGATATTGTTATGAACCAATCTTAACCATCAACCTGGCATTCTGTAGTTATACTTTTCGTAACCTATTACATTTCTCGTAATAAGCCAGCACAGTGTGCCGTCTATTAAGAGAATTGACCAGTGCAAACTGTCTATTGGAACTGTATGCCATTTCGCGTTGTCAGCCTTGTCACCACTGTGACCGCTAGATGCCTCCCATTCTGTTACTGTGGTAGATGTAGTCTACTCGGAGTTGAACAAACTATTAATAAAGCTTTCATTCATCCAACCACACTTTCTCGGTGGTCGATTCTGGTAACAGATGGCACCTTGTGCTGTATTATTTCGATAGACCTTATAGTCTGAACAGGATATAGTTGCTAAGATTTTGTTAAGTTAAGAATAATGTGACTATTTAGTGCTTTGGCATTGTAGCATAAAAACAACTCCAGATAATTTTACTTTTTATTGAATGCTTCACTTGCTTTCCAACTAGTTCCTCCGTACCACTTTGCTTTGCAGCGCAACATCATATATTGCCTTTAATGAAGAATACAATACGTAACCGTTAACTCAGAAAAATATCAATAAGTCTCAGGAACACTTATAAGGGGAGTAATCAAGGACCCCTCCTGTTAGGGTTGTAACATCGGCATCCGCTTCGATTTTCAGCATATAAAAGAGATAATCAGATTACGCACGTAGAGAATCCCTCGAAATGGAAATTGCTATACTGTGCAATTCGTCAGATAATCACCAGTAATCGTACTCTTCAAATAATAGACTAACCTCTATATATAGTAATAGTAACATATGTTAGCTCTTAAATACAATTAACATAAAATGATAAAATTACTATTATTTATCCATAGAGGGATCAATGCCTATACATGGTAAATTGTATGTTGAATTGCAATAGAATTAATAATTAAGAACAGAAAGAGAAGGAAAAGCCTAATGATATTATTTGTAAGAATGCAATTATTAACTATGTATTATATGAGATTATTTCATGAATATTGTTTCATCCAAGCATGTAAATATATTTCTTTTTTTTTTTGAAGCCTAACTAATGTATTATGTAATTGTTTTAAATAATTTGGAAATGATCATACAATTTTGGAGCTAAATACAGATTCAGGTTTGTTTGGTTCAGGAACATTTTATATCGGGTGTTATGACAATTTTTAGTTGTCAAGTCCCAATTTTCAGTGAAAGGACTCCTTTAAGCCCCAAGGCTCGTTATGTTTAAATTGATCTATCTTGAACAGAAAGTGATCGCCACGGAAATTTCCTTCATTTATTCGTTGGTGGTCAATGGCACAAGTACCGATGACATAATTAATAATTAAGATCATCTTATTGTTTCTAGTTCTCGAAATTTAAGATTATGTCCGGTTGCAGATAAAATTATGTATAATTCGGACGTAATGAGCGTTTTTAATAATAATAATAAGCCGTCTTTTATTTTCAAAGAAAATTCAGTATAATAAAAGAACATATATAGTACCAGTCTAGGTGACAGCTACTCTACTCAACCACTGGATGGGATCACCCAAATAATTGAATAATTGAATTTGTTATTAAATAATAATTATGTAATTACATATAACAACATCAATGAGGTAGACAGAAAAAGTATACATATGATGAATAACATAGAGCAACAGATGCATTCGCAGTAAAACATACATGCTTTATGCTTTTAACTTTTAAAAACTATACAGAACGTAGAAAGAAAGGAACAACACATTCTATGTTAAACAGATCTAGCCCCACTTTTGATATCAATATTGCTTCCTTATATACACATACATAGATATATATATATATATATATACATATACACATATGCACACATATATAAGAGTTACACAATAATGAATAAGTATATAGTTGAATATACAACATTGGATCATTGATCCTACTGCATTTCAAACAAATCTTCCTCAATGTAATAGAGGCCTTTGCGCCCTGGCCTAATTCCTCGCCGCGAGTCATAGTCGCTATATTTATGCCCTAAGTGCATACAAAACCGACTGACCTTATATAAAAAATCTATAAGAGTACAATGTTCGTCCCAATAACAGTATAATGAAAAGCTACATCCGCCATCTGGAATACAAAAAAATCTAAATAACGACAACGTGCTTTACAATCTACAAAATTAGTAATGCACAGCTGGTGCTGGCCAAGCAAAGCCAAAACCATATAGAACTTCCCCATTTTCCAGTTCGATAAAATTACTAAGCTAAACACAGGCTGGAGAAAAAGCCAATACCATTCAGCAAACGTTCAAATTAGTGAATAATTCAAATTGTGTATCTAGGTAATAAATACGAAGCGTGCTGGTCTCTGGTCCCGGACACCGTGTTTCGGAAATCGGGAAAAACAAAGTTGGCGAACAGCAGGTTGCTGGGGCTGCCAGGGCCACGCCGTGCGATTCTTGGGAAGCAAAACAACTGCAATAACATCGAGGAAACGTGGCCCCTGGAGTGTAGTTCTGCGCCGAGAGGTGTGCCATAGGCGGAGGGCTACCTGGATCGCCAATCTTGCAAGGTCTGAAGGGCCATATACAATTTTCACCTGTATACTGACGGGGCTGCGAGCAGAGAACCGCTCAAACTCTCAGTGCCCTCAGGACATGAGAGTTGCATGTTGCAAATTACGAAACAAATTTTATACTACTGATTCGATGTCCGATCATATTCAAGAGTATTTGAAGTTTAGAGGTAACTCGAGAAGATCCGGGGATTTCAAAGAGATGAAATGAGATTGTCTATCCTAGTAGAAAAAAATATGTGAGATTCGAAACGATTCAAAGATAAGCTTAGGGGTGAATCCGCAGGGAACAAGGGCAGGTTAAAGAGATCTAAGAAAATATTTTGTTCCAGTGGAAAAAGATCTGAGGCAATCCAATGAGATTTTCCATACCAAAGATCAAAGATCCGGAGTGATTCAAAGGGATTTGATGCATTCGAAAGGGGTTGGAAGATCATGGGTAATCCAAGTAGACCAGAGACGGTTCAGAGATGTCAAGAAGATTTTCTATGCCAGTGGGAAAATATTTGAACCAATAGAAGGGTCCAAAGCGATCCAAAGAGATTTGAGGCAATCTAAGAGGTATGGAATTTAGCGGTAATTCATAGAGACCCTAGGAAGTTCAAAGAGGCCCCAAGAGATTTTGTATCCAAGTAGGAGAGATCCGAGGCAATTAAAGGATATTTTCCAATACAAGGGTATTCGGAGTGCAGTTGCAATTCAAGGATACCCCAGGCAGTTCAAAGAGATCCAATGACTTTTTTATTTCAGGGGCAATCCAAATAGATTTTCCATACCCCGGATCCAAAATCCGGAGCGAGCCAAAAGGGTTTCAGACTGTTCGAAGAGTTCGGATTTTAGCGGTAATTCAAGGAGATCGGAGGCAGTTCAAAAAGATTCCAGGGGTTTACTTATTATAGAGGGAAAAGATGCAAGGCAATCCATCTGAGATCCGGAGCGATCCAAAAGGATTTGAGACAATCCAAGGGGTTCTGTGTTGAGCGATAGTTCAGGGAGATCCGAAGTAGTTTAACGAGAACCTAGGGTTTTTTATTTCAGTTGGAGGCGATCCAATGAGGTTTTCCAAGCGTCTGAACCTAAGTCTGGAGCGATACAACGGGAACTGATTCAATCCAACACGGTTCGGAGTTCACCTATAACTAAAGGAGACCCAGTGAAGTTTAAGGCGATCCAACGAGACATTCTATCCCATTTAAGATCTGAGACAATCCAAGAAATTTTCCACACCACTGATTCCGGAGCGATCCAAAAGAATTTGAGGCAATCCAAGAGGTTTCGAAGTTCAGCGGCAATTCAAGGAGAGCCAAGATACTCGAAAGCGAACTCAGAAGTTTCTTATCCCAGTGATGAAATATTCGAGGCAATCCGAGGAGATTTTGCATGCCACTTACCCGATAATCAGATCGATCCAAAGCGAGTTGAGGCAATTCAACCGGGTTCGGCGGTAACTCAAGGAGATGCGAAGTAGTTCAAAGGATTCAGGGACATCTTTCATACCAGTAGGAAAAGATCCAAGGCAATCCAAGAGTATCTCATACATCACAGTCCGGAGATTCAGCGATTCAGTGAGTTCCGAGAAAATCAAAGGAGGGGTTAAAAGTTCGGAGACAATTCAAGGAGATTGAGTAGACCAGACACAGTTTAAAGACATCCGGAGGGATTTTCTATCGTAGTGGGATGCAATCCAAGCAGATTTTGTATACCACTGATCCGATATTCGAGAAGGTCCGAGGCAACCGAGATAAATCGCAGCAGGCATGTCTTTGTCATCATTAGTCATAATTGTTGATTCTCTCAGTATATTTTACGACTGGACGATGGAGATACAAATGAGATCTAAGATTCTTCAAAGCCCAGCTAAATAGATATTGTATCAGTAGTCAGCTCCTCCTTGAGACAGTGACAACTCCCTGTATTGTTAAAACCAAATCAATATACTTGATATGCGGACATCTTGCTACAACGGAAAACCTATGAGAGCATGAGGTGTAGCATTCGCTATCTATTGGCATTGTATTTTTGCAGGGCATGCAGTAAGCACGCTACTGGTTAGTACAGCAATGATTGTTTCCTTTTCTGGCGACACGTCTGTAAGGGTGACATGTGACCACATAGAAACGTATGGATCCGGACAAGGGAATCAACACGGGCCAGAAAACGATCAATCTTTTGGAGTTTAAAATTAATAGGTTTCCAGGGGAGTAGTGACATATGAGGAGAGTATGTACAACAGAAGCGCTTGGACGTTTTTGCCTTCTACAATTGTTCAGTGGACTGGACATCGTTGGTGGAGAATCCACCAATGTCGCTGAATGAATAGCGCGATGGTAATAGTGAGCGTCGTCTATAAGTTATTTAGTATTCAAAAGATTCGTTGCATACTTCGTCAAATCATTTAGCGCTTACTGGCTCTCAGGTACAAAGTCTCAAATTCCACAAAATTGAGTTTGGCCAAAAGCTAATTACGCCAATCGACTTTAGATTCAGCCTGTCTTACTCATTCATGACAAAAACAGCGATCTCTGAGCAAACCACTCTTGGTTTGGCGGTTCATCGTAGATCGCTCGGCATCTCCCATGGAAGCGCCCTTTGGCTTTGCAATTGGTTCATAGATGGCTTGACTTCAACGGTGACAATGCTGCCAAACTGACAGAAAACGTTTATAAACTGGTAGATTGATACTGAGCTGAGTAAAGTACAGTTCTTTTGACGATTGTTTACAATGTTGAAATGAAATAGATTGTCTTAATCGCATCACTTACGATCCCCATCTTTCCAAGCCAATCAGGCACGGGTATTATGTAAAAAACCTATAAAACTTAAAAAAAAACAATAAAATGTCATCTTGCAGGCTAGGTAGTTTTTAGAGTGCAAATAGTTCTTTCCATGTTTGATCGCTATGACCGCTGTGTACGTCCATCTATGGAGGAATGACTGAGCTACATGCATTGCTGATTGCATATGTTTTGTGAAGCCAAGTAATCCGTAGTTTTCATCCCTGAGAGCTGAAGCAAAGAAAGTTGGTTGAATAGCAAGATTGCATCTGAATCATTATGTGTATTGGTCTGCATTTGTATAAAATCAGTGATATTTGCTGTGTAAGAAAATTATTTCTGATTATGCAGCCATTGAAGTATACAGGTATTATTAGCTGTGTCCACGGGTTATTTATATGTTGTCCTTTCTGAAGACAGGTTATGTTCAAAGATATAAATTACGATTTTTCACGTTATTTCGTGTTTTCAAAAACTATGAGGAGAAACAGCCACCATAAAGGTCTTGTCACACTGACAGCGACAAGAGTACATGTGGAAGACTCGTACGTTGACGAGAAAATCTTTAAAGCGGTGAGACGACACTGAAAAACGTATACCTGTGAGCTTACACAAACAAATGTCCCCGCTTGTTAAACACGTATGTGTTGGGGAGATGCTTGCATGAAAGTAACTCCTACCTATACCAATAACAGTTGTCTCATTGTTGCATGTTCCTTACACTGTTTAGTCTCCAAACTATATGTTATTGGAGAATGTATCACGCATCTGGTAGAGTAATTAAACTTTCAAGAATAGTTTTTGCTATGCGATTTATTAGTTAGTTATACTGTTAGTTAACGCGATAAGCCACGAAAATCTCTTGTTCTTCCGTTTCTTCAGATCGACACATGCATAAATATTCTATACCGTATACCCCGAAGACTGCAAATAAAATAATAAATATCCCTAACCAAAGTGAATTTCATCAAAAATGTTTAATCCTTTGATACAAGTTATTGATGAAGAATTTGTAAAAAATAAGATTATATATCTGGCAACACCACACCTATATGGAGGCCATGTTTTAGGTCACGTCTCTATCTTTCTCTATTTTTATCCGCCTTAATCGTCCTTTCTTGTTATAGTTTTTCTTTAGTCTGAACATGGAAATCGGAAGAAGTGGCTCTGACAAAGGCGGTATACTTCACACCTGTTCGCATACAGATTGACACAATGTGGAGGGTTTCAATAATACTTTTTCTGATGAAATGTGGGCAAAGGTGGTGCTGCTGCGATTTTTCAAACATCTTCGTATGATCTATCGATAAATATAAAATAAGTATCATTGTTTGCACAGCAAAGTGGTCATAGACGGACAAAGTATAACCTGTACTGGTAGCAAACATACTTCTTCATTCAAATCTAAGGTCAATGCCGAATCCATTGCATTTCACCAACAGTGTCTTAACGGTCATGAGAATTTGACAGAGGACTCGTCGATTATTCTGTCATCAGAAAGCAACTTCGGTTTATCATCTGCATTGCAACTGGACATCGTTAGCTGAGGAAGCATCTGGAAGAGGTTCATTCTGTAATGGCATGTGAGGCATTCTTACGTAGGGAATGTGAACAGTAAGATAACTGGAATGGAAAACAAGGTTGACTGTATCCATTATTTCATTCACTGTTTTCTGATAGAAACAATTTTGTTCTTGCGTTGTTCAATGTTAAGGTGAACGTTGCAGAATCGGTTCTAAAACAACGAAATCGAGCAGATTAGAAGGAGTCAACACTATGTTTACACTGTTTGTCGTCAAAATTGGGTTGTTTTAGTATATACTTTTGACTCATTTGTCTACCAGTGCATACCAAGGTGACAGCGTTGTATCAACATAATGATACCAGTGGTAATAATAAATTATCGATGGACTCATCTGCCTTTATCAGACTTGTCCTACTCGTTGCAAATTATGTAAGAAGTACCATGCCTTGAAAACGTCTAACGCCACAGGTATCTGCAAACACTCGCACCTTTGAAAAGTAATACTAAATTTACGCACTTAATGACATGACTGTCAAAAAATTGAAAGTGCACTTTAATCCTCACTACAGGCGATGGGAATCAGGGGGCAAACAAATCCTTAACTGGTTTCTCCTACCTAGTCTGAATTTGTTGGCTCTAACAGTATAACCAACGATACTTCTATTTAAAGAAGTCCGGTAGCTCCAGTATTTTGAATGATAGGCCAGAACTTAAAAGTGAACCTTCCAGAAAAAACTTTCCAGTTCGATCTTATCCGTTACATATTTGATATTTCTAGAGGAAATACGATGCAGAAAAATGTCGTCTAAGAACTTAAGGCGATTTAGTAATTACACCGAAGTCAAGAAGCCAAAATAGAATAGCTGGGACGTCGCCGTTCCACTTCCAGAGAAATGGATAGAAACAATATTTCGTAAAGTTGCTATAATCTTCTTTCTCATCCTATTCATCCGGAAGCCAATATAAGCTCGGGAAATTTTAAAACGGAAAGTAATTGCCTTGCGCTGCTGCTCTTGGTGCTGCGTTAGCTCTCCAGCGAAATTAATCGACTGGGAGGAAAAGGGGAGAAAATAGTTTTTATGCTTTCAACCCTTGGCGCACTGAATGCGGTTTACCGGTGCGATCTCACGTTTAGCGAGTTTTTATTGACTAACGGGTATTTTTAAGCTGACACAGCCGCAAACATTTTGTTGATCAGACTAATGAGCTGCCTTAAGTTGATAGAATAATGTCTTGTTCTCTTGAAATAGGATAGAATAAACGGCCGTGTGTTACTGGAATCGACCACAGTCAGCGTAAACAGTACTATGGGAACTGTAAAGTATCCCAATTCGCCATTGACAGCCGACTCGTCAATGCGACCGCAGGATCCCGTCGATATAGTAATGTGGTCTACTCGTCATTGACCGACTGGACAAAGCTTGGTTTGCCTATGGAAACAATGTGTCGGTTTCAAATAGGTATACTTTGTAACCTTGCTTAAGAATGAAATCTATTGTTGTTTGGCAATATTTACTAGATTTTCGGTTTTGGCTCCTATTTTTTAAATAGGGACTGATTAAGGCTCTCGGCAGTTAATTTCTTCGATAAAAATTTTCAAGTACAGTCTATAAGCGTGTGAAGAAGGTAATACCTACTTAACATTACAGAGTTGTACGTTATTGAAACGTACCTTAACTTTCAAAATGGGGGCCAGCGTTTGGGCACTTTCCTCCACTATTCAAAAACTAATATTTGTCAAATAACGAATATTTTTATCGATCTTGAAGTCCTTCTGTGTTACAGCCTTCTAGTGCAGCTACAAAATAACTCTCTTTCGCTAGCAGTAATACTAAGCCCCCGATCGCCAGCATCTGTATAAATAAAAAGCTATTGAGCTGTATCAGATCCAGATCTTGAGAAGCATTTCTCCTGGCGAATCTTCTCGTTGTCGACGGTAGTAAACGTTAAAAATGCATAGGCCGGCAAAGGTTCCGGCAACCGGGCGGCGAATGAGAGGGACGCACAATCGTCGAGCGAAGTCGCAATTATTGTACTCCCGGCAACTGCCGGAGACTCCCCCGAGCGAACAACTCAAGATTGAATATGAAAATTTAATCAGGTAATTTCATAGGGGATGATGGCTGCCAGCGCTCCACAGGCAAAATTGCGTTTGTGCCACGCTGCTCCTTTGCTTACACTTTCGACGCTAGAAATAGCTAGTCCAGTCAATAGAATACCGTTAAATGTTACAAATACTGAAATAAAGGCGCTTCTAAACTGACAATAATTTCACTGTATTAGGTGCTTCCATATTTGCGGCGGACCCTCCATAATGCAGTCACGCTCCATACTTGGTCGCGTAACTCTGGTTGCCTAGGTTCGACTCTGCTAGGCTGCGCTTAAGGCACCAGCTATAATATGTTGTTTTTAAAAATAATTCTTATTGAATGGAATGCATTATGCCAGTATCAATAAATTATTCAACCCTCGCATTGCCCGGTCCAAATAGAATTACCTGTACACCTTCTAGCTCGAAAGGGAACAAACCCAAAATTAGACCAGAAAATAGGTAATTTTTTCATACAATTTCAGGCGACAGTAAACTTTTTGGTGGTATTGCCTATTTATTATTGATACCTAATGATAAGTTCAAATTGGCATCATGATATAGCTGGAGAATTTGGCCCCATCTGCGTCTGATAAAAAGAAGTAACAGAAAACATTTTATACAGAATTAGATTTTTCACGATTTTACTTTCACAAAAATGATATAGTAAACCAGTTACGAGAAATTCAATGATAAAGGTGCATGTAATTATTGTGCCTAAGCGAACAACCGCAGCGGATAACGACATCTTGATTGATCTTAAATGATACGAAGCGAAAGTTGAGCTCTTGGTACGTCCTCCACGTATCAACATATACGATATTTGTTGAAGGATAAATTTTTTTTACTACCGCGCGTAAGAGTAGAAAGGTACTGATGCCATAAACCAGTGTTATCTGCTACATCTCTCTTCCATTAGAATTGCTGCAACGATTACTGTAATTACTCGCAAATAGACAGACTGATGGGAGTAAGTGACTTGATCTGCGTAATGAACACGTCACAAATTGTCAAAAAGTTTTACAGTTTCTATACTTTCAACTTTCAGTTCAGAAATGAATATACTTTAAATTGGTATTCCTGACATAAAGTAACTTCCAAGTAAAATAATAGGTGCGACTAACGTGTACGTTGCGCGACTGTTTTGTTACAAATGTTCAACTATCCCTCCTTATATTCCAAGAACCTTCAAGTTTTCGAAAAAACATAGCAGAACTCTTGGTAGCTAATTTTATTCTCTACGAAAAATAGTAATATTTTTACTCTTAGATTCTTATGTTAGTCATCATAGGCGGAAATATAATTTCATGCTCTTTGATTCTTCGTTATCTGCCTGACAATTCTTTATAGAAGCAAAATGATAAAGAACTTAATTCCTTATATAATTGTTTCTATTACTTTTTTACATAGAATTTTTAGATTTTCGATCAAACGCGTATATCAAAATGGCAGCAAATGGTCCAGCATCATCATGTCAGCAAAAAAACAACACTGTCGCCAAAATTGTAGAATTTTATCACATAAAATATTTTTTGGTCTACATTTCTGTAGCGCGTAGTCAAGGATACAAAATGAATGATTGAACACCTGGATTCCAGACTCTTATGATAGTGTTTGACAAAGAATCCTGTATGTACCATTCAGGAGTGACTGGCTTCTGTTTACCCAGCACATTGTTTACTACTATAACTCATTTTCAGGAAAAAAACACGCCTTTGCTTTTCTTAACCGACCGCATCTTTTTGCTTTTTTGCTGAAAACCCAGTGCATGCTTTGTAAAAAGTCAACCTTCGTTACCTAGGATGGTTGAGCTTATAATAATATTCTCTTCAGATCTAAATCTTTTCAGCATTTTATTCAAACGAGTACAAAGTTGCCTACCTCTTAATTGATCGTATATAATTTGGCCAAAACTTCGTTCGAAAATATTCACGTTCTGTTTCCTTTTTGCTTACGGCTACATGTCATCAGCCTGAACTTGTGTAGTATAAGCGACGTTTGAAATTGAAACACCATATCTCGATAACCCCCTAAGACGGCTTCTTTCATCGTCACAATTCTTAGTTAAAGACCATCGAGAAAATTACGGAAAGTAATGACACGCTAAGTAAAAGTGATAGCGGTCTTTTAAATAGCTGGTAATTTGTTTGCCGATCAATGTTGATTCTTTGTATTTTATAACTACTCATTATAGATAATTATGTCATGCCCTACATATGCATTTTCTGTATTGTAACCACCAACATCGCCTCCATAGCAGCCATTCCATCCAACATACGGTAACATTTTCAGTGTGCTTCGACACATGTTTTCGACTTTTTCGATATATTTCACATTTCCGGAGGGTACCCGCAACTATTCTGCAATACTGCGGGTTTTTCGACATGTCTATCACATGTATGTGTAAGGTTATTGGAAATAGTTGGGAATAAAACGTTCAAAGTATATCAGGCGTTACCGCTTGACTAGCGGCAGGCATTATACAGGGTGGGCCATAAGAATGTTGGCGATTTAAATCTTAAATTCCTCGGAAACGCGGGGCGTGGATTGGGGGAGGGGGGATAAGCTGTTAGCTGCGCCGCTGCCTGGAAATTTAGTCTCCAAGGAGCCCTACACGGTAGCGCAGCGTGTATTTTGTGTCCGAGCGTATTATGAAAACAATAAATCGCTTATTACTGCACGACGTTTGTATCGACATGAACACGGTTTACGCGATTTAAGAGAAGTTCCAAGCACCAATGTGATACGGAAATGGATCAGGATGTTCGAAACAACCGGCTCGACAGTAGCAATAACAGCTTGTGGTCGTCCAGTTTCTCCAAAATCAGCCGACAATCCGACAATGTAGAACGTGTTCTTGTTTCAGGTCAGCGAAATCCGCAACAGTCAACAAGAGAAGTCAGGCTTTGGACATCGAAGGAACGAGCTTGCGGCAAATTTTTAAGCGCGATTTGCGTTTGAAGGCTTATAAGATTGAACTAGTCTAAGAATTAAAACCAGACGATGCCAATAACCAACTTAGCTTTGTCAGTTTGATGCTCGACCGATTCAATAGATTTAACAACGGGATGTTTAGTGATGAGTCCAATTTTCACCTCAATGGCCATGTTAACAAACAAAATTGTCGGTTCTGGTCCGAAACTAATCCCCGACGCTTTCATGAACGTCCACTTCACAGCCCTAAAGTAGTGGTGTGGGCTGGCATTACGTCAACCGGTATTATTGGACCGTAGTTTTTTGTGGTTTCAACAAGATGGGGCCACATGCCTTTCTCGGAAAATTCATTTCTAAAAGGGCGGATATTGAATGGCCACTACGTAGCTCTGATCTTTCTCCATGCGATTACTTCCTATGAGGCTACCTCAAATCGGTGGTCTACGAGAATAATCCAACTAAATTAGAGCAGCTGAAGAGGAATATTGTTCAGGAAAGTAAAAAAATACCAAGAACAATCTTTCGACTAGTTTTCCAGAATCTGCAGCTTTGGTTTCAAGAGTGCCAAGCAGCCAGAGGAAGTAATTTGAACAACATTATTTTTAAGTCTTGAAAATTCCTATCCTTCTACTTTTTAAAAATACATTTACTTTTCTTTTGTATAGCGCAGTTGTTTTTTAATTGAATATTGAAATTGCCAACACTTTTATGGCCCACCCTGTGGTTTCTGACAGTATGTAATTCCAGAATCTTGGGAAACAACTCTCGTAGAAAGAAATAAAGAATTCTGATTGCCAGTGCTTCTGATTCCTATAGGTAGAGGAAAAGCGTTTCCTCTCCTTTTTTTAAAGCAATCTCCTTCGGTGATGTGATGAAGGTCAAGCAATTGCTTACATATGCAAAGCTTTGGTCATTGGCCACCTGAAGGCACCTGATCTATTGGGTTCCTTGACTGCTGAGTTTCCGTCCTTATTCCAAAATACCACGTGGATGTATTCCCCAGGAAGTAGTCTTAGTTTTATCATCGTTTTCAATAAATGCAATCTACAATACCTTTTATGCCAACATTTGGATCAGTCTTGCCATTTCTTCTGGATTTTCGGAGCTCAGGCTCTCCAAGAAGTGATTTAGCACGACCACTTTCCGTCAATCGCAGCTTCTAGGCTATCTGTTGAGAACTTGTAGCCATCTACCCCCTCGCTCTATCTGGTGTCCATTAATGACCCTGTTAGGAGGTTAGTTCTTGGGAACAAAGGAGTACCTGATATCATGCTGGACACATCTCTCTGTTCTTACGCGGACTGTATTTCAGTTTTACCACGCAGGGGTCGGATGTATCATTAATGGCACACTACGTGACAGCAGTCTCCTCCTCGCACACTACTTAGTTTTTCATTAGACCACCGGCAGTTTTTTTTCGTAGATTGGAAGGTCAAGACCTATTTCACGTAAGACGGTTGGTCACGGATACAGATAAAGCAAATAGGTCCAATTCAGAATTATCCTGTTCTAACTCAGGATCTGTGAATCGATTTTATGTTTTTAATAATTGAATGCTAAGTGCAAGTAAGATCGCACAGTAGATGTTTTCGAGTCAGCGCTTCCTTGTATGCCTGCGCTATAACTGCGGCGTAGTTCCTTCATCGACCCTTTCCTGTTTCTCAGTCGCCGGTGCCTTTCTGACGACCAACAATTTCAATGTAATTATTGGCAAACTGGCTTATCACCAGATTTGTTGTCGCTCCACTACCTATACCTAATTGTCTTTCGATTCAAATTTTCTTTCGACGAAATCCCATTAGGATACTGATTGGATATTGTCTGGGTATCGACCCGTGCTAGTGTCTGGGAGAAACTTAAGATGCCACACTTTGTCTAGAAAAACCTCTGGAACACATTATATTGTTGTCTTCTGGTTCATGATACTTGTTCCAGTCAATACTTAATATCAGTCGACATAGACTGATAGCTAAATTTTAGACACGATCCGTCGGTCTCAGCAGCTTACTTAGCATACAAGGGACTCCAAGTATATTGTCATATTGCTCTCAATGGAAGCAGATGTGATGAGCAATACTACGCCTCACGGACTGATGATGACACATTTTTCGACATTTTGTAGACAAGGTGGGCCATTTAAAGTGGAAGCATCAAGCAACCCTGTATCTTTGACATTAGTTGTCAGATCGACTAATGTCATACCGCGTCGGAAGCATCATCTCAGTACAATGTTAACCATGGAACAGTACTCACCAAAACAACGCGCTGAAATTCTTCAGTTGTACATTCAAAATAACTTCTCAATAGTGAAAACTAAACGTACGCTTCGTAAAAAAATTAAGTTAAAGGTGCTCCAGCTGATAACACTATCAGACGTTTATACGCAAAATTTGTGAACACCGGTAGTCTTAGTAATGCCAGTTACCTATCCAGACAACGAACAAAACCTTCCGATGAAAATATCGAAGCCGTACAAGCCAGTGTTGAAGAGACTCCATCAACATCCGGTCGACATCGTTCTCAAGAGTTAGGCATCGCTCGAACCACTCTCCGACGAAGAATTCGTAAGGATTTGAAGATGTTCCCATTCAAAATTCAAATGGCTCATCAATTAAATCCAGCTGATTATCCGTGTCGCTTTAATTTTGATAAATAGAGCATTGAAATGGCCGAAAATGAAGATGACTTTTGTCGAAAAGTCATCATGTCCGGCGAGGCACATTTTTCGTTACATGGAGGCTTAAGTAAACAAAATTGTGGATTTTATGTTACTAAAAACCCTCAATTAATCGAACAACAGCCTCTTTAGGACCAAAAAGTTACTGTTTGGTGCGGTATGTACACGATTATGGTCATCGGGCCGTATTTTTTTGAAGACGATGATGGAGCTGCGGTAACCGCCAATGGTGAGCGTTATCGAGCCATGATAACAAATTTTTTGAGGCTAATTGTTTGTGAAAATGACACCGATCACTACTGGTTCCAGCACATGCCACACAGCTCAAGCAACAATCAATTTATTGCGACCGCTGTTCGCTGGACGACTGATATCGAAAAATGTCGATTTTGACTGGCCACCGACATCACCCGATTTGACGCCACCAGACATTTATTTGTGGGGCTATTTGACATCCAAGGTATACGCTAGCAAGCCAAGTACTCTAGTTGCCCTCAAGAACAATATTCGTCAATAAATTGCCGCCATATCCGCCGAAACATTGGCCAACGTGATGGAAAACGCCGAAATGGGCACATTTGGTTATCAAGGTCACAGGTGGCCATTTGCGCGATATCATTTTTGAAAAGTAATCGCGACAAATCTCCCTGGACCATATAAAAGGCTTTTCAAATGAACAACGAAAAAATTTTGTTTAATCTATTTTTTGATAAACAAGTGCCTCTACTTTAAAGGGCCCACCCTATAGTTATAGTCACCTTTCTTGGAGGTTACGTCATCAACGCTATATGAAACAAGTAATTTCTCCGTACCATGGGCGGATCTCAATTTTCCTAGCCGAGGGAGACCGATTCAAAATTATTTACTAACTTTAATTCTAAAAAACCTTCTGTCTGGTAGGAAAAACTGCAAGCTTTCAATAGACGCCTTAAACTTGAATCCGAGGCGTTGTATATGTACCTTTTGTAACCTCCTGATTGAGCGCAGAGGTCGTGATATGTTGTCCTTTACTTTTAATATCGTAGAACGTATTCCTAATTTCTGTTTTGATGGTATCACTCACATCATCGGTCATGTATTTTTTGATTTTGTGAGTTTTTCTAGGTGTAACTATGGGCAAACCTTTCTTATTTTCTGATTTTATTCGCTGAACACTGCGCAGACCAATCTTCAGTGCATCTGGTACTCTCTCCAGTACGCAAGTAGTGGGTAACAGGGGACCTCTGTTTTCATTATCTTCCTGGAAACGCTCTAATAAATTCAACATGAACTGTCGGCCTTCTCCCTTGATCGTATTTCCGGGAATTGTACCATTTTATATTGAAGACTGATAACAGGACAGTTCAAATTGCACGCCGATGTCAAGTAGCTTCTCACTCTGACCAATATATTTGAAAAGCACTCATACGTCATGACAAAGTTTTAGAGACGGAGACACACGACTAAATAAATAATAGTAGTTTAAAAAAAGATAATAAAAACACGCTTTTATAACTAACCGACCTAAAAAGTAGAAAGTAATATTTACTTAGAGAGAGTTTATATTACTGTAGTAGATGGTCGAGCAATCGATTGACTGTTTTTTTTAAACTATTATCTATTTTTCATGTTTGTACCTACGCATCTATAAGGAATAAACATGGTGAGAATGCACTTCCTTGAAAAAGTATCTGCCTCCGTTGTGCTGCGCCCAGTGCCCGATCCAAGAGTATGTCTCTTACTCCCCTACAGAGGATCTATAGAAGAACTCCTGGCGGTTCTAATAAGGATAATGGAAAGTTGTTATCAAATTATTGCATTGTCATCGGACCTGTATACGTGAACGAAGTTTCAAATTAATCAAACTTCTGGAAATTGGTAAAAATTATACTCAAAGATTCCGCTACATACATACCTACATACTTAAAACAAACGTATGTCTCTGAGATCACCGAACAAACGTTCACACACCGGTGTTGGTTGCATGTGTATGTATGAGGGAGATGGAGATATATAAAAGGATACTGGTAGTGTTTGACCCGCCAAGAACGGTGACTACAACTATATCAAACCGACTAAAAATGGTAAGAGATAGTAGTAGTAGTAGTAGTAGTAGTATACGTTTATTTTTTCCCCAAAATACAATGTGTTAATAAATACAAATGCTAACTTCAGTACAATAATGAACGTAAAATAAAACATAATACCTGACTTTCACAAAATAATCTTAAATGAACATGGTTTATAAGTCACAGAAAATTTTTAAATTATCTTGTAAAGCCCATTAAAATCAAAATAGTTGGTTGTGCACGGGCAGATTTTTTTTATATAATTTTGGTAATAAATTTTGCTTAGAGCAGGATTTTATACAACAAGCACATTGTAAGTATGGAAGGTAACGAGGAGTAGCACTTATATAATAAAGTTTATTCCACTAACTACAGAAGTATGGAAGGTGGGTGGAGTAATACTAGCGTAGTACGAGTTCTAGTAAATAATTTCTACTAGATTTTGTGTCTCTTGTCTACCAATTAAAAAAATATATTTCTTAAATAAAGATTTTGTCAAAGACAATGAGTTTATTTTACCAACTTACATACGGTACAAGTATGGCAAACAATTATAAATTTTACATGATACAGGTAGGTAGGTGTGGCATCGCAAGCTTACATTTCTTTGAAAAGTTTGTATTTTTAAGTTTTCATTTTCATTATATCTAGTACTATAAGCATGGCTAGTTTTATTGAAGCTGTTGTTGTGTTTGTATATGAATTGAATTAATTCATGCAGAAACAGTTACCTTAGGTCACACACTCCAGTCTCTGAAAATAGTTTATCAGAAGGATAAGTAATTTTTTTGCCAGATATTACTTACAACATTCTTTTTTGCAGTATGTCCAGAGGCCGCAAATGACAATATGCGGTACTTCCCCAACTCAAAATAGCGAATCGTAGACGTGATTCATCTAATGAATAATACAACATTTTCAGGTGCATGTAGTCTATGAGATTTTTTAAGTATTTAAAGCGATATAAGAGTTGTGAGGTATTTGTAATATTAGCTATATGAACATCCCATTTCAAGTGGCGATCAATGGTGACACCTAAGTATTTATAGGTTCTCACAGATGTTAAAGATATACTTTGATTTATTAAAAGTTGTGCATACTGAGGTAGACAACGTACTGTATTATAAAAAGGCATAGAGAATGTTTTTTCATAGCTTACGGTTAAAAGTTTATGAGCAAAATAATCAAAAATAGTTCCTAGATCCCGCTCTGCTTTCATTTTTACATTTTGTTGTGATCATCATACAGGACTATCGTATCATTTACAAAGCTAAACACTTGACCAACTGACGAAGAAGTTAGAATGGTGTTTATGTAACTTGTAAACAAGATTGGACCCAACCCAGTACCCTGAGGTAAACCGTAATCTACTGTCGTTTCGTTACTGAATGTGTCACTAATCTTCACTACTTGTTTTCGACTTGAGAGATAGCTTGTGAACAACTGTAAAGCATAACTTTATCTGCAATGAGGTAACCACATTTTTTTCAGCTGGTTTTGAGGATTTACTGCAATTGGATTTATTGGTGTGAACATTTTGTGACAGTAGACGTAAGGTACTGGCGAAAATCAAAATTCGAAATGTTGTTGACTGATATAATTATTCACATAGTTCTCTGAAGAGAAAGGAAAGACTGAAGTCATGTGAAATGTATTGCCTAACGTTGCAAGCAAAAACTATATTTATCTAAATGCTGGTTATCAGGACGTAGGTATTTTGTAGTTGGGGGGTATTAGTTGCTTCTGGGAGTCTCACAAAATGTTACTGGTAACTTGACGTTCGGGCAGAGTATTGCCGAATCTGGTATGCGAAATATTCCCACATGTGACAATGGAATTTCATTTTTGTGATTCTTGTCATCGTTTATCAGTGTGCCGCCACTTTTGTTACTTTATTTGATTTTGAGACGGGTGCTGGAAAAAAGTGGTCAATAACAAACAAAGTGCGTATTTTCAAGCAACCCGTACCTCTACTTTGTCGACTGCTGCTTAGTCGTACGGTGAAATGATGTCGACCCGGTTATTTTAATCATAAAATATACTAAGTATATACTAGTAGTAGATTACTAGTAATATTAAAAAATGCACCAGTGATTATAACGTGGCCAACAATCCAAAGACGTCCACGTCAATTTTATTTACCTTTCATCATTACTATTTACTGAGGAGTGAGAAATGTTTACTTCTGCCAAGAAGAATTCGGTAAGTAACATCGAATGGAACACCCAGAGTATAGTTTTTGGTGGCAAGACGTACATTGACATTCCGTGAAACCAAATCTTTAGGAACTGCCGCCCTGTACGGAGGCCTTATAGGTTCCTGCGGGATCTTAAAACACACAACGTACCACTACTAAAAGGACGCCGCAGCTTGCACCAACGTAAAAGCATTAAATACAACTATGTATTTGGAAGCTTTATTTGCTTTGGAGTCTGACCTGGAAAAACATGTTTTCTTTAGTGCGAAGTGAGTCAACCTGTACGTCGGACGACCTTCTTGGTTAGGAGGCTACAGGTTTTTATCCTAGTTTTGCCATACAGTATCACGAAATACAACATCTATTTTGTTTGAAAATGCGGGAAAATATCGATAATGACTGAATGCGGAGTCTTTAAGAAAAATGTATTATATAAAATAATTTCAAAAAGGTCATTTTGTTGCAGGTATTGAAAGATCCTATCGATCTGATGACACAGAAGAAGCTGTGACGACAGACAACCCAACCACTCCTTTTCCAACGCCACCTCCTACCCTTATGTCTCCAAGATCTCCCATTCCTTTACATAGACAAGCCTCACCGTTTCCGCTGGAGAACACCAATGCGAGAAGGATGCATTTCCAGAGTACTCAAGACAGGATGAGGGGTAGCAATGGTAAGTCCTTGAGCGTAAAGTGAACTGATTAATTAAATGAGTTTTGAGTATAGGGGTTTAAATCCTGGTCCGTAACGTATACACGTCATACAGGGTCGTCAAGTTTTAGTATGATCATGCAGAGAAGCTGTTTTTGTTTTTTTAAACGAAAACCTTGCATCGAATTAAGAATGGTCAAATCATCAAGTTTGTTAAGAAATGATTGAGTATTTAAAAAATATCTTTTACTGGATTGAAAATGACCAAAACAAATATAGTACATTAAGACATGTCTCATAATACATACCTCATATATGCTAAATTACATTCAATTCTTCAAAGCGTCGTATACAGATATTGATAATGAATGGATTATTTTGAAAACTTTGCCATCCTGTATATCATATGGAGTTTTTTCTTGGAATGGACCCACAAGTCGCTTCCTCAAATACACGAAAATCTTAAGTCGGTGGAAAGAAAAATTGCTCTAGACTGAACGAAAATGGTAGTAATAGTTGCGATAAATAACAGTGGAATACCATATCTTCCCTAAAAATCGTTTAGCTTAAATCCAAAACATCACTACGATGTCTCTCAAAATGTGAGTCGTTTGAAGCAAATGCTGGTATGGACCTTTTTTTTGTTGTACATAATTAATTTTCTACCTTCTCACAAATCAATCCAAAAAATAGGTATTAGAGGTGGTTTGGACAAAATGACTGCAAAAGGGAATATGCGATATTCGTTTCTGTGACTCCTTCATAGGTAGTATTTGAGACGTTTGTACCCATGCTGTCGTGCGTGTTACAGATTGACTAATCACCAGAAGACCAACTAGTTCGATTCAGCTACTGGCCTTTTATTTTGAGTTCTTGTTCTTATTATTAGTCTTTTCATTACCCAGGACACTTTTCTTCCGTCAATAGTTCCCTTGCATCAAATACCCTGAATGATCAGGTGTATCAGCATATATTTGTCTTTGTCAGCTAAAATGTGTCCTAATTTGACAAACTGAACACTGATGTGTTTCCTCATTCTTATCAAGTCTTTTGAGTACTATTGAGTTACTAACCGTATCGACTCAGCGCCCTAAGGTACACATTTTTAAGGACTCTAGCATTTTCATACATAGCGCATCTGAAGTACACACTTCTACTCTATACAACTTTACAATTTTATTATATTTTTTTATAACTGCCACTGAACTTTAGAATTTCTAATATTTTATGTCGATATAACAAAAACATAATTTTTATTTGTAACTGTTACAATTTTCATGTATTTCATGCTGGTATAACCGCATAAGAGCTTAGATATAATTTTTTGTAGTAACTGTACCTGAACTATACAACTTCAAATGTTTCATACGGGTACAAACAATATAACAATTTTAACATTTTTTTCCGTAACTGGAACTGAATTTTACAATTTTTATATATTTCGTGGGGGTATAACAATTTAATTAACACAAGTTACTGAAACATTGATTACACCAAGTGAGTAATAAAAAAGTAGATGGTTACCTTGCCCAGTGATATGAAAATAACTGGAACGATGGGTTATCTACTTATTTGAACAAATTAAACTTGAATGACATTTAGAGTTACACAGAATACCAGCCTCTTTACAAAGACACTTTCTACTTCCACACTTGATTTTACAGTGGCATCTTTTATAGCCTTGTCCACCAGATGAAAATTGGGCATTGGCTATTTGGCACAGTGATTTGATTTCGGGCGAAACAGTCTCAGCGTCTAAAAATTTTGATTCGCACGTGCTGAATTGATTCCCAGAAAAAAATGTAGAGTTCAGTTACAGCTATGAAGAAATGTTGTTACTGGAATAAGTTTTCTAGTTATTGCGGTTACTTACCTGTGATGACAATGCCAAGGTATGGCTAAGTTATGTCTAAGAGATTTATTGCTGAAATAAGTAAGATATGCAAATGACGACATTCTATTTTCTTTAAAAATACCCGACTAAACCTGCTTGTAATATTTACATCTATGTAGTTTTAACCAAGGATTGGCTAGACTAAGATATAGCTGAGATCAAGTTGGTTGCACCTAGGTTTAACCCAATTCAACCGGCTAATACTAGGCCTGGCCATGAATGTATAGGTTACACCTAAGACTAACCAACCGTCAGTGGCTACACGTAGTTCTAACCGACTAAACCTTCTTGTCACCCCATTTCGGGTTTAGCCGTAACATAGAAGCACCGAGAATAGCAATTGGGCATCCGTGGTCTAATATTTAAACTAAGACACCAGCTACACAGCATATGCTTTATGCTGTTGGGTGTATTCTAGGATTTTTCTGTTCTGTTCTGATCCTACCTTCCTTTGTAACGAAATCCGGGAGACGTAATTTTCAAAGCGTGCAGCTTTCTGGAATTAAAATACCCGCCCAGAGTTCACTGAAGGGCATGCACCAAGAAACATGCATAAGCAATATAAATGAATACGATACTACATTACAAAGATTATTTTATTTTTAGAGTCCTCTTGTATAATAATAGCATTCTAGTACGTAATAACACGCACCGTTACGTGCAAATAGGCAGAAAAGTTTGTAACTTCAAGTTGGTTGTGAGTTATACATACATTTTGCAAGGCATTCTTTCTCGCGTGCTTTCGAATGAAATTCCAATGCATTCCACTCTATTTGTAGAAGCAGAGATTTGCATTTAGTATGCGCACATAACCATTACTACCCGAAAGTTTTCAGCCGACGTAAACAGTTCTATGGGCGAATGTACCCTCCATCTATTTCTCTTCTCTCTGTTTATTGCTCAGTACGTCTGCTTTTATGTACCACGGGTAAACCAGAAAGGTATTTTGAAAGCAGACGCCGTTGTTAGTGTGCCTTCTTCAGTCTGACCAACATAATAAAATAGAGCAAGAGCCCGCGACGACCAGACGTTCGTTATTTTATAAAACCTGAAAGTATCTCTGTGCCTGTGTCCCCAACACAGGTAAGGACGATCAGCGACTGTGAATTTGGATATTGAATAACAAATTGAATGAAATAGTACCTGTACCCAGTTTTTTATAATTTCTTCAGAATGATTTTAGAAATCATTTCATCTATATATCTACTTAAGTAGTAGTAAACAAGCAAACGATATCGTCCTACCTTGTCAAGAAAGTGGTTGGTACACAGTCCGTGAAATAACCTTTCGGCGAAGAGTTTCCATTTATAAGGATAAAATACGGGTCTGGATACATTGGTGAAGCGGATTTTACAATTTTCAGACGTTTTCGGCCATATTTATATAACCTCGGAGTGACATAAAATTGACAAGTTGACTGTTCTTCCTGATTCATACTACATAAGAAATTACTATACAGAGTGTCATGACCCGCAAAAAGAAGAAGGAAGAAGAAGAACAACAAGAAAAGCCTGAGAATGAAAAAAACTGCATCACAGATGAAGAAAATCGACCTGATTCGACTAATGTAAAAAATATATTAGAAGAGAATCGATCCCTGAAGAAAGCAGTAGCAGAAAAGGAGGAAATAATTCGTCAGCCCAATAACAAAAATTTGAAACTAAAAGAGCAGCAGCTGTCAGTAAGCGTAAATATTACTGAGAAGGATGCCATAGCATCAGCATTAAATAGAATTAACATGAGACTCGCCGAAGTTGAGAAAAACCAGTTAGTAAAAGAAAATTCATACGCACAAATCTTAAAACAAACGATACCTATTACTAAAAGGCAATCGTTGAAATGCATCACAGTTATTCCAAAAGAAAAACAATCTTGCGATAATACGAGAAGAGAATTGAGTAAGAGAATAAATCTTTCATCTCCGAACATTCAAATGGAAAGTGTGAGAAACTCAAAAAATGGCGGAATTGATATAAAAACTGATGAATCAAATCATAATAAACTGAAAGATGAACTTCAAAATAAATTGAATGAAAAATACCAAGATACTGAGCCAAAACTGTTAAATCCAAAAATTAAAGTAATAAATTATAAAACTTAGTGAGAAACCGAATGAAAAGCAAATTGAAGAAGATCTTATACATCAGAATTATATGATTCAGAGTGGAGACATACAAGTAAAGTTTATAAAATATTTTCTATCAAGAAACAATTACACTATCTACGCGGAAACTTCTGGAAAGCTATTCAAAAAAATAGAGGAATACTTCTGGGGTGGCAATGTTTGACAGTATATCAAGATAACGAATTTCTCAGTGTAGAAAATGGTACCGTTTTAATCATACAGAAAAGAATTGCAGGAATGAGAAGATATGTGCCAACTGTGGCAACGGTCACGAAGGAGAAAATTTTAAGCATTTATCAATAGAATGCTGCAACTGTAGATATGGAAATGAAAGATATAAAAAAAAATATAATATTAACCACTCACCTACCGACAAAAACTGTCCATCGTACAAATATTATCAGGAACAACAAAACTTAAGGATACTTTTTTAAAATTCAAGTTCATCTTTTGATATTCCTAGCTCTAAAGAGGACCTAAAAATGTCAGTAAATAAATACATTAATGATTTCCAAATTTCAAGTATTACAACAAATATAGCACAAAACGTTGATGAACTTAATTTATATACACAAAATTCTGATGCAAAATTTCGAATTTCTAATATGAACATAAGGAGTATAAAACACAACATTGATTACTTAAAAATACTACTCGACCAAATATGGTACAATTTTGATCTAATAGTTTTAACTGGAACGCGGCAAGTGGTTGATATTTTTTGCTTCAATCAGCAGGGATATGACACGCTGTATAACTTTGGCACTTATAACCAAAACGATGGGGTGATAGTTTTTGTAAGAAATGAACTGCAATATAATCAAGATACATTCACTTTCACCGATGGAATCAAAATTTTAAACATAATGATTCAAATTAACCATAACAAAATTTAGGTATCTGCAATTTATCGTCCGCCATGTTCAGAACCCCACGAGTTTTTAAAGAATATCGATTTTTTTTTCAAAATCAAAATAAAGTTCATTTAAAGCAACATATTTTCTAGGGAGATGTCAATATAAATATTTTGGACTATGATCCCATCACAAATGAATACTTGAATATCCTATCAAGTAACGGATTTCTGTCCTATATAAACCTACCTACAAGGTCCATCAGTGGTACATGTATAGATCACTGCTTTGTGAAAGACCTATCCAACAAAATTACTTGTATACCAATAATCCTAGAAAGCGATATTATTGACCACTTCTCCACTATTTTACTGATATCTTCAAATGAAAAACATTTTAACATCCCTACCGTTAATAACAACCAGGAAAATTACAAATTTTTTGTCGACAATTCAAAACTAATATCAAATGTCAAACAAGAATCCTGGGAACAATAATACTCTATAAATAATATAGACAAAGCAACGGGACTGTTCTTAGAGAAAATAAAAAAACTAATAGATATTAGTACCAATAAAGTAATAATTAGTCACAAAGAGAAAAGCAGAAATGCCTGGATTACCAAAGGATTAATAACATCGGCAATAGAAAAAGAAAGACTATATAATGTAATGAAACTAACGCCAACTATAGAGAATACCGACTGCTACAACCAATATAAAAATAAATTTATAGAGCTTGCAAGGCAAACCAAACGAAAACATTACCTAAATAAATTGAATAATAACTTAAATGATCCTAAGCGGCTTTGGACAACTATTGATGAGATTACTGGGAAATCAAAATTTAAAGAGTCTGTCACTGAGTTAAATACAACATCGGGAGCAGTATTAAAAAATACTCAACAGATATGCGATGAATTTGTACAATTCTTTACTGACATAGGCGAGAATTTAGCAAGTAATATAAAGCAAATGCACAAAATACTCAGCCTCCAGAAAGAACTGATTTATTTTGGATAAAGTCGAGCAATGTGAAGTATACACCACGGTTATGTCCTTAAAAAATCGGAAAAGTCCTGGGTTCGATGGTATTAAAAGCGAGCATTTGAAAATTATAGCCGAGGACATAACAGAACCACTCACTTACCTAATCAACAAATGCTTTGAATCTGGCATATATCCCTCAATTTTAAAAAAAGGTAATATAATACCGATACATAAATCAGGAACAAAAACAGATGTTAACAACTATAGACCAATATCAATAATATCCAGTGTACCAAAAATTTTTGAAAAAGTTTTATCTACTAGAATGATTCCATACCTCACAAAATTCAAAATTTTAAGTGAAAATCAATATGGATTTACAGAAGGGAAGCCTACATCGGACGCAATAACTAAAATTGTAAATCAAATACATCAAAATATTGATAACAGAATCCCTTCAATCTGCGTTTTTGTTGATTTAAAGAAAGCTTTCGACACAGTTAATCACAAATTATTATTAGAAGGACTGGAGAGAAGTGGTATCAGAGGAAACTCGTACTCACTGATCGAAAATTATTTGTCAAATCGCCCACAATCTGTGCAGATATCAGAATCATTTAGTAAAGAAATGTATATTAAGTGTGGTGTCCCACAAGGAACTGTCTTAGGTCCGCTGTTATTCAATATATATTTAAATGATATTTTCCAAATTAATTGTGTTGGCAAAATAACTAGTTTTGCAGATGATACTGCAATATTATATGAAGGCACTGACTGGTCTGATCTGAAAAATGTAATTGAAAATGATTTTATCAAAATTATTCGGTGGTTTAACAGTAGAAAATTAAGCATTAACTACTCTAAAACACATTTTTTACCATTTGGATCTTATGCTAGATATCTGCCAAATTACACAAATTTCTCCTTCAACATTAATGATCAAAAAATGCAAATTAATAGAGTCCCCAACATAAAATACCTTGGAGTGGTCTTGGATCCCCACTTACGATGGGACATCCATGTCAATTATATTTTAAAGAAAGTTAGATTTGTATCCTACAAAATTAAATACCTTGGGAATATATTGACAGAAAAATATCTTCGAAGATTATACCATGCACTGATTGAGCCTCATCTCACATATGGTATATTAGCATGGGGAGCTGCATGTTCCTCACATATCTATAATTTAGATGTTTTTCAAAAAAGTATTCTAAAAATGATATTTAAAACACCGAAACTTTATCCCACTGAAAAATTATACGCAGATGTTCGAATGTATGATATAAGACAGCTTTATTTCTTACACAGTATCACTCACTACCATAAATTTGTAAACACCGACCAAAAAATTAAACATAATCATTATACCAGGTACAAAATTCGTGGCACAGTAGTTCCTCAACCGCATAAATCTATCTCATATCTCTATTTAGCGCCTAAATTTTATGAAATTATACCTAAAGACTTAAAAGATTTACGTTTCGGAAATTGTTTCAAAATAAATTTAAAAAAGTGGCTACATTCTATATCTAGGACTGAAATTCATAAACTCATAAATACGAACATCAACTAAACATAATCTACTGCAGCTAATTTTTGTCCTTTTTTGTCATTTGCATTCTACAGTTTCAACTTAAATTATTGGTCCATGTACAGGTGATGCCTTCTATTGGGCTTGTTTTGATTTTATATTTATTTACTCATATTGTTTGTTATCTTTGTACATTGAGTGAATAAATGTTATTATTATACTATATTGCCAGACACTTAGTACAGCGATGAAAAACATTAAAATATGTTCTTTACCCAAAAAGTACCTTCCATATTCTACCGACTCATATCATGCGCAACTCTACTGACTATTCAATATGTTAATTAACTGTCTTGATACTGATTGTTAAATAATATAATAATGGCAATCACATTTCACAACTGTATTATCAGAAATTAAAACACATTGCATGGGGGAATCGTAGCATCCTACCACATGAAAGTCACATCCATATAGCTTCGTACCGCATGGAAGTCACGCCTGATATGGAAATAGCTTACACTTGGGGAACGCCCGCTGTGGGTGCCATAATAATCTGGTGCTTAGACGGATATGACAAGTTCATTGATTGTTGCCAAAAGCAGTCCAGAAACCAGGATGTCACTTTGCCATGTCAAAACCCAAAAGCTCTGACGTTACCTCTGATTTAGGGATAACTGAGCAGCATGGCAACTTTAAAGTAACAATCCCTGTCCTGCCATGAGATACATATTTTCAGACTCCAGCGATTGCATCGAGAAGCTAAGCGGTCACTCGGGCCTAGGGTATCATGTCGTTATGCCAATATCCAACACGTTCAGACATTTACCCTAACACAGGAAACGGAGATGTAATTATCCCCCTAGCAACCTGGCTCTGTAAGTCTCATAACAGCCTCCAGGAGTTGGAGACGTCATACCTCTGTAGATGTTTGGCTTTATCTCAACTATTGATAATCATATCTCATCTGACTATTTTTGACTTGTTCTAACTATAATCGTGGCTATAAGGGTACCTTCGTTAGAAAATACAGATGACATGCAGTACAGCAAAACAATAAAACGTACTCAGTGAAAATCATCACCGTTCCTTTGATCAAACCTTGATCTCACTTGAACCTTTCAACAATATTAGAATGAACTAAGAGGTCCTGTGCCTTAGCGTGCCCTTGTTTTCACGAATAAGCGTGAACCTTACCAGGATCGCTGAAATGTGTATGCCAGCAATGCTTTTCTCAACATGCCAAGTGGTAAATGAACCTTATGCATGCAGAAGAGTGTCTTTTAATATTGTATATGCTCACACTGAGAACATTGCAGTGGCTCTTCTACCATGATTTCTCCACATTTGTTCACATATTCCTCAGATGTGGTATTTTTACATCTTCCCAATGATAACTTAGGTCTAGTTCTTGATGTGGGTTGTTGGCATTGTTACAGGAGAAGCGATCTACTCTCAAAGTACCAAGAAAAACGTGTCGAACAGTACTCTGGGTAGGTCAGGGAGAAATAGACATCGAATGGGAGGAATGACGTCAAGCAGTAGTGCCACGAGCTGCAACAGCTGTTCAGACAATATGATGGTTCCCAATGGCGATATCAGTTACCATGAGCAAAGTCAACAGCAAAGGATGTGCAGCATCAACAATGGTAAGATTCATTCTTTAAATGCTTTGGAATACATGACAAAAAAAAACGAGAGTTTATTATGAAGCATTCAATAAAAAGTAAAAATTTTGAAGAGTGTTGTACTCCCGGATGCAAAGCATCAAATCAGTCTAATCACAATCCATCAAAAATTGATTCGGTCGCCTATAATGGTACGCAGACTGTAACTTCTCACAGATGTTTGTCTTTAATTCAGCATTAGAAAACCAGCTCGATGCTTAAAGTTGGTTCATGGCCATATTAAGACGAATTCTACTTCGTATGCTTACCTCAAAGCTTGCGTGAGGATGTTTGTGGAAAATGCAGCCGCGCGTATGACTATAATGAATAGTGGGCTACAAAAAGCTATTAGATCTCATTAATGGTATATTGTCTAACTACAGTTCAAACCGCTTTCAATAATCATCATGACTGCCTCTAACCAATATTATACTATCTGCGTGTTGTTAGGTGATGATTCCATGCGTGTTTATGATGTTATATGTCTCTTGAAACCTTGCATGCTGACTCATATACCCTGTCATGTCAATAATATCAATCAGAGTGCAACAAGAATGCTTAGTTTGTGAATTCCTTCCCTTCTTTTGGATTAAGCTCGCGTTTTCAGTAACTAAGAGGTAACGCGTTTTGAACTTTAATAGTTATTTCTTCTTTTCTTGTTTTAGAAATAAGTGCGTCAGATAGTGTTATTATTTCTCCATGTAAGTGAATCAGTGTCGGAGTAGCTTAACAAGGTGACATCTTTTTTTAGATCTCCGCACAAAATTCCAACCAGATGAAATTTGAGTGTGGGCACAATTTTCTAGATGGACTAAAGTTCTATGCATTTCCAATATCACTTTGGAGTTCTAAAGAATACTCGAAGAGGATCTATAACTTTTTTATTTTTACACATTTTTAACTACCTGGGTGGAGGTGTTGATTGAAAGATTTGTACTTGATACATTTTTATGTTTCCATCATATTGCGCGGTAGGCATTTTAACACTATGGTATACGATTCGGCACCAGCCTTAATTTTATTGGTCAATTTCAATTTATTTAACCAATAACAAGCTGGGTGCCGAAATCACTACCGGAATGTTAAACAGTGCTGAAAACAGTGTCAGAATGTTATCAATAAACTGCTTCTACTAATATATATATATATATATAATAAATATAACTTGAGACGTGGTCATTGTCGTCTAGACCAGTTAGGTGAAAAATTAAAGCTTCCGCCTTTTGTTGGGTACTTCGACAAAATTTAAGCAAGGAGGACTCTTTATACTTTTTTTATTTTCTCTAGCTTTCAATGGTCTTTGCCATCATCATCAGGAGAATAGTATGTGAGGATGCTGTTAATTGTTGTCTACGTTAAGGATGAGGGAAACACCCAGTAACATGGTGAAAGCTGGATAAATGGTACAATGATCAAAATTATATAAAATACACACAGCTGTATGACAAGAACAAGTTAAAAACAGATTAAAAATTTTTTAATAAAATTGAAAGTTAAATAATAGATCGTGAAGCCACTTGATGCACACCATTTTGTGTACCCAAGTACCCAACAAAAGGCGGAAGCTTTAATTTTTCACCTATATACGTATACATATATATAAATTTTTCATGTAATTTTTCTTATTGCTAAACCAAATTATTAATTTTAAAATCATTAAATATCGTAATAGGAAACAACGTGCGTTGATTATTATCTTACGTATTTTTAGCGGAAGGTAAGTAAATTTAAATTTAAATTGATAACATTCTGACCCCATGCTCAGCACTGTTTAGCATTCCGGTAGTGATTTCGGCACCCGGCTTGTTATTGGTTGAATAAATTGAAATTGACCAATAAAATTAAGGCTGGTGCCGAATCCTATACCATAGTGTTAAAATGCGCGCGGTAGTGGTGATCGATGAAGTTCACACATAAATATTAAAATACCTATGTCCTTTCCCTTTTGTGAATAAGTGAGCCTGTGCTGAAGAGTGAGTAGCAGAAAATAGTGGTTAAGTAACCCGATAAATGTAATAATTTGACCTTCCTGAATCAAGTTCTGAAGCAGAGCCCATTTATAAGTCAGGAATAGTAACTAAATACACTTGAAAGTAATAGGTCGAGCTATTCCCGCAATAAACCCAATTTCCGCGAAACAGTCACTTCAACCGTCAAGACTACTTCACCGCCTTTCCATTAATTCCTGCTCCGTCAGAATTATAGGAAAATTAATTAAATCGAAGCGATTCGACCTGCTGATGCTCGTCGAGCCGGTTCAATTTGAAAAATCTCTAGAAAATTAGTCAACTTGAAGGAAATTCTACTACGCGCTATGCGAGCTCTAGTCGAGACGAAAACCTCGCAATCGTGGTAAAGTCTTTTAACTAGATTTTTTTTTAAAATCACCTGTCTTGGATGTCCCTTAACATGCATCAAGAGGTGGCTCTGCCATAACCCGGTGAAAAGTTTGAACATATTTTTAAACAAATTACATATAATTTTTTTTTCGCTTCGGGAGTTTGAGAGGGATCCTTGATCATTCTGAGGAATGAAGATCCGTGGCAACTTCCATCTGAGGCTTAGCGATTTCGAGATATGAGCGATATAACAGCTTGAGAATTTCTAAAAATGATCACTCGTCCTCAGCTGTCAATAAATTTTACTTGTTAACCATAGCGAAATACCTTTGTGATGACAATTTCAAAAAAATCAATGACTTTCTAAAAATTGTTAAATAATAAAATATGGTTAAGAACAAGAGTTACAATTGTTAGGATATTAAAAGAAAACAATAACAGTAACGATAATACCCTACCTGAAATACCTGATGTTCTGATTTCATGATTTAAAATCTTCCTCTGAATAAAATCCTACGGGCAGATCTAGACTGGAAATTATATCTGCACCATGAATGAGCATAAGGTACTCAGAGCAAGACATATGGTACCAATGACACTAGATAATATACTAAAACCAGTTTCAGCATGTAGACATGAGCGACTTAAGTCTCTTATCACTGAAAAATGTTCACAATAACTCCAGATTCATGACCCGACAATGATTTTGCTTACTGTGTCCAATAAACTACTAAAATAGGAGTCTATTGCTGCTCTCACAGCACACGGTACAAGGCTGTCCGTCCGGAGAGAAGAACATTGGCTCTGATACTTTGGGAACTGATAGCAATATTATCGGACTACTTTTTTCCAATTTTTGTACGGTTTTGTTCCTCGCTGGACCGCTGCACGATGCGCATGTCCCTCGAGCGTAAGGAATCTTAGAGGAAATACCCTTCGATGTCTGGTAAAGGGAATTTCTTACTTTAACTCGGATACTTGATAACCTCAGAAATAACATTTTCAATCGATCTTTCAAGCATTGCATATGGTATTTTTTAGGGGTTTTTAGACTTATAGCTAAAAACGGTCAACTTTAGGGAAACGTTACTGGATACAGAATATTTCAGAAAACCTGAAGAAGCTTTTTGTGGAGCAGCAGGAGAAGTGGTGGGAAAACGAAGCATAAGAACTAGGCTACTTTTGATACTTTTTGCCCACCCCGTCGTACTGTTTCATCTACTAATAACTGATTATAAATAAAGCAGCTATAGTGATGCAATGTACCTATGTTGATCTTTCTTTCTGAATATCCACGGCTCGAAACTAACTACCGAGGCGGAGATTCGAACCCGCGAGCCTTTGGGTCGGCCGATTAGCAACTCGATGCACTAACCAGTCGGCTACCCGCCCAAAAGTGATTAAAAAAATTGCACCGACTTTCTGCCCGGCAACCTCTTGATCCATGTTAAAGGGCATCCAACAAATGCGATTATAGAAAAAGAGATGGAAAATTTCTTTCACGAATGTGGGGTTTTCGCCTTGGCCGCTTCGTCGCGCTAGCCGCGTAACAAAATTAACCCGACAACTCAAGTTATGTTAATGAATGACGACTGGTAATTGGCTTAAAAGTGGATAGGTGGCGCTAGCAGCGACGGCGCACAGCACAGACATTTGCTAATGCGATTACGTCATTACACTGGCTGCTCCGAAAACGGAAACAACAAGAGTTAGATGTGCCGGCTTTGACATTAACACTTCGCGGTGAAGAGACTAGAGCTTCTGAAATAAGCGCAAGACAATTAGTAGATAGCTTTTTCATTCGTTGATTAGCATATGTCAGCAAGAAGTGAAACATGAAATTTTGTGTGGATTCTGGAGATTTGTCACTTTGCAGGTCTTGCGATAACTGTTTCGTATCTTGTAAATTCAAAGCTACCGATTCCGAATGAACTTATGTAAATAGCTAGTCCGTCACTGACAAACACAATGTTTCCTATAAACACGATCAAATGACGCCTCAACTAAATGCTATGCTATACAAACTTAATTGTTCATACACGATACCGTCATTTCAGGAAAAACGATTTCCATTGGTGTTCTTCAGAGGCCTCTACCTCTGAAACAAAATGGTATTCCAAAAATCGTTGAATAATCAACTGGTCTTAAAGCACCCTAAAGAATCACATTCTGAGAGTTTTAGAAACACCATGTATATTATACACCCTTCCACTCACCTGCCGAGTACATAACAGCGTCGTAACCACAATGGCCTTCTTCAAGTACAGTAAGTAGTAATCAAAATATATGTGGTTTGATTTAGCCACCAGACAATGAAGTCCTTAATAAATGTTGTCTTGCCCTTCCTATAAATTGCGGAAGTTGTATCACTACCACTGAAGCTATGCAGAAGGAGAATTTAAACACAAAATTATTGTTTTTGTAGTTTTTGGGAAGAAAATATACAAGTTTTCACTCTTCCCATTCCCGTCTTGACAAAAAATATTTCTTTGATGTTTAGCCATTCTTGTAAATTTCAGTTGTATCATAATCACTGAAGCCATGATTTAAAGGAATTGAAGGAGAAAGGCAATGTCTTTGAAGCTAATCGGCGAGAAACCATCGTCGCATTACCAGCAAGTGCCAAAACCTGCAGTTTGCCTCGGTTTTCGGCCAGCTTTTTTGCTATTAGTCGGACCTTTATACGTGTAGTCTCATTTTGTAGGACTCATGAATGCCCAAAAAACTTAATCAAAGAGTTTTTTCGTTCCTGCCAACACTTTTGATTGAATCCCAAAAACACGTTTTCTCATTCTTTGTTGTCGAATAAAGAGTTTTTCCACAAAAATTGGTGTACCCATTTTATGCGTCTATGTTTTGTATACCCCCTTGAATAACTTGCAACAATAAAACCAGACTTCACAATTATTTCGCAAACCAGAAGTATTTTTGTCTAATATGATTAGACTATGACAAGAAATATTCCTTGGATAACCATGGGATTACTAAAAGATCAACTGACCTTAATGCGAAGTATGAAAAACTGTGGACTATGTTTCAAGTTTTTTTGAACAAAATTAATAAAACGCATACGGCATGAATACGATTATCAGTAGAACACGGTTTTTTCTGACGCCGATATCAAATCTGGGGTTATTTCGGGTTATTTTGTCTCTATGAGCCCAACCGCATGTCATTTAAGTTTTTCAGCTTAATAAGTCCAAATCAGAAGTCTGTTAGAGTCACTTTGAGGGAATCTAAATATCATTTCAAGGTCACTTCAAGGACTAATTCGAAATAAGTCTAGCATTCAAGAACTGAAACGCGTCACATAAGCTCTTGCGGTAGTTTTGTCAAAATCAGAGAATAATTCGTCTCTAGGAAAGCATTTGATGGGTATTTCAGGTCCAATCAAAGGGTAAACTCAAAAAATTTAGATAACTGTATACGACCACCTGGAACGATATGTCAGTATATAAGGTTATATTTCTCAAAAGTTGATGACACAAAAGCTCTCCAATTTTGCTGTCGTAGTGTCTGATGGTACACCAAAAACTTGAAGTTTAATAGTCTTCCATGGTAAAGGTCGTCTAAATAAAGTACTGATTCCATGCCCAACTTATTACTTAAAGTATCAACTTGTAATACGAAATAATTTTGATTCATTCCCTATACTTTGCTTTTTCAATTTACACCAGATTTATTCTACAAATAGACCACTGAGGGCCATAACCGAAGCAAGGGAAAATTGTTTGCAGTACATCATCTGCTCTCTAATCAGCTTGGGTTTAACAGACATCGAATCAAACTTTTTTGAAATGAAGTACCTATCCCAAAATTGATTTCGCTTCCCTGCTTCTCCAGAAGTATCAGCGAAATATCGCACATATACGTATCAGTACAGGAGTGGGTGGAACCCATCTGATCCAGAAATGTGGGGTTGGACTCAAGGAGTCGACGAGTTCTGCATCCTGCTGAAGCAACAGTGGTTCTTCTGAAAAACGCAGTTACCGAAAAGCGGGAATTAGCTGCATTTGGCATCATAGGATTATGTACTAATGCTGTGCCTGTGGATATAGATAAAAAAAATGACAAATTAATTTTATTAAAATGATTTGATACCTGTTTGAGCCACTTTACTATATTCAGTTGACCTGTCTCCGAAACTCTGTTATGTTCATTATATACATATCTCAGATTTAGAAACAGAGTAATATCATGCAGCACACAATCTTTTTCCGACGAAACCCAGACTTTGTATTAATTTAGGGGTAATGACTTATTGAATATAGCGAATAATAACATTAATCAAATTCTAGCCCAAATTGAAAAGTTTAGTACTAGTCATAATCTAGGTTTGAACCCTTCAAAGACAAACATGTTAGTATTCGCAAATAAAACAAAAAGGAAAGCTTTGAAAAATGACATAAACATTAATTTAAAAGGTAATAAAATGGTTCCCGTGGATCATTCTAAGTTCCTAGGTATTATAATTGATGATAATTTAAAATTTGTTGATCGCGTAAACCATCTAATTTTTCAGTGCGACGCTAATCTCACAGATTTATTTGCATAAATCTGTATGAATCTTTGTTGTTTCCAAAAATATGGTATTGCTTAATGATTTACTCTCTACATAGATAGTTAGATACTATTACAAAAAATCGTATTCAAGATATTATAAATACATTTGCAGGCTTGTACAAATTACGGCACTGCTATGATGATGATCTAATATGTAGAGTTGCTTAGGTTTGCACTTTTCAATTCCTTTGTTCTAGCGTAGGTTATAAGTAAGAGATGCATGTAAACCAAGGTGACCAGTACTCATTCGTCTTCTGTTAAATAAAGTCGCTTTTTTAAAAAGTCGTTCGTTGTTTGCACATTCTTAATTGGCGCTGCGAACAGGATATCGGCGTACCGAATCGATAATCGGCGGTATTGATTCACGAGTATCGCTCAATCGAGACCGAAAAAGTGCAAAAAATCGTCCGGTGTGTTCGGGTACGATTTCAATCGTTTTGACGTCGATCACAAAGAACTTCGAAGGCTACACCGAGCAGGCACATCACCATCGAAGTACCAGGCCGAAATACTTGCTAAGTATTTTGGGAGCAGGCAACGACACTTGAGAAAACGACAGGAACTGACAGGAGCGAGGTGCTGGATCCACGGCAGGCAAGCTGTCAACCAGGAGGAGCTGTATTGGCCCAAGGAGGTATCTCAGATCTCTCCAAATGAAGCTGCTAGTGCCCAGTGTAGCGTAAGAAACAACATTTACAATTTTTGCTGTACTCAGTGATATTTCCATTTATTTCTCGAAACTTTTTCGCCCTCTATTGCTTTACATTTATATATACTCGTAAAAGTTATCTATAAGTAAACTTATTTAGTGACTTTAATTGCATATATTTAATGTCCGATTCTGAATTTGAATCTGTAGTCGAAAATACACCTGTTAGACAAGTTATTTTGACACCCTCACGTCTTAATTTTAATCAGTTAACCATGTCTCTTCAAGATTTACAAATTAAATTCAATGTAGCTAAATATATGGTACCAGAATATCATGGAGGTCACAGAGATCTAATTTATTTTTTGGATAATTCAGAAAAGTTTATTGCAGAATTTGTTAATACACCTTTTGTTTCGTATGCTTTCCAATACGTTATTTCTCAGCTGAAAAGCGAAGTAAGAGATTTAGTGCATCTAACTAGTCCGAGAACCTGGCCAGATTTAAAATCATTATTATTATCCAAATATAAAGATCCTAGAAATGAAGAAACTCTTCTCACCGCCTTATATACGTCAGTTCAGAAACCTAACCAAAAATATGAAGATTTTTATCAAGAAATTAAATTTAAGGTACAGAGCCTGAAAGAATTTGCAAATTTAGAATACCATGATAATCCCGATCATATCGCTTTTAAATTGAGAGACTATGATAGACAGTCTTTGAGCTCCTTTATCTCTGGTTTGAATGAACCATATAGGTCTTATGTAAGACAGCAAAATCCTACTACAATTGATTCTTGTGTTCAATATTGTCGTGATTATGATAATTTGCAAATGCAAGTTGATTATAAAAATTTCTTAAGAACGAGCCTATATAAACGACAACAGCCTCAGTCTCAGAATAAAGTACAAGCTTCAAATCAAAATTTCCAAAGGTCTAATTTTAATTTTTCTCAAAAGCCCAATCAGTTTAGAGCCCAAAATAGTCAAACTTGGCTAGAGCCACAACAAACCTTCCCTACAGGTCCCATGCAACTACCACCACCTAAACAAAATTTTAAACCTCATTACCCTACAAACATTCAAGCTTTCAGACCACCACAGAATGTTTTTTCCAAAAAACCCATTCCAGGTCAACAAAAAAGTAATCCTATACCTATGTCTGTATCTACAGCACGCACACCGAAACCCCAGCAAAACCCATATCGTCAACAAATGCCCACTAGAGTTAATGCCTTTCAAGTAGGTCCCAAACCAAACCATTATTATGTCGAAGAAATTACTCATCTTGAAAATGAGGAAGAACAAACTTTTGCAGGAACGCCACAATATGAATCTGAGGAATATACCCAAGATTTCGATTCAGACTATATCCCCGATGAATCTTATTTTGAAAACAATGACGAAGAAAATTTTCCTTCGACGAGCCAGTCTCAAAATTTGACTTAGATATAAATAATTATCAAAAAACCCACCTTCCGTATATTTTTTGTTCTCAGTTTAATCTTATCATCTTAATCGATACTGGTGCATCATCCTCCCTGATCAATCCAGAAATTGCTTTTAAATATTTTCCAGATCGTATTTATGATCATCCTTTTGAAATTAATTCATGTACGTCCAATTTTAGAGGTCAATATGCCTGTAAAATTCCCATATTTTCTGAATGGAAGAATAAAACTGAAATTGAATTTTTAATTCTTCCTTGGCATTCACGTTATGACTGCTTATTAGGATTCTATGATTTACAAAAGCTTAATTGCTCTATTGATTTGACTAAACATCAGATTATTACTGATAAATGTAAAATTACTTATAACACTTCCTTTAAGCCAATTCGAGAAAACAATCCAGTTCAGTATAGTTACCCGAAAAAATCATTAATTATCCGAAATTTGGATAATGGTTCTGTTGTTATTCCACCTTTGAAATTCAAAAATTCTGACGAATATTTTCCTGAATGTATTTGTAACGTAGAAAATAATGCTATTCAATATCCAATTGATATAAATCTTCTTGATATTTCCAACCCATTTTTATCTGAACCTCTTGATGATTTTCTAATTGAAAAAGAATCTCCATTTTCCACTGAAAAATCCAATATACGTGTTGAAAATTTAATTCGTACGTCTCATATGAATAGTGAAGAAAAAGAAAAGATTATTAAGCTCTGCAAGCAATTCAAACAGGTATTTTTCAAGCCTAACGAACCATTAACTCCCTGTAATGCCACTGCACACAAAATTAGGTTAAAAAATGAAGACCCAATTTATGTAAAAAATTATCGATATCCTTATCATCTCAAAAAGGAAATCCAAAATCAAGTTTCCAAGTTATTGAATGATGGAATCATTCGACAAAGCAATTCACCCTATCAATCACCCTGCTGGATAGTTCCTAAGAAAATGGATGCATCCGGTGTTAAAAAATATAGGATGGTTATTGATTTCAGAAAACTGAATGAAATAACAATTGAAGATAAATTTCCACTCCCACTAATTGAAGAAATTTTGGAAAATTTAGGCAAAAGCATGTATTTTTCTACTATTGATTTGGCACAAGGGTTCCACCAGATCCCTATGGATCCTGAGTCTATAGAAAAAACGGCTTTTACTGTTGAAAATGGCCACTATGAATATGTCCGTATGCCATTTGGGTTAAAAAATGCCCCTGCTACCTTTCAACGTATGATGAATACTGTATTGTTAGAATATATCAACGTTTTTTGTTTTGTCTATATGGATGATATCATTGTTTTTTCAAAATCCCTAGACGAACACATTTTGCATCTTCGAAAAATATTCCAAAAACTGAATCAGTTTAATTTAAAAATCCAACTGGACAAATCTGAGTTCCTGAGAAAAGATGTTCCATTCTTAGGTCATGTCATCACGCCACAAGGCATACTTCCAAACCCAGATAAAATCAAAGTAATTCAAGAATATCCTCTCCCGACTACGATTAAAGAAATCCAGTCATTTTTAGGCCTTATGAACTATTATCGTAAATTTATTAAAGGATTTGCACAATTGACTAAGCCATTCACAAAATGTTTACGTAAAGATGAAAAAATCAATATCAATAATCCAGATTATATCAATGCATTTAAACTTTGTAAAGAAGCTCTTTGTAACCCACCTATTCTGGCTTATCCTGATTTTTCCAAAAAATTTACATTGACAACTGATTGTAGCAATATAGCCCTATCAGGAGTTCTTAGTCAAAATGATAAGCCTATTGCTTTCCACTCTCGAACATTAAATTCTGCTGAACGCAATTACAGCGTTATTGAAAAAGAACTATTGGCAATAGTTGATTCTTGTAAAAAATTCCGTCCTTATTTATTTGGTCAAAATTTTCTAATCGAATGTGATCACAAGCCCCTAGTTTGGTTGAGTTCTTTATCAGTGCCCAATCAGCGATTGATTAGATGGAAGCTTCAGTTAGAAGAATATAATTTTTCAATTAAATATAAAAAAGGCAAAGACAATGTTGTAGCCGATGCGCTCAGTAGAATTGAAATTAACGCTTTAGAGGATGACGATCTTTTATCCATTTTACCACAAGTAGATTCTGTAGAAGAATTAACAACCCAAGAACTTGATGAAATCTTGAATGAAGATAATTTACCTTTAATTGATTTATTAGATGAAATGCCGTTAGATGAACGACTCAAAATTGTTGAGCAATCTGATGTTACTCGACATTCATCTGCACAAAATCCTATCAATCATATATTGTATCAAGAAAAGAATTTTTATTTTTTCAAAAATCGAATACATTTTCAGTTAAAAAATCAGTATAAAATAACAAAGTCTTGCAATGGTACTTTAATGGTAACAGTCCGAAGTGGATCTGAAACAGAGCAACTTTTGAAATTCATGAAGGAATATCTTCAGCCCGATCATACTTATGGTATTTGGTATGAAAATCAACTTTTAGAATTTAAACTTAACGAACTTTTAGAACAGTATTTTTCGAACAGCGGTATAAGATTTGTTAAAGCTTCTTATAAGCCTATATACCTACTAAAAGACTCATTTACAGAACAATTGTCTTTCTATCATAGCCAAACGCATAATGGTATCAATGAAACTTACAGCCATTTCAAGAAAAAAGCATTCACCCCAAATATGAAAAAAATAATATCAAATTACATTAATCAGTGCAATACTTGTTTGACATCAAAATACGAAAGACGACCAATCGAACTCCCTATGGAAGGACCTCTAATAGCCAAAAGACCATTTGAACATATATTTCTAGATATTTTTCAAGTCGAACAACAAATATTTTTAACATTTGTTGATTTATTTAGTAAATATGCCCAGGCCTACAATTTAAAATCAAAATTATCTAACGAAATATTAAACAAAATCAGACACTTCTTTTCCCATCACAATTATCCTGACAAAATAACTTTTGATCCTGGTGAACTTAACACAAAAGTTATAAAAGAATTCTGTAATATGCACAAAATTGAATGTCATGTTACTAGTGTAGGTAACCCCTCATCATTATCACCTCTTGAAAGATTTCATAGTACCTTGAAAGAAAAACTCAAAATTTTACGTCAGCAAAATAAAATCGATTCGATTATTGATCTAATGACGACAGCTATCTTAATTTATAACCAAAGTGTCCATTCTACGACCACATATACCCCATTTTCATTATTATACGGTCCTTACGACGATTTGAATAAGCATTTGATCGATACCCCCACAAAATTATATGATGAATATAACGAGAAACGGTACAGAGAATTACTACCTTTTTATGAAGAACTATCGAACCGTGTACTAGATAAGGCAACGGAAAGACTAGAAAAAATTAATCAAAATCGAAATAAGGAAATTCCAACCTTAGAAGGTCCAGTATATCTTAAATCTGCATTAGATCGTTCACATAAAACAAAACCCCTGTATTCTAAAGAGACCTCTTACGAACAAGAAAATGTCCATATTAATTTGCGCACTAAAGGAAAAAAGCATAGACTGAATAGAGTGAAACCGCAACGCAAAATTTCTAACTTTCAGGATCCTAATCCAGGCCCTTCAACTAGCCGGCCTAGAGATCCAGCTGATCGAGAATAAAGCACCATATTTTAAGCAAGAGCTAGGTAACGCCTATCTACTAAAAGCGTACCATAAGACATTTTTTCATATAAATCTCACTCTCATTAATGAAAATATCAAGCAAATAACGTCAAATGTCTATTTTGCAAAACAAAGAATAGATGATACGTTGATAACACAACTTGAACATGAATACAATTTGCTTTTAGACAAATATGAAATGTTAAAATTTAAACGAGTTAAGCGTGGATTATTTAATGGTCTTGGTTCCGTCATAAAATATATTTCAGGCAATTTAGATCAATCTGATCTAGACGAAATAATGGAAAATATGAAAATTCTGAAGGAAAATCAAGATAATTTATCATTACAAAATTCCCGAACCGTCTCTGTAGCAAAACAATTACAAGACAGGTTTGAAAATAACACTTTAATTATAAAGAAAAATTTGAGAGATAATTTGGATAACCTCAACAAATTGCATAGCGAATACGCTAATTCTCAGTATGTCTTGAATGAGATAATAATTATTCAAAGATTTTCTAATTATTTATCACACTTACTGTTAACCATTAACCTGAGCACAAATCAGGGCATAAATCTCTTACAGCTGAGTAAGACTGAAATTAATTATATCCATTCGTTATTAAATGATCTATTTGACAAAAATGAACTTCTCCCACTTGATAAACTGCACAATTTTGAATTTTTCGAATTATGTGAATTAAGTATTATAGTCCTCGAAGAAGAAATCATATTTGTTCTTCACATACCAACAGTTACTGGTAACTTTATATATTCCAATATATACCCCATTATACACCAAAATAATATTCTGGTATTGAAACATAAAAATATTATCGAAAATGAAACTATACATTTTTGTGATGAATGCAAATTATTGAGTAATAAATATTTTTACTGTACTATACTAATCCATTCCAGTTGTAACTTACTTAAAGTTGAAAATTGTACGTTCTTGGCAAAAGGTTCATTTTCAGAAGTAATTCAATTAAAACATGATAACTATTTAGTGAATACTAACAAGAATATTCCAGTATATGAAGATTGTACCAAAGAAAGAAAAGAAATTGATTCCTCTTTTATTATCAGCTTAAACTGTAAAACATTTATTGATCATACTGAGTATTTGAAGATTTCTGATATTTCGAAACCTTTATACATACCTAACATTATGGTGAACTATGATAAGAATATGTTATTTGAAAATATTGATGTAAAGGGTTATTCGGATATACAATTGAATAATGTTTTATTACACGATAAATTAAAAAATTTAGATTTTTCACACAAAACGTCCACGTTTAGCATTGTAACTATTTTATGTATTTTAACATTTGTTGTAATTATACTTTGTTTAAAAAAACAATTGCTCTCTCTTTTGAAGCAAAAAGAACCAAAAAATCAATCAGTCAAAAATGACATTGAACTTAACCAGATTTTTCCTTTGAACCAGGAGGTTCAATCTTCTTGAAGAGGGAGGAATTACGGCACTGCTATGATGATGATCTAATATGTAGAGTTGCTTAGGTTTGCACTTTTCAATTCCTTTGTTCTAGCGTAGGTTATAAGTAAGAGATGCATGTAAACCAAGGTGACCAGTACTCATTCGTCTTCTGTTAAATAAAGTCGCTTTTTTAAAAAGTCGTTCGTTGTTTGCACATTCTTAATTTACATGATTTCAGAAAATATGATCATATATCGGAGGCCATTAGTGACTTCAACTGGATGAGAACTGATAAAATGTATAAATACCGGCTCCTAAGTTTGATTCATAGGGTTCTTCATTCAATAACACCGTCATATTTAGTTACCAAATTCATACGTAGAGGAAATATACATGGCATTAATAATACACATAGATATAGAGAGACGACTTATTCAATTCCACGCCACAGCACATCTCTGTTTCAGAATACATAAAGTGTCAAAAAAAGGTAACCACCTACATATGTTTACCCGATTTTAATAATTTATGGCATATATGTTCAGTGTCCCTTACTAGTAAAATGATAAAATTTTCAGCATGATTCCCCTCCAGTCTGTGGCGGGTGTTGCAAATTCAAGAGCCTGCGGCCTATCATGTCCCAGACATGTTCAATTGGAGATAGGTCAGGCGATCGTGGTGGCCAAGGTAAACGCTTGATGCGATGTTGATCCATAAAGGCTAGCGATGCCCTGGCAACATGCGGTCTGGCATTGACTTGCTGAAAAATCAGGTTTTGGATGGTGTTTCAGGTATGGAACAAGATGAGTGTCCACTATTTCCTGAATATAGCGTACGCATACCAACTATCCTTCCATGCTCTTCAAACCAATGATTAACGATGGCTCGAGTACTACTGAATCTGTCTCTCAGAGCCAGAAGTCTTAACCGGCGGTCTTGTCGCTCTGCGGTCCCTCTGGGAGGTCCAGACCCCACGCTTGCTGCCCTATTCCTTCCTGAGTCCACGCTTGTTCAGGATGCTGCGCAAGGATCTGTTGGTCCTCCTAGAAACTACTCGTATCGATAGACCGGCCTCACGCAACCCGACAATTCGATCCCTCTCATAGTCACTTAGCTGGGACACCCGGGGAATTCTACGCACTCTAGGCATTTTGAGCAATCACAAAAAGGCATCTCAATAAGCTACACGAAAATTTAACTTTTAACTGGCACCGTAAATGTACGAAAACTGAATGCTTCTTTATCACCAAACATTACACGCAGACACCACAAAAACTTAACAGAAAGGCCTGACCATTTCGTCACTTGTTGTCCATGGCAAGATAAATCGATATATATATATATATATATAAGAAATTCTTGAATTCCAATAAACACACGTGGGTGTTAACCTTTTTTACCACTCAGTATATTTACAACGCGATCAAACTATATAATTCGGTAGACCGTAGTTTGAAAGAAATATATTCATTAAATTCAAGAAAAAAGTGCAAGAAATTCTATTTGATCTGAAGCGAAATCTATTGTAATCAATAAGTGTTGACTGACCTTTGGTTTTCTTTATGCCTTTACATTGATTATGCTTTATTATTATCGTTGTTGTTATATCAATACAGGTCTTAATTTTAAACAAATTTTCAGGTTTTATACATCTCGTGCTATAAAGCAGGTTGGGTGGTAAAATAAATATAGTATCTAAATCTCGCCTCCTGTAATATTATTACAAATAAAAAAAGTGTTTAATTAATTATTATTATTCTACTCTTTAAATGATTATTTCATTTGCCGAATTTGTGTTATAGATACAAATTTTGCGCCCCAGCTTAGTAAAATCGGGCCTTAGTATGCTCATCTGCGCACCTCAAGGAATAGCTATACCAACTTCAAAAACTACACGAATTATTTGCTATTTTTTTTAGCCCACATCGTTGTACCAAAACTAAAACCGAGGGCTAGTTGCACACATCAGTGCTTCTATATCAAGATGCATATCCAGGTAGCGGTAACCGAGTCAGCAATCTTCAAAGCCACTTAATCATAAGTAAAACATGTTTAACCGGAATAATAATTAATAACATAAAGCTGCACTGGTATTAGTGGGAAAGTTGGGGAAGACATCTGGAATTTTGGGAAGTTTGGCCTACCATGCAGATAAACGCATTCATACCAACATACGTGAGAATACGTTGTTTTTGTTGTAAATAAGAAGTTAGAGCTAGGTAGAAACAGCAGGCATGTTTTGATACATGATACCAGTGGATACTACAACTCGATCATTGTTAAGCTGCCAGTTTGACTGCTGCTGATTTTTCCCATTCAATTGGTATTTTTCTGCGAAAACATAATTGCGTGGATTTTCATACGGTTACAGAGTTCTAGTGTTCTAGACAATTCCCGGGAGTGGTTCACCACTCCCGGTTTTTGTAGATTAAAAAAGCATTTTAAGTGAAACAAACGCATAAACTTCAAGTATCATCTAGAAGTTCTTAGGGAATGTATTTATTTCCTACGAGTTATATATAAATTTTCCGTTTTCTTATTTTCACGCCACGAAGTTGCGTTAAGGAACCAGAGGATGGCCGAAAAATATCTATCCTATCAAGTAACAGAAGTATACTAAGTGACATATAAATCCGAACACCCAGTTTAAATGGTTTTATTTTAATAAAAGTTGGTGAATGTATTTATCTTACTGTAAATAACAACTGAAAAAATTTTCAGCCTTATCAGTTGGACATTCCGGTTTTTATACTGCTTTTTTTTAATTCACTAACGCTCTAAAAATGAATATTTCAGCCGCAGTAAAGAATCAACGTTGGCGGATTTTGGTTCTTGACATCCTTTACGATCGGTTACGATGCCTAGAGTACGGAGACCTGTACGATTTCGTCAACTTAGTGAGTTTGATAGGGGCCGTATAGTGGGACTTCGGGAAGCTGGACTTTCTTTTCGGGCAATTGCAGTTAGAGTGCAAAGAAGTGTAGACACTGTGGTTAGGTGTTGTCAGGCATAGCTTCGAGAAAGCCGTACGCAAAGAGCAAGGGGCACTGGACGCCGCCGTAGAACAACAGACCGTGAAGGTCGCCGCCTAAGATTATTGGCCTTAAGGGACCGTTCCTCCACTGCCAGGTCCATTGCAAATGAATGGTTTGCAGAACACGGAAGACCTATTGGCATGCGAAGTGTTTACCGACGAATGAGACGTTTTGGCTTCTTTTCATACCGGCCACACTGGGTCCTCCCTTTAACTCGAGAACACCGACGTAATCGCCTTGAGTGGTGCAGACAACGGTCACTCTGGGATCAGGAATGGAACAGTATTGTCTTTAGTGACGAGTCTCGATTTTGTTTAGGCATGCACGATGGTCGTGCCAGGGTTAGAAGGCGACGTGGTGAAAGGAGGAATCCACAGTTTTTTGTTGAAAGACATGTTCATCACACTGTTGGAGTTATGGTTTGGGGTGCTATAGCTTATGGTTCCAGGTCACCTTTAATCTTCATCAGAGGTAACATGAATGCGCAGCGTTATATCCACGAAGTTCTAGAACCCCATCTTTTACCCTATCTTGACACCCTGACAGATCCAACTTTCCAACAAGATAATGCCCGACCACATGTTGCAAGAGTCACAATAGACTTCTTTCAACATAATGATGTCACATTGTTACCATGGCCACCAAGATCTCCCGACTTATCCCCAATTGAGCACGTGTGGGATATGATGAGTAGGAGATTGCTCAATTTGCAACGTCCTCCTCAGACTCTAGAAGCACTTCGAGAGGAGTTGGTGGTTGCCTGGAATGAGATACCACAGGAGGATATTGACCACCTGATCAGAAGCATGCCTAGACGCGTTGGAGAATGCGTAGCACATCAGGGTGCATCCACACATTATTAAAGGTCAAAGGGCTTTAAAGCAGCGCAATCATTTTGAAATTTTTATCATTTACTTATTATGTTTCATTAAGTACTTATACAAAATTTTATTAAAATAAAACCATTTAAACTGGGTGTTCGGATTTATATGTCACTTAGTATAATTCCCATATAACGTTTTCAGCTTAGTATTTGCTTGAAGCTCGGGTCACACGCCACTTAGACACAACTATTTGAAAAGCAAACGAGTTCAAGCAAGTTGCCCTGCTATTTCCACTATTAGTTATTCCACCACTGCTGCTGATTTTCGTATTTCAGCCTTCCAAAATTACGAGCTATGTGGGAATTTTTCCTATTTGTAAATTGGAAATGCCTTTCATAAAATAAAATCATGAAATAGCAAAAAAGCGTAAAACAAGATGGTGGTCATCAAAAATTTCTCCACATGCTTCTGATATAAAAACACAAATATCGAATTTTCATAATCAACTTCCTCATAATTTTACTGAACTATGAATATGTATACGCACACAGAGATAAAATCGATGTGGATCGATTTCTACCTCGATGTGATTAAAGTTATGGCGAATGATCGAAGTAGTCGAAAATGACGTTCTATGGATATTTTAAAGTCGTACAAGAAATAAACCACTTACATATCGATTATCTATGAACTACAGGCAGATCCAGCAATAAAACTGTATAGTATTATAAAACTCACAATTTTATCCTATTCAGACACACATTTTGTAAAATGCTAGCACATGGTGCTATATGATTTCATGCTATAGAGAACAAAATTCTCAGTTGTTGTTAGATCGGCGGCTGAAGTGAAAAGAAACCGCGAGGAAGATCACAGATCAGGAACTAAACACGTGGATGTTATTACCAGCATCAAGCGCGCTCCAAGCGGACATTTTTCCAAGTAAAAAAAGCTAGAGATGGGATTAATGAGTTGCGATTCTGAAATGAAAATCGAGAAGTAATTTAATAAATACAATCGGACAGTGGAACCGTTACATATTCTGTACTGTTAATAAACATTCACTTTTGTTCGTTCGAATGATATACGTGTACATCACAGCACAGCCATCTCTAATGTACAAGAATACATTTAAATATCCCTTCCAAATGTGATGATGTACTAGTTTGACAATTTAGTAGGCGTTGGAAGGATCATCTAGCCATGTGCTCAATTTACGTAGTCTGTAAATTAAGCCATGAATGAGTTTTCTTTTTTAATTTTTTTATCAAAATATAATTATAATTTCATAATGTTACCCTCAAAATGGCTACTTTTTGAAGCGACACAGCCCTGGAGACGGTTCCTCCACTCCTCATATCAGTGCGTTTGAATGTTTTTGACTATCGTTTATTGACATTGTTGTGTGACGAGGAACATTACGTGATGCAACACCCAGCAGTTCTTGATCTGATGAACGGTGGTGTGAGTCAAATTTAACTCGTCCCCGATCATGTTCGCTTTCGACGATCTGAACGCATAAGATCCCGGATTCTGTCGATCTTTTAATCGGACCTTGAAGATGAAAGCCTTCCTCTTCGTGGTCCATCTTCAGTCGACCTTTTCCGTTCTAAAAATGCCTTGAATCACCAAAAACCTGGGATTTTGACAAAACACTATATCCGTGCTTAGCAAGACTTTCCGTTGCACTCTGCCCAAGTCTGAGGGAAAACCTGATAGCAACCGTTACTTGAAATTAATCTCACTCATTTTTAGAATACAATAGAAAAACTGTTTCACTAAAAACATCGCTACGGATAACCAAATGACTCGAGCCAGTTCAAACCTGTACTGAAGGCGGATCACATGATCCCTGTCTCCCCTCCAAACCCGGCACCTCCAGTGTTGCCAGTCTCATTACTTTATTTACGGACCTCGTACATTATATTAACGACAAACACTGCTTTGTAAACATGCAGGCTTGGCCTCTGACCTTATCAAATTTGTTAGTTGTTATATATAGACAGTATTTCATATTTTGTCTACAGGAACTCTTCGACAAACTGGTTATTTAGAAGATGCAGAACGGAAAAAAAAACGCTCAGCGTGGCTAATTTTGATGTATTTAAATCGATCAGTGTAGCCTAAAAAACGTTAATATGGTTTGCTTCATTGAAACCTGACTATTAGATATAGGTCAACGAGAAACAACTTCAACGCTTCACAAAGAGCCCTGCAGTCAACGAATAAGAACACTTTATTCTTCCATACAATTTGGATGCATTCTTGAGTTTGCGTGGACTAACATGCTTTACGGGTAGCTTTTATATCTTGACAAAATAAGAGGATATGGGATAGTTGAAATAATCCTCAAAAAATGGGTTGACAACTGATCAAAACAGGTTGTGTTGTATCAAAGGAATTCACGGAATTCTTGAACTTAGTATTAAAGATGACAGAATTCTACTTCCCGACACAGTTTTGCTCAATTAAACAGATTCAAGACCGCGGTTCTGTTGCAAGTTGTTTATTTTAGAAAAGCACGTATATAGTTGCTGATTATTTTTATTATCACTTAATAATCGGTGCTTTTCGTGTACAACGGTTTACGGAAAGTTTAAAAAAGAAACCTTCCATAACATTCATGGGAGAAAAAATTTTTTTTTTTAGAAAAAAAAAATAATTTTGGAACCATGACTTTGTAGCTATGATAACTTTCAATTCTCTAAACTTTTCCGCATGTCAAAGAAAATATTTATTGATTTAGCAGAAATGATAGGAAAAAACGAAAAAAGATATTAACAAAACCGTGCATACAGGTGGACATCATCCAGTGAGTTTATATAGCCATATTTTAATATTCTTGTGGTATATGGCTGCACAGGATACTTTGTTAAGCATAGGAACTAGATTTAAAGTGTCCTCAACAACAGTAATGATTATAACTAATAAGGTACTCTACTCCTGAGTTTGGTAAATACCACAATTTTAATGTGATAACTATGACATATAACAGCTGATTCATGACGTCACGGATCTTATAACCAAACTGATAATCACACTTTCTTGAACGGATCGGTAAATACCAATCCAAAGTGGTAAATACCATTTTCATTTGTGTGCGTGTACTTTTATGTTTGCCTTAGAAGATTCTGTACATGTTTCACCAAGGTAGAGATGTTTTCGAAATTTTATTATTATTATTATTGTTAGAAAATAGACATATATGCGGAGTACGCACTAAGCTCATGTATAAAATGGAAAATGTAGTCTGCGGACACGCGGCGAGGGTTACAACAAACAAGAAGTTCACAGCTATAAGATTTGCACGCTAAATGAGAAGGTATTGTCTGAAGTAGTATTAATCACACTATCTAATTACCTGTTCCAAGTGTTGAGCATCCGTATTGTGGAGAAACAACTGGTGGATAGATCAATTTGCAGTTTGAATATGTGATCGCGGAGATAGTGGCGCAATAGTTGGTTTTTACACAGAAGCATCTGCACAGGCAGAAGCCTAAATGTCAGGACACCACAACTGCTATGAAGAGCTTAAGAGCATCGAGCATAGATAATGTAGGTGGGGCGGCGGCACTCCAAGCATGTGAGCAATACTGCAAGCTAGGTCTTATCTGGGCCTTGTTTAGGGTGAAGAGGTCATGCGAAGAACAGTACTTCTTAGCCCTAAATAGAGCTTTTTCTCAGCAGCTGCAGCTATTGATAAGACGTGTTCATGCCAGATCAAGTCCTTGGTGATCTGGTCGCCAAATAGTCGAAATAAACGACGCTTTGGTAGAATTCGGCCATCCATCGAAACCGGATGAGCGTTAGGACGCTATCTGTTAGTCAAAGTACAGTACTTTGTTTTGGAAACGTTAAACTGTAGAAGTCTGCTGCGTCCCCAAGCGATGATAACCTCCAGATCACTCGTCAGAGAGTAACTCGCTGCTAGTCCGATACCTGGGGAACAGCTGCGTTGACGGTATAAGATGAATAGCAGAACTCGTCGGTTATGACGGATATCTTGCGGCCAAAGAGAAAGTCAGCTACCCATCTTGTTCAAAGCTGTTCTGGAAGATGTCCATCTGGAAGTTTTCGTAAGAGGGCAGCATACCACCGCTGATTAAATGCTTTTGTGATATTCAGAGCCACGACATGAGCTCACTCCACAATAATTGCGTGACATAAGCTAGAAGAACTCCTGTAAATCGCTGGTGCAGGAAACCATACTGCCTGTCGCTAATCAAGCCGCGGCGTTCACGATTGCTGCCTATCAGTCCATGGAGTATGCTGAATGTTGCTTATAGCCTCGACGTTTTTGTTCTGAGACTGTGGAATAGTCCATAGCTGGGGCAAAGGGAATTCGAGTTGCCCAAGGCTGTATTGTTTCTGAGAGATTTCTATCGCACACAGGCACTGCTTCGCGTACAGCGCCAACAACCTCAAGTACTGGTCTCATCAATGTTTTGTACATGAAGATGCAAGTGTTAACATCAGAAAATTTTAAAAACCTCCAGCATGTAGAGAAGCTGTCCCGCTTTGGTTGTAATGTGATGAGCTTGCTCTGGCTATGATGAACTCGTTTTTTAGCCCGGAATTGATTTTTCCTACGTACCTGTCAAACATCTTACGTGCAGTCTCGCATAAATAAGAAACAGGACATGGATAACAATGATCATTATTCCGACAGGTAAAGACATGCACTGATACATAATACGTCTGTGGTTTAAACATATGCAGGATCTTTTAAGGTCAAAAAGAGTCTAGTGTTACAGGACGCATGCAAGATTTTTGCTTTGTATGTATAGAAAGAAATGCTTCAAAAGTAAAACAGCTACATGCTAATATTCTTTATCTATGCACTAACCTCCATACTTTCAAAACTCTGCTCCTATGGAGACGTTTAATTGGGAGACTTGTACAACATACTGTAAATTTAGCTGCCCGCTGTATGTCTTGTCACTGTACATTTAGTGCTGCGCTTGTTGGCTCAGTGTATGGCCTTCAAACCAGCCGGATATGGTTTCACTGGATGGAGGCCTAATATTCATTGGATAATAGCAGAATACACCGTTCCATAAAATAATTATACCCAGAACGGCATTTGATAACCTAGTTCATTGTTACCGGCTCAGAGCATCATTGAAATTCGACAGTTTTGTAGCTGAAAGAACAAAGAGGATCCACGTGCACGGAAAGATAGCAGCGCGTATCACTGTTCTGTGCAATAAAAGCGGCTTTGGCACTGTGTGTATGTGTGTTCAGAGTGGAGCTATTAAATCAAAAGCGAAATGCAGCTCATCCAGAATTAACATTTTAAAGCCGGCCACTGGCAAACTTTCTAATTAAGTCCACAGGAGATATAGGTGGGGTAGTCAAGGTGCAATCAGATCCGTACTAGGCAAGCGTCTGATCAGAAGCCAACTCTTTGAAGTTACACATTATTCACTTGATTTGGCTAAGTTTCGATGCAGACAAGTAGAGTCTGTAAAACTAAGTGAGTAGTAGTGTTCGATCTGGATTTTTTTTATGTAGCAGTTATTCCTATTGTGTTCCAAAAATGAGTGATATCAATTTTGAGTAACGTTGTGCTATCAGGTTTTGCTTCAGACTTGGGCACAGTGCAACGGAAACCCTTGCTAAACTTTAGCAGGCCTACGGAGCCAACTGAAGATGAACCACGAAGCCGAAGGCCTTCATGTTCAAGAACCCATGAAAATATCGACAGAATTTGTGATCTTGCGCGTTTAGATCGTCGGTGGATAGTCAGAATGATCAAGAACAACTGGATGTTGCATCCCGATAATGCTCCTTGTCACTCAGCAATGTCAATAAACGTGTTTTTGGACAGTAAATACATTCCTGTGGCTCCTCAGCCTCCTTATTCGCCTGACTTGAGTCTTTGTGACTTTTTTCTCTTCCCGAAAACACCTCAAGGGAATTCATTTTGAGACAGTCGAAAATATTCAAATGACCAGATGAAGGCTGTTGCAGTATCGGAGTTCCAGCACTGCTACGAGGAGTGGAAGAACCGTCTTCCGCGCTGTGTGGCTTCAGAAGGAAGTTATTTTGAGGGTGACAATCTAAAATTGTAATTATATTCCAGTACAAAAATTAAAAAAAGATCATTCTCATCAATTAATTTATAGACCAGATCATGTCGGCTGTGCATGATTAGAAGGGAAAATAGAAACCTTTCTGATCCGTCCAGCAGACCTAAAAATCTGTCTTCAGTCAGATTTTGTATCCAAGAAAATGTCGTGGTTGACATTTGTTCTATTTGATTCAGGCACAAAACCTGACTGACTGCTTCGGGTGTTATCATGCCACGCTAGGCTCACTCAGAGCGCATACACTAGTTTTGTGCCATGAAGGAAAACTACAGAATAAAACGGGTGCTCAATAACCAGAGAAAAATATGCTACTGATTCTGCAAAGCCTTATGAGGCCTTAACAAAATTGTGTAGGATGTCTCAGCTGCCATAGTATCGAGAGTAACAACACGACCTTTAGCAAGCAATTGGACAATCTCACTTCAGTCTGAAGTATTTGATGTAAGCCAGGAGGATCCAAGTTAATCTCTGTTGTCTTTTCAGGCAATAATGCTCAAAATATTTTAGAAGTCCATCGTCAGTCACTTCATCATAACTTTACGGATTACTGACAGCTATGCATAGATATGTTGTTGCTTGGACCGGTCTTTGATTTTTTAGGCTGATCAGTCTACTGGTAAAATTCAAAATGGATAAGAAGTCTGAGAGGTTAGGGAAAGGGTGGTACTAATCTTCATACTACTAAAGTATGACGGCACAGATCACGTCAGGGAATCAGAAGCTTTGCCAGTGCCAAAGCATGGAAGAACTCTTCTGACCTGGCTGGCGATGGCCTTAAGTCCGCATACTACTTTCCTGATATACTGAGAGACGTTCATTGTTGGGTGTTCAGAAGGATCTTGCGAATAGTAATTCGTTTTTGAAACCGGTTGCAACAGGTTCGGTGCAACTTTCTTTAAGTAGGTTTTAAACAGCTAATATTTGTTATATTAGTCTAATAAAATCAATACTATATTTTGTTCAGGCGTAAGAGATCGCAAAACTGTCACTCAAAAATATGTTTTTCTTAGACAAGCGAATACGCTGTCCGCGATGTTTGACCCATATTGTCGTTGTTTTTTACACTTCGTAGGTTTCTTGTGATATAACGTAGGTCCTCCGACAAGATCTTAACTTAGCACAAGCTGTTGTACACTTGTTGTGAACTCGTTTTGTAGCTGTACATGTTGCTTAAACATCAGCGAACACTGATCAAAGCGAGCAAACGTGGACTGACCTGTTTGCACACTAAAAACTACCTAGTCTGCGTGAGGTAATTTCGTTGGTTTTTAGCCGTTTTTCCCATAATACCCCTGCGCGACATATTTTACATTTACTGTGCATATTTTATCGACTCATTTAAGTTGGACGTGACCTACGGCATCGTCACCCTACGATTCCCTTGCAGGAGTGTGTGAACTAATACAATACAAATATTAGATGAAATTGGGCATGAACTTAGTTTTGAATTACCTCTGAAAGCGAAGTTCATGTAATTATTTATAATTATAATTAACAGATTGACTGTACTTACATAGAAGTGTTGATGTTCCTCAGTTCAGTAGAGCAGAAATCAGGGCTGACGAGAAAAAAATTACCAACCATCAATGTCTCAATTTTCGACAAATTTGTGCTTTCTGCTTTTGTGAATCAAATGTCCAGCATAGCTTCATTTTTTTAATAAAACGAGAAAACGATACGTGACAGGCTTCTTTCTTTGGAGCTGGGTTGTGAAACCGTATTTCGCTACTTTTTGATAACTGATTCTAATAGCACTTGTTGTGTACTTTGAACCCTAAAAACTCATCAACGCACCTCTTCAAATTTTCCTGAATAAACAGTTTCCCCTAGATTTTAGTGAGGAGCGCGCACAGCATAAGACGGCGTTCTCTCTTTGAAGCTGGGGTGTAAAACTGTCTGTCACTACTTTTTGATAACTGATTATGATAGCTCTTGTTGTTTACTGAAAAACTCTTCAACTTTTCATGAAAAACATTTTTGTCCTAGATCTTAGCGAGGAGCGCATACCGTACATGATTACGATTTTTTATGAAATAATTAAATAAGACAACGTTATTCCACGAGTGACATATGGATGACGTTCTCTGATAAAAATTTGTATGAGGCCGCATCATGGGTGTTAGTGTTTTCAACGTTGCGTATTGGAAACAAATAATATATAGTATTTTTTTTAAAATTGGACAAATGTATGTATTATTTAAAAATTGAAATCGATATGTGTCGTTTCCTAAGATAAATACTGTTAAAATACTCATTCATTCCATGAAATTATATAGATAGGAGTCAAGAATCCTATTCTTTAGTTATGACAACGATCGGTGATACCGTTCTTTCCACCCACATAAAATAAGATTGTCTTTTTTTAATACTACCTAATAAGTACATCATGAAATAGCATGTCACACATTCGGCCTGTCATTTGTTCGGTAACCCTTGGTGTCGCTAACTTGGTACGTGCCTTTTAGGTTTGCATAAAATTCATGCACAAAATTACTCTCAAGTTTGAAAAGGCTATGGCTGTTTCAAAAATCCATCAAGCAGCGGCATAATGAGCAAAAAATGTGTAAAATTCCAGAATGTACCCAAACTCCGTTTTCTGATGTTTTCGAGGGTCTGTGTCTTTAAAGCCAAACAGTTTTTTGGAGTGAAATAACTTTCCCAAAAACTTCAAACTGGGTTTTTCCAATCTACGTTATCTTCCTGATCACTCCAGGGCGTAGTAATAAAAATTTATTGGATCAAAGATTGAAATATTTCACTTATCTCCAATGACGCTTTGAATTTTCGGGTAACTAAAACTTTAACTGGAGATTGGAGGGTCAATCTACTAAGCTCAATTTGCTTACCGTCGTTTCTTTAGTAGTGCCTAGATCTCCTGTTAAAAAGCAGTGCGACAATATTGCTTTAACCAACCGTCAAAACTTGGATTTTACCCCATGCCCGTGTCATTGCTCAATACAAACCTAGAATTGTGCTCCGTTCCTGAACCAAACAAGGAATAGAATTTAATCGAGTCCGGGTTGCATTCGGTTGGCAGCAGACAGTGCCCTCTGTGTCTTTGCAAACAACGATAACGATATCTCACCCTCAATGTAATTAATTGTAAAGGACGTCGATTTTGACGCCTAGGAATGAGAGAGAGAGGTAGATAGGGAAAAGCGGGTTTTTACTGATAGGGTTGAAGTGCGTGCTTGCGTTAGATAGGACGGTAGCAGAAAGTTGATGATATCAGGTCTGTTTGATAAAAGAAATGACCTAGTTTCAAGTGAGCATTAATCAGATCAGGCGCATCTTTGCCACGTTTATAAAATAACAAGTTTAGACGTTCATTAAGTATTTTGTAACAAATGCACCAAACAGATCCGTTTTACTCATAGACATGTCTGTTTCCTACCGCCTCAACGCAAAAATTGTGTGGGATTGACATTACACCCTGAAGACACTGGCAAAAATCAAGACAGTGTTGAAGGAGGAATAGTGTTGGATTTTTGTTTAACCATCAGTTATTCGCAACACAGCAACCTAGTATAGCTGTTTTTTGACAAAAAAAAAACGAGTACTGATGGCACTAAGCCATCTGGAATGAGACTATGTAACCACAGCTTTTCCTGTGGTCGGAGAAAACTTTGCACAGGCACTTGTCAACTGTTCGCTCGACCACATCACCAGACTGAGGGGAAAGTAGAGTTCCGGTTCTCCCAATTTTCAATTTGTCAACTGACAATTTGCTTCACAAAGACATCTGCGACGACATAGCTTCTTGGTGGGGTATTACGAATTTTGAAACGTGACAATTCGTCGGATTTTTTGACATCTCGTAAGTTTTTTGTGATATGACGTAGGTTTTTCTACAAGATTTTAATTTAGCACAAGCTATTGTACACTTGTTGTGAACTCGTTTTGTAACGGTACGTGTTCCATAATCGTCGTCGAACAGCGATTATAGCGAGCAAACGTGGAATGAACTATTTGCACACTAAATACATCACCATCGTGTTGAGAACAGACAGTATAGATCTGTGATGGAAAATCCCCCTCATCAATTGTGAATTTTTAGAGGACTACACCAGAAATATCCGATTTTAAATTGGGAGCCTGATATGCTTAAGTGAGATTTCATACCTGGCACTAATGGGAAAAAAGTGCACCTGCTATCATCCAGATGCGACGACCCTCTGAGTAATGGGGGTTGAAAGACCCTAATTTGTAAAAATGAATTCAACCTTTCTTTTTACGTTTTCTATGGTACGGTAGAGTTGAGCAGAGTTGTAGTGGCAGCTCTAAATTCACCAACTCTTGAACGCAAGCGTACTGAAGTAGGGGAGAGGGTTCAACCTAAATACAAGGGTACTTATGATATTTATAAACTAAACTGAAAATTTAAAAATTCCTCAACAGACTAGAAACATTGATCGAGGGGATACACCTCACTACTTTTTTGAATTGCATTTAGTCCAGCTCACTGATGATCTGAGGTAGTTCCTTGTACGAATTGAGATTTAATGAATTGCTCGAATATTATACCCAGTTTATAAAAAGGCAGTCTCAAGATTCCAGCCAATCTCTGATTGGATTGTGTAGCAGCTCTAGCTTCCATGATTATGTAGCAAAGTGTAAAGTATGTAGATACATGGCAACAGCAGTATCCCCAACATTTGGGAGAGGGGTTTGCTGTGCTCATTGGACTTAGCACCTGCTATAATCCTCACGTTTTTGTATTTTGATTGCATGTACAACGTGACATGATCCTCCCAAGTCTAACACTCTATATCAGTTGCGAGTGAAATATCCGGAATATGCACTTCTTGGGCAACGATACCTGTAAATGTTCCAACATAAATGACTGTGTTGAAAGGTTTTTGCATTAAAAGTCTACCCGAGCCTTACATTTGAGAGCACCATTAATTTTTATGACAGGAAGGGAAACAATTTCGTTTTAAGTATTATTATATTATATTAATATTCATTGACAGAATGGCCTGGCTGAGTTGTGTCTCTACTAAGTTTCAGACAGTTTGCCACTTTCTACTTTTTCGTGTCTACAGCGTTTCCAATGAGCACAGTTGTGTCCTCATGTGATCAAACTAAGGCAAAACACACGCAATTTATTGGTGATAAGTAATAGAAGATGTCATTCAAATATATAACGAATAGGAAAGGCCCTAAAATAGAGCCTTGTGGTACACCATGTTCTGTCGATATATACTTTGATCCTTCGCCATCCACAGATACTGTTTGACAACGATTTAGCAAATAAGAATCGAATAAAGTTTACGAATACCGTAAAATTCTTTTTTAGCAGGATGGAAGTACGACATCAACGTTTCAACGGATGTGTACAACGAGAACAATCGTTAGCTATCCAATTATATCAAGCAACTAGCCAAAAACCTAATTTGTTCTAGAAAATGTTATACAGACCGATTATACTCTGATTATCTAACGTTTGAAGGTATTTCGTCTAGAGAGATCAAATATATGTACTGGGTATCCCTTATATCAAATGTCATAGATGGAGAAATCAATTTTTCGGGTGGGTGTATTTGAAAATCTATGATTATTATTCTAAGTGGCCTACAGGAACAAGGACAAAAAAGGGTTTAAAGAGTTGACCGCATATATTTTCAATTTGCTGCAGTCGCTATGTTACAAGACAGCTCGCAAAAGATGACTGTTAAGCTCAAAAGTTTAGTGGCAATTGCAAATTTTCTGAAAATATTGAGCATATTTGATGAAATATTTCTGAAAGTTGACTACTTGCTGACAAATGATTTAAATTTTGGCTATTATTTTGATGGTTCTGTTGCGCACAATTTGCTTAATAAATATTTAATTGGTGATTTCTTGGAACAAAATAATAAGGGGAAAGTGTTTTCATACTCTGCAACTCCTATAGCAGTTCTACCAATACTCCACGGTCCTTATCCAGCAGCATTTTTATTTCCCATGCGTGGTGGCGAGGAAATATTATAATCGCGGAAAATTAGATACTATGTTTTTTGAACGTTGTGTCGATCGGTCTGTCGATCTGTCCGCAAATCCTTAGCTTTAGACTGTATCTTGCGAAGTACTGCTCCGATTAGGATAAATTTTGCACACAAGGTTCTTATTATGGCAAGTACGGAAAAACGTTGTGGCTTTTGAAAATCGATCCAGTGTCAGCGGAGGTACGGGCAAAAGACAAAAAAAGGAAACATCGTTCCAGCTCCGTTCTTCGACATCTCGGAGGCTCCTGATCATTTTTTGAAAAATTTTGTAGGGCTAAAAATTAGGCGTTGGGGTTTTAGGTCTATGCACCCATTAGTAAGTATATCATATCTCATTATATCTTACAGATCCGTGTATCTGCTCTTAAAACTTACAGAAATAGCAGACGGACATGTTGTGACTATATCGCACTTGCTGTACGTTGCAAGCTGATGCCAGCGGCCACAAAACACTCTCTGGCCACCTATTCTTGCACCGCCACACCGGTTCGGATTTCCAGCATAGCATGGCTAACGTTGTTAGAAAAAGATTCTAGATCAGCGTTACCAAATGGGTAGGTTTGTGGACTCATTGTATGGGCCTGCTTGGCTTACTTGATCTGACTAATTTTTTTTTGTGTTTTACATGTTCATAGTACGTGAGCGTTGAACTGTCACGCTGCAAAAAGCGCAACCAGTCCTTACGAGCGTCATTCAATACAAAGCGCTACAACACGAGCGTCAATGGTGTGGAACAGTGGTCGCCAACGTTTACAGTGTGTTGAGCTACTTTGATACTTTTGGAATAAACAGTGAGCTACCTAGTCGTAAGCTTATATGAAATTACGCACAGTTGTATGCGATATACATATGTTTATATATTAACTAATTATAACTAATACCTACTACATAGCTGCATCCATTCCTACCAATCGTAGGTGTTCGTCAGCTACAATCGCATGTCACATACGATTCGATAAAGGTAACTATAAATAAAAAAAGCAAAGCACTATTTTGAACATTTTTTTTTTGTGCCATAGCCCGAGCTACGGCGTGTGTGGGACTCCAGGTTGTCTTGAGGAGACCACCTAATACCCACTAAACCCTAACCTCCGCGTGGCCCGACTCATCAGCGTCTCGGTAGGCCATGTGTTGTGCGTGACCTGCGGTCTGCTACAACGTCTCCTCATGTGTTTCAGTCTCTGGGAACGCCGGGTTGGTTCCCTTTACCTCGCACAGTTCTATCGATGTCGTTAAGCGAGCATCGATATAGGTTTGCTATGTTCTCTTGAAACTCTTGTTTTCGAAAAATCAAGAGTTTCAAGTCCTCTACTACCAGTATGTTACCTGGTCCTGATGGGTTCTGGTCCTGGTTGGTCCTGGTCCTGGTGGTTCCTGGTCCTGATGGGATCTGGTCGTGGCCGTCCTGGTCCTCGGCCTCTGCTTCCACGCCGAGGGGGGGGGGGATCAACCGCGGGTTCTCCTAGTCTCCTAGTCAAGGTTCCAGTTAGCGGGTGCCAACTGGGACCTTGGTCTAGGGTACCTGGCTCTGCGGTTGCGAGGCCTATCGTCCGGATCGTAGTCCATGAGGAGTCATAGCTGCTCGTTCGGGTGGTCCTCAGCTTACTGGAAGGTCTTCTCCGCTTCTTCAGCATCCTGTTGTTGATGCCGTACCTTCCCGGCGCCTGTCTGACCTCCAACCTGCGGATGATCAGACGGATTTCCTCTAGACTGTCGTCTGTCGTCCTCGTCTTCATGGTAATTGAGTCTGCATTCGGATTGTAGCGAATCGGCGAATGCTTCGGCTTTTTCTTCACTGGAGTAGGCCAAGCCGCGTTGGCCGTGAAGAGTGGGGATTGTGGTGCGCTGACGACGAAATTTTCGCTGCATATTCCAGGCCGTACCATCCTGGGTCTCTAGTTCAGCACAGGCTGCATTCCATCTGCTGTTTTGGAGTTTCGCGAGTGCGTTCTTCAGAGCTAGCGATGCTCTGTTTCGCGCAACTCTTGACTCCTCTGTCAACAGCTGGAGATGTTCTCGCTTGAGTCTTCTGTTCTCCCTGATCAGGTGCCTAATATGGAGCGGTGCTGGACCAGTTAGGTGTCTAGGAACTGCCGTAGTCTCGGAGTGGGTGCTGTCCTCATGCGCTCGTAGGACAGCACTCTCCAGCTCCTCTACTGCGTTGTCCAGTTCCTCCGCTGATCGGACGGTTGGAATTTGAGTGATATTCCTTTGGACGTTGGATTTGTAGTAGTTCCAGTTCGTTCGTTTGGTGCTCAAGCTATCTCGAGTTGTAGACCCTGTGCCAAGTGTTAGTAGGATCGGATTGTGGTTCGACGATCCTTCCACCAGGGTCTCTATCTCGAACTCCTCTCTGATGTTGCGGAGGATGGCTATGTCCAGTACCGCAGGTCGCCCAAGGCCGAATGGAATGAAGGTTGGTTGCTCCGGACCGACGATGACCCCCGCCAGGGCATCGAAGTGTTCTTGGAGCTGCCTTGCATTCCTGTCTTCGACGTTGTTGTTCCATGCCGGAGACTTGCAGTTTAGATCTCCGATGACTATGCGTGCTCCTGGGCCTCCCAGGAGGTCAGCGATGTCATCTTCGTCTAGGGCCTCCCCTGGTGGCTTATACAGGGAGGTGATTCTGTAGGGACGGTGGTTGTGATGGACCTGGACCGTGATTCCGTCCCCATTGATGTCTGCGGCGTCGTCGAGGGCATGACTCGTCAGGTTACGTTTGACGGGTAGTGCGACTCCTCCACCTCTGCCTCTTCTGTCGTAGCGGTACGTCTCGTACCGCGGGAACGTCAGACTATGGGCAGCGTCCAATTTCGTTTCTTGGATGGCCATCACCTCTGGTTGGTACTGGTCTAGTATCTCCTGGATTTGTGGTTTCCGTGCCCTGAATCCGTTGATGTTCCAGGAGATTATGCATAGAGATTCCACGTTTTGCCCTGTAGTTATTGCTGGTCCAATGCCTGTCTTGCATCTTGGCCTCGAGTGCATCCAGGCGGGTTATGATGGCTTGTATCATAGCTAGCAGTCTGTCATCGCCGTGTTGCTTCTGCGCAGTAGTTCCAGTAGCAGTGGCGGCTGCTGGGGCAGAAGTGGACTTCGTTTTCTTCGCTTTATCGGCGTAAGAGGTCATATTTGAGGTGGAGGCTGCTTTGGGGGCAGCAGCAGCTTTCCTCAAGGCCTTACTACATCCTTTGTAGTTTGCTGGGTATCCTTTTCCGCAAAGGCAGCACTTGGCATTTCGTTGCCCTGTAGGTGACGTCGGCAGACTGCAGTTGGTGGTGCTGTGGTCCTCACCACGCTTGACTCACCGTTCAGCGAGACGACAGTTTCGCTGCGTGTGTCCGTACCGCTGGCAGCGGTAGCATTGGCTGGGCTCGGTCGATCTTTTTTTCTTCTCGAAGCTGACCGTGAGCATGGCCAGCTTCTGGACCCCCTGCAGCTTTTCCGCCATCCCCGTTTTCACGAGGAAGAGCGGTAGCGGCTGATTGGTGTTCCTGGTCTTCATCTGTTGAACCTCGGCGCCTGCGATACCTTGGCTCACTAGATCCTCTTTGATGCTATCAATTGACATCTCCCTGGGGAGTCCTCGAATTACCCTCTGGTCCATCCTTTCCTCCTTCAGTTGGTAAGTGAACAAAAACATGTCCAGATAAAAAATGCATGTTCAATGAGAAGCCTGACCACTCAGACTGACTGAAAATTTTTTAATGTTTGGAGTATAATTTGATACCGCCATTCAAATTTAATTATCCAAATGTTCATCTGTAGGCCTATTACGGTATCTGTTTTTAATAAACCTGATATTTAAAAAAGAAGATTTACACAAATATGTTGAACCAAATAACGCTTTCACTTTCAAGGCAACACGACATAAAACTGAATATTTATCTATACTTACTGAAGGCCAGATACATTTTGTATTTGAAACTAATGATTTTAAATATAAATCATTTTGAAACGCAATCACTTCCATTTTTGTCGCAGCGATGTCTTCGCTAAAATTCTACGTAACAGAGGTTGCAAACTGTTGGATATCAATTTCCATGAAGGGTGAAACAACAAATTACGCCACTATACCAGTTTCCTTGAAATCCTTGGAACGATTTTTGAGGTTATCCTTCAAGTTAGAGACTATTTAAAAATGATATTTACTGTCTTATGGTTCTAATGGACTTTTAGATATCTTTTCCGAACGAACAGGAAAATGCCTAGTATCGATTAAGTTTTGCTCCCAAGACGCAAGCTGTTATATCAGAAATGATTTCCGCTAGTTCTTCGTCTCTCCCCTGAAGCTACATATTAAGTCCATTTAATTTTTCTGTAATATCCACAAGAGAACCAAAATCGCTAAGCTAGATTAGTTTTTCCAGTTCCGGAATCGGTTCATCACCTTGTTTGAAAAATCGAACTATGGCAGATATGATATCATTAAAACGTTTCAGCACTCGTCCCCTACTTAACCATCGGACTTCAGAGTGAAGAAGTAGTTCCCCGTATTGACAGGTTTTGAATAATCTTCTTTGTAACGCTTGAGCTCTAATCTTGTTCACAATTTTTACTACCAATTTTATAACGTTGTTTAGTTTTAGAAGAGGTCCGCATAATGCTTGCTGATGGATAATGCAGTGGCAACAGAGAAATTGCGAAAAACTTTTACCTTCACGACATAACCCCACGAGACCCTGATCACGATCCACTATAGCTGGAGCTCCATCAATTTTCGATATTTGAATTCAATATAATAATAATACTTTTAAAAGAAGAAACCATGTCCTGCCCAGTAGTCTGACCTTTTAGTGGAATAAACTTCAAAATATCTTTTTAATCGTAAAATTACTAAAAACCGTCCTGACGAGCACGGCCATCTGAGAGGTGTCAACGACATCTGTGGATTCATCCAGCTGCAGTGAAAAATAAGCATGGTTATCGAAGTCATTTCTTAACTGTAAAACTATATCATTGATCATTACTTCTACTCGTCTCATCACTGTATTAGCAGAAAGTTGCATAGATTTTATAGCAGACACTACCTCGTATTTATTTTTAAAGTTGGCAAATAATGAATCTGCAGCTTCTAAAAACGCCTGTCTTATCATTTCCCCGTCTGCATAAGGTTTCTTCTTTTGTGTAATTATCTCGGGTACCCGGTATGATGCTTCAGTTGCAGCCTTACTTTTGTCGACTGTTTTTAAAAACATTTTATGTTGTCCAATTAACTGATTTTTTAATTGTTTCAGTTTTTCCGCTCTGGTTGCAGAACATTATGGGAATGATTTTTCAAAATGTATAATGTTATAGTGCCTCTCGATATTCCCTTTTTTAGCAACGGAAACAGATGTGTAACATAACAAACATACATTTTTACCTTTAGCTTCAGTAAAGAAATATTGTTCTTCCCATTCCGAACGTAAATGGTACGTCTTCATCTTCTTACTACTGCTCATAATGTTTTTAGTCGCAGGCCAACTCTAACTCAACCGCTGGACTTTGTGCCGTTCAGTTTTAAGCTGAGTGCACTGTCGCGGCGCCTTGTGTATGATTTTTACACCTAAGATATGTTGTGAGCTACCGGAATTGCCTTCGCAATCGACGGGCTGCCGACCATTGCTGTGGAGGATTATCTTGATCATTTCTTTGCTGCGAGACTTTTTAATGCCCGCTTGTACCGATAACTAGTTTGCTCTGCACGGGTATTACGTATCTTGAAAAGCTCGTTTTTTGACATTGTATAGGTTTTCTGTGGCATTACGGTTCTTCTACATCCTACAAGACGTCAACTTGGCACTTTTGTATACGTATTGTGTACTCGTTTTGTAGCTGTACGTATTGCCTAATCGTCATGATGCTTCAGCTATCAATGTTTGGCTCTGATGTGATGTAATATCTGCTTCAAATTGGAGGTCTGAGCTGTGTGTTGTATTACTATATCAGGAAGGAAACGGCATAGGTGCCTAGTGAGGGTTTGTGTGTTAATCATCTGTGTTGATGATAATTCCATTTGTTTTTTGTCTCAATAAACTTACTTGAGATGTATTCTAAGCAATAAAATTGTTACGCTTCCATTTTTTCTTATTCATTCTGGAAATTGCATATGCAAATTTGCTACATTTCAAAAATGAGAGAGATAAGAAAAGGAAAACCCTGGTTGGTGAAGTATACTACAAGTAATAGGAGAGAAAATAGGCTACCAAAATTAATGTTTGAGGAACGTGAAAAGATTTTTTTATTTTCAAACATTTAAATTTTATAGAAATTTGTTTTGCGCTGTCAAGTGGAAAATTCAAATCAGCGCCTAGATGTGGGGCTCACTAACTTTTCTGTGATGTGGCTGAACTACACGCAACGCGTGCGCGGTGCTGATTTCCCGTAATGCTCCTTAAAGTTTTTGAAAACACAAAAAACCGGAAAAATCCTAATTTATAACCTTGAGCATAGCCTGGCAGTATATTCAGCAATAATATTTTCTCATAGCAAATATCACTGATTTTATACAGATGAAGATCAATACACGTAATCATCCAGACGCGATCTTGCTACTGAACCAACTTTCTTTCTGTCACATCTTCTCAGACATAAACACTGCAGACTATCCGGATAAATATGCTCGGAATCCCAGGCATACTAGATGGGGGTCCTTTAGGGCAGACATTGACAGTAAGCTTGGAGCGGTCCCATACAGGCTTGGCAGGGGCTCTGACATAGAAGCAGCTGTCGAGTCTCTGAGCAGGGACTTGACGGCCGCATATGAGGAAAACTGCCCGTTACGCAAAGTACAAGGTAAGGGCAAGGCAACCTTCTGGACCAAAGATTTAGAGGATAGAAAACGAGCGGTGCACAAACTTCTTAGCAGAGTTAAGCACAGGAGAGGTTCTCCTCTATGGGAAGAATACAAAAAGGCATTGCAGGAGTACAAAAAGGAGATTAGAAGGGCCTCCAGAGAATCCTGGAGGCACTTCTGTCAGTCCATAAATGACATTCCTGCTACTGCAAGAATACACAGAGTCCTATGCAAAGACACTAAAGCAAGATTGGGATCTCTGCATGATCCCTCGGGAGGGAACACTACTTCCGAGGAAGATACTCTGAGGCTTCTGATGGATACGCACTTTCCCGGTTCCACAGTAGCGCGATCAATCACAGAGTGCATGCAGTTGCGCAGGCCCTCAAGGGAGGACTGGCGCACGGCAAGGGAGATTGTCACCTTCGAAAGGACGGTATGGGCAGTAGATTCGTTTGCCCCATACAAAAGTCCAGGTCTGGACGGCGTATTTCCGGCCATGTTACAGCAGGGACGGATTTCGGTTGTTCCTTACCTGTTGAATGTGTTTCGAGCATGTGTGGCCACGGGCTTCACACCTAGAAGTTGGCGGCAGGCTAAAGTGGTATTCATTCCTAAACCGGGCAGAGATAGATATACTGGCCCGAAGGATTTTCGACCGATTACTCTTTCATCTTTTGTGCTTAAGACCCTGGAAAGGATAGTTGATAGATACCTAAGGGATGGCCCACTGGAAAGGTGTGTCATTCATGCAAATCAGTTTGCATACCAAGCTGGAAAATCGACTGATCTGGCCTTACACAATCTGGTTGGGAGGCTGGAGAAGACTCTAGATCAGCGAGAAGTGGCACTCGTGGCCTTCTTAGATATTGAAGGTGCATTTAATTGCACCACAACCGACTCTATCAGACAGGCCTTGGTTAGACACGGGGTTGGATCAATCCTAATAGATTGGGTCCTCTCTACTCTGGAGGGTCGGGTAACAACAGCTATGCTGAATAACGTAAGCTGCAGCGTGAACGTAGCTAGAGGCTGCCCTCAGGGTGGAGTTCTGTCACCCCTACTGTGGTGTATCGTGGTGAACGAACTGCTCGTTAGGCTCAACAGTATGGGTGTCTACGTGCAAGCCTATGCTGATGACGTAAGCATAGTGGTTAGGGGGCGTTTCTGTAGAACAGTCTCGGAAATTATGCAGGGCGCTCTGCGCTCCGTGGAATCGTGGTGTAGGGAAGTCGATCTTTCTGTTAATGCTGAAAAGACCGAGCTGATCCTATTCACTAGGAGAAGAAGGCTTGACGGACTGGTCATGCCTACCTTCTTTGGGACTAGATTAGTTTTGTCCCAGTCAGTGAAATATCTGGGAATTATCCTGGACTGCAAACTGAACTGGAGAGAGCATGTGGAACACAAGGTTAGCAAGGCTCGCAATTCGATGTGGGCTTGTAGACGTGTTGTCGGTGTAAGGTGGGGGCTTAAACCCAAAGTGGTATACTGGCTCTACACGACGATAGTACGTCCATCTCTCTTGTACGGCTCCCTGGTCTGGTGGCCTTGCATTAGAACTGAGTCAACTAAGGCCAAACTCAATAAAATTCAGCGTTTGGCCTGTATTAGCATTACAAGCGCAGTGCGAACAACGCCATTGAGTGCAATGGAAGCTCTGTTGGATCTCCCACCGTTGGATCTGGTGATCCGCGGTGAAGCAAGAGTAGTCGCTCATCGACTGTGGAGTCAGGGCAGCTGGGCTTTCTTGAATCCGGTCAAGGGGCATACTGCCATATTAGTCGAATTAGATAGGGAGGACCCCGTCCTTCTAAGCAGGGGTGATCGTATTACCCCTAAATATCGCTTCAACCGCAAGTTCATTGTGGAGTACCCAACGAGGGAGGAGTGGGACGCCGGTAGCCGAGGACTCTCCGAAGTGAGCGGGCAGGTCTGGTACACGGACGGCTCGGTCACCGAAGAGGGCTCAGGTGCTGGGGTCTCTGGACCTAGAACTAGGCTATCTCTGCCTCTCGGTGAGTACACCACCATTTTCCAGGCGGAAATCTTTGCGATTCTGGCTTGTGTATCTCACATTCTGGAGGAGGGTGGGCCTAGGAGAAGAATAACAATCTTATCCGACAGCCAGGCTGCAATGAAAGCACTAAGTGCATGTAAGATTACTTCGAGTCTTGTATTGCAATGCAGGGAGGCTCTGGATTGCCTCGCAGCGAGGCATCCGGTATCGTTAATATGGGTACCGGGGCACGCTGGGATAAGGGGCAATGAGACGGCGGACACTCTGGCGAAAACAGGATCAGCCAGCAAGCTCGTTGGTCCTGAGCCAGCTCTAGGAGTAACCGCGCATAAAGCTAGGAGGAAAATGGAGACGTGGGTTGCAAGACAACACTCTCAGAAATGGAGAAGTATCTCTAGACATCTCCGCCAGGCACGAGAGCTCATTGAAGGGCCCAGTGCTAAGGATGGACGCTTCTGCCTATCTCTGGGTAGAGCCAACCTAAGGTTGCTGGTGGGACTGTTGTCTGGCCATAACACGTTAAGGCGGCACCTGCACGTGATGGGGGTGGCTGAGGATCCCTTATGCGAACGCTGCGGAGTAGAGGAAGAGACCTCGGCGCACGTTTTGTGTCGCTGTGAAGCTCTGAGCTACTATAGGCAGACTATACTGGGGTCCATTACTTTGGACCCTCAGGACGTAAAGGAGCTTGGACTCAAGGCGATTCTCAACTTCGCTAAAAGGGCGAGGCTTGTGATTTAAGTATTGTAGAGGTGCATAAGGGCCCGCTTAAGCGGCCTATGCACTGGCTCCTTATGGTGGCCGGGATGCCTCTAAAATTCAAGATTCATTCATTCATCCCAGCTTTCTGCAGCCCAACAATGCATGCTGGGAAACAGACTTGAGGGTATCGTGTCGTTGAGTCATTCCTCCATAGATGGACGCTTTAGATGACGCTCACACCGGCCATAGCGAGCAAACATAAAGAAAACTAGTACACTGACAACCACCTAGTCTGGAAGTTGACATTTTGTCTTTTTTTTTTTAGGTTTTTCACATAATACCCCATCCGTTCTGTTGTGAAATCAGTCCAATACAAGTTTTTTCCTAAATTCCTCTGGCGAGTATTGCGTTTAGCAGTGACGATAACAGAAATTTTATGGATACCACAGAGTCACAGCCTTTCATCAATAATTAAACAAATCTGGAATTGAACACGGCATAGCTGCCACCGTTTTGGATCGACAAAAATGCTCGGCTGCTCATTAGTATGATATTTACATAGTATTAACTCCGTATAAATTTCCATGTTGTTAACTGCTGTATTTGCGACTGATTTTCATGAAAATTCATTAGTCGCAAGGAAAACCCGATCCCGTTTGGATAATAGAGGATTGCTTTGTCTTCCTGGAAATTTGAAAATCAACGATGTTTGTGTCTAGGGATAATTGAAACAATGAACGGTTTGCTTTTACCATAATGAAACAGTGAGAAAATGCAAACTTGCTTAACATTTTTCCCAGGAGCTTTGATGTGTCTAAGTGGCGTTCTGGTAGGCCCAGAGTTAGTACTGGGAGTGCAAAAGTGAGTTTGAAAAGCGGGTCAACACTAACCACCTTTTATACAGTGCTTTTCGAAAAGCTCCCCCTCTATTTATTTTCCGAACGGATCAAGTTAGCGAGCTGAAACTACGAGTGGTAAGACGATTGGAGGCCATACGATATCTGATTTTGACGCACCTTGTTAATACTTTGCGAATACTCTGTAACCACAGAGTATAAAATGAGTATATATCATGCTGGCGGACTGGAGCTTAGCCAGAGTTGAGCGATACTATAGATTGAATAGCTGATAACCCATTAACCAATAATTAGAGCACTTTAGTATGTCATATCTTTCATTTTTTCTTTGAAGGATCTATCCAACGTGTGATAAATATCTCGATACCTGTTAGTTTTTTGAACGGAATGTTCCATATTGAATATGAGAGACTTTGAAACGCACTGTATAACATGACATGACAATTTTATTAACCCATAACCAAAGACGGCCAATAAATTGAACATTACCACAGACGTGGCGTCACAATGACTCCTATAATGAAAGCCATGGAAAACATATTTGGAAAATAGAAACATGTTTACCTCTATCTTATATTACTTAAATAGTGTCTTTTTTAATATCGTTTTTAATATATAAAAATTCTTCAGCAAAAAGCAACGAAATTTTAAAGAAATATGTTTATTGTACACAATTTTACGTGAATTTTTACAATAACATTTTTGGTAACTTTTTAACTTAAAAAAATTAAGTTGCTAAGTACTTTTCATACAAAACTCGTTAAAAACATAAAAGAGAATACTTATAACGATCAGAAATTAACGTGAAGGTAATATTCTGGAAACGTGCAGTAGGTTTTCGAAGTAATTTTTTCATTTTGCACAGTCCACGCAAACCATTTGAAACGGTTTTTTTCCATAGAAATACTTTCCTCTAGAAACGCGGTTCGATGTCTCATCTTCTTCAGTAGAAAGTATTTCGCAATCTCTATCCATTCTTGTTCCGAACGCTCTCATTATCACTGTAAATGAATTCGGCATCTTAATCAATACCACTGCCGTTTTCATTTTCCTCATCCACCTCAGCAGCCCATTTCAGCAAAGTTTCTTCGTAGTCCGAATCGCCATATCTAACTATTTTTGAGGGTCCCGCTTTGCTATCAAAATCCATCCTAAAAACCTAAACTAAGCCGAGCATGTTCATGAAATACAGAAATGAGAATATAACATTATCACAGACCTGTAGTCGTTTTGACTCCATCGGAAATTCAAGTCGTAATGAAATGTAAATAACGTACACAATCAACGCAACTATCTCAGTGCTAGTTCAATACTACTCGATGAAAAGGTACCTCTATGCCTGGACAGATAGACTGAGGAGAAAACGAGAAATCCCCTCCACATACTAGCAAGGAGTCAAATTGACTCCGCGTCTGTGGCTACGGGTTAAGGGTCGAGTTTAGCCTTCGTTACTTTGCCACTAACCTTCCAAAAACATATTTACAACATTATTATACTCAAAATAAAAGAAACAAGGATACACAAATTTCAACATGAAAAATGCTTTGACGAATTCGTGTAAAGTCACAATTATCCAATATTAAAGTACATTCAGATTTAGTATATGATAAAAGAGAGATAAACTTATGTAAATAAGTTTTTTAAGGGATTTCTTGAAATCGATTAAGAGTAGGAAGTAGTGTATAACATGACAGCAGTAAAATAAAAACTTTTACGGAATAATTGAACTCTGTGAACAGGTACGATAAAGTTTCAGAACCCAAATTTGCTAATGCGCTTTGGATCAAACCTTTCTTCGGTGTTGAAACAAATATTTGTATTAGATGTAGCTTTTTAAATGAACTTCATAAGTCACTTGCTTTCCCAAAACTAAACGCACTATGAATTTAAGTACTGAAGAGCTAGTGATAACGCAGTATAACGCACTGAATTTTGATTGGATTGATTATTACCCATTTACCATTGCTTAGGTACAGTTTTCCCAAGTCTGACTAAAACTATTAGCAATATATCAATTCAACAGGCACTTATACATATACTCACTACACGCATACGTTTGCTGACTGTTTGAAGAGGACTGATCAGATGAGTTTACCTCAAAACGTGGAAAATGGTAACTCACACCATTCCTTTTCATCATTTTAGATGTAAATGAAGACAGTCCTCCCGAACCTGCACCTCCAGAAGTACCTCCAAGAGGTCCATCTCTACATGCGGCAACATTGCGCCGTCGGACAGAGTATGCTATACCACCAGGTGATGGGAACAATGGGAAGCAAGAGTCACATTTCATGGGACAAACAGGTAAGGCTTCATTTCAGCCCTGCAGTAGTACTACAATTTGTTCCTTGACATAAGTAATGCTTTGGACAAATATGGAACCTAAGTTCATCCATTTGGTGCTAAAAAATGAGGTAGCCTGAGAAATTCTGGAGAAGGTCGAAAATGTTGGTACCCTTATGCTGCTCCCTACTCTTTCCATATTGTAACCTTTTTTTTTTGGATGCCATATAAGAAAGATTGTCCGGAAGACTATGCCAGTATAAAGGGTACCTTGCAGTGATCGATTTCTCAAAAAGTTCCTTAAACATACTCTGACATAGACCTCATAATTCTTGAAATACCAATACAAGGAATTTTTTCACATAAGCAATGACCGGTAAGGAAATTAATTTTCAGTCATCGCTGACATTGAAAAGTCCATTGAGTTTTCTTTGTAGAGCTAATAAAAATATGATTTATTTAAGTAAAACCAAGAAGATAGAAATTCTAATATTGATTAGATTATTTGATTAGTGTATTTGATACCCCAAGGAAACAAGAGAAGAGTTAAAAACAAAGAAAACGATAAAATCTAGTTGTTAATTTAAACTTCAAAACTTCTTGGCAATATCCTAGATATTGCGGAAATGAGTTTAGAATATTTTGAAGAAGTCCACTTTCCTCGAAAATTCATTTTCTATTCGTTGTTTTAGATACATCATTTTTGAGGGCCCCTGCACAAATAACCGGCGGGTGTGAGGTCAGGAGGCCGAGGTGGCCATTCAAAGAATCTTCCAAATAATGTTTGATCAAAAATTTCGCGAACATGTCCAGCGTAATTCATCTGGTTGAAGCCATATTCTATCGTTGGGCACCCTATTACGAGTATTTACTAAATGAAAACAATATTGATATTTTTTATTGTTTGTGGTAATATAAGTTACTTACAAGGATAGGGAAATATTTCCGCCAAAGCTGAGATAACGTGATTGCTCAAAAGATGCAAATATTTTTTAGCGTTTAAATTTTTTTCTACGAAAGTCGGACCGATTATCTCTTGACCTATGATACCCGCCCAAACATTAATTTTTTGAGGATATTGATTAAAAGTTCCGATTAAAGAAAAACCTGACTCATCCGAAAACACTATCTCCTACAAAAATGTTCATTTATAGATGTATTACACATGTCTCACATAATTGTAAACGCCTGACAAAATAATCATCTGATAGGTATTGAACCAAGGTGACTCTGTAAGAATGGTATTTTTGTTTGTCTTTAAAATGCATTCCACGAACATGTGAAATATATTGTCATCTTCACCAAGTGTTCTAGTAGAAAGGTGGAGGTTTTCCGCTATGCTCACTACAATATTCTAAGCCTTATTTTCGTCAGCCGCTGTTTTAGGGCGGCCAGATCGTGGAACATCCTTTACGTGTCCTGTTATGTCAAATTTCCTCAAAACTTTTCCAACAGTAGACCTTGTTGTTAGATTCCATTGGAATGTTTGTCATTAAAAGTATCGCAAACTTCTTGCTATGTGCGTCGACGATCGCCATAACCCAAACTCATTAGAATTTATATTCTCTCGGTTTCAGTTAAATGAACGATTCTGAATAACTCTACTATCATAACTCAATGGACTTTTGAATGTCAGAAATGACAGGAAATTACTTTCGATACCGGTCATTGCTTAGGTGAAAAAATATTGTTTATATTGTTTAACCGCGAATATTTAAAAAAATATGAGGTCTACGTCAAAGTATGTTTGATAAATAGTATTCAAAATTTTTCACAGAATACAAATATCACATAAAGTGTATATCATGATATAAGAAAAACAAAAGTTGGTATCAGTTTCTGAAAAACTGTAGACTTGGCAACATTGCGGATATCATTAATGGATCCGCCGTGGCTTCGAACCTAAACCTACCAATTTTTAAAAAAATAGGTGAGTCATTCGTCAGATATTCGATGCGTTTGTGTTACAGTCTGTATGGTAATAACTGGTAGAGCAATTTGGCTATAGAATATTCAAAAAAAGCTTCCAATTGTGCCGGAAGGAAGTAACAACCTTTTTTTGATATAGCACTGGATACTATTATTTTTTTTTCATTCTACGCCAGGTTCCAAATTCATTTCTTGTATATTATACCCTAACTCCAACCAATTTATAACGATTTGCTCTCTTATTTTTGTGTTTGCAATCTAATTCTTAGCAGGATTCCTTTAGTGGGGAAACTACTCCTATAGGTTTTATTCCAGGTTTGAATAACAATTAGTGTACAGTAGTCCAAAACAAGAAAAAATTAAACTACCACGTCTGATCCGTTGTACTGTTAGGTATCGGAGAGGGGCAACGTTGCCAGATGGTACTACTGGTAGGGCGGTGAAAGAATGGCGATGGACCTATTGTCTGGTCCTATTTGTTATACATGTTCGTAGCTAACTTTTTTCTCACATGGTCTTGCTCAAACATGATGTTGCCGTTGCTCCGACCAAAGCCAGCCAACCATGACAGCGTGCTTTTTTAGCAACTCATCAGCATGGGCTAGGGCTGGAATCTGGAACAACGAATAAAAGCATAGTAAATATTCCCTATCCAGGATAAGCGGTCTATGGAACTGTCTTATTTCGATAAGGTCTAACTTGCGGCGAACATAATCCTTTATGAACTGATGCCGGCATTGCGTGGGAAGTACAGAGTCAACCTACTTGACGCCATTTTTTTCCTAAATGGCACTTTGAGAGGAAAGAGACAGGATATCAAAGTGAAAAGGCAAGAACAAGTAGAAAGCTACAAGTACATTTTCAAAACTTTACCAGGCAAAATTACCAAATAGTTGGATGGTATCGATTAATACGCTCTCCGGATTTCTTTTGAAGTTTTTTTTACATTGTTATGAAAAAGCACTAGCTACATTTTGTACCGGTTTATTTGCCCTCCATGTATGTTCTAATATTACCTGTATATCAGTGTCGATAACCTGACCTGACATCATAATGCTCCCCGATATAACGCTCTCGTTAAAAATAGGTAATCATCCAAATATAAAATAATTAATCCTCTCTCATTTTAATGGAGAACTTTGATCTGGAAGAATAAGAAATGGAGAATGAAGATAACGATCGACATCTTAACACACCTACGCCATGGAAGTTTTAACAAGCCGCAAGAAAGTTTTAGTCTGTGCATGCTACAGAATTTTAATGGAGCTAAACTCTCTCGATTGGCATATTTTGGTAAGCGAATTAAATTACCTAGCGTATTTTGGATAATTCATTATAAGAGTTTTCCAGGCGTGGCGTGGATGAGAATAGGAGGTTATTATTTATCAACAGCGTTCAACGAGATGCGACATAATAATGCACTTAAACTTTACTGTGTATGTGAAAATGTCTAGGATGCCTACGCGGCATATTTTCCCCTCAATTTCATTATTTAAATGTTATTATGACTAGGTGCCAGAAAAGCGCTCATCTGCTGTGAAAAATGACTGATTTTTATTTTCTGTCGCTACATTCCGCTACATTCTAATAGCCTTAGCCAATGTGGGTCTGCAATTCAGTAGTACAAAGAGATGTTGCCTTATCTGCTATCTAATATTCCTACGAGTATAATATCCTTCGATCTACTGCAAAAATCTGCAAATAGAGAATGACATTTCTGTTAAAATATTTGATTAATGAATATTTTACTTGCGACCAAACGGATAAGTGTACTTTATGATTAAGTTTCTCGTGCTTATTAGTATTGTGAGGACAAGACGTTGCAACTGTCTGTGACAGAATTGTGTGATAAATTCATTTTCATTTATAATCCTACTTGAAATATACTGTGAGAGTACCGCACAAAATGTATGACACTAGGGACCACACTGCAATTTGCAGAATTGGTAATAATATGTGTTGTACATTATGGTGCCATAATAAAAAGATTCCACAGGCAAATAGTTCCCTAATGAACAAATTTAGAGATATCGTCTTTGAAAAATTTGGAATACTTGTTTAGGACCAAGAAGTTACTGGGTTCACACATCTTTTTCACTATGCACGAAACCCAGATAAGGCCCAGTCTCGAATACTTCTCACATATTGGGGTGCTGCTGCTTCGACCACTCGATAAGCGCTGCCCGACTGATCGGTGAGACTTTTCTAACTTCGCGTTGATATGATTTGTTCATAGTAACTTTTTAAAAGCTTCCGAACAGAAATTGGCACTCCGAATTGGAACTCCCATCCCGGAACAGATGGCTCCTGGACTGGTAATGAAATACCAAACGGACCTTGGATGCGACGTTAAAGGCCGGGTCTGTGGGCTATTGTAGTCGCGAGTCATCATTGAAGCTCATCCTCATGCTCCTGTTTGCCCCACACCGTAACCGTCCAACTTATCTGCAAAGACTCTTGTGCTTTCTGCCGGTGACAAGATGAGCTATCGCTAGCGAGTGACCTGTCCCTCTTATCTACCCGCTAGCTTCTCTGATGGAAATGAAGAGCTGTTCCCAACCAGCGGCGTGCGTGATAATAATATCAACAAAAAGTAAAAGCCCGTCAATAAATGTTTTTCAAAAAATTTACTTTTTGCTTCACGTCTATACAAAATGGTCTCACGTGTCTATCCTCTAAATGAGGAAATGATGAACGCAAAATGAAAACAATATTTTTATATCGTCTCTTTTAGAATTTCATGACAGCTACTGACTATTTCACCTCTGATCTTTCGATATCCCCAACACATCTTACTCCAGTTGTCTTCTACGATTTAAAAAAAATGTCGTTCTGTCTATTCATGTGCTCCTTCTATTTTCTTGTTTATAAAATAGTTTCAACACTGTTAGTGAATACCAGGTGTGTTGGCGTACACAATAAATGGTTTCTCAGCGGACACACCGGTCGTCATTTAGATTTTTTTTTGACTTTTTAGAAAGGCGTCAAAAATTATAATTATTGAGAGGATTGTAAGCAGGAATTGAGGTCGACTCCTAAGTGAAATTTTAATCCTCAATTTCAACATAGATTTTCTTGTGTAATAATTTTAATTCGAGGACGGTTTCGTCCTGCGTGTTAAGTACAATAATTCAGCACTGTTTTAGAAAAGTATCCGGTAGACGTGAAGAAGCATTAGTATCCCTATATCGCAAATACTAGTGATTATAAAATTTTGCCGACGAATTTTGGAAAAATATCTTTGTTTGGGTGAGTGTTTCCGTTAGTGCATGGTTTATGATGAGCTATAGGGTATCGCAATATCGAGAATTTGTATTATTGCCAATATAATACAAATATATTTAAACGTTGCATTTAAAATAACGAATCCAATTACTTATATTCAAATTTTATTAAACTGTTTTGAAATTTAGAAGAAGTAGTGGATGTGTCATCTTTATTATATCTCTTAAATTGCTTAGGTCAGAGACTGTTGTGGCATATAAATGTTTGTAACACTGCGAGATGGCCTACAAAGCTCTGAAAAGAAAAGATCCCACGATTGCCCTTGCAATTTCGCCCGACACAAAGTGCGTGTATAAATGGGCTCTATTATTAACAGCTTTCAAGGTGTGTGCGTGTGTCACTCGACAGTGCTGGGAATCTTAGACGCAATAGTTTGTCTAGCAGACAGAGGATGCCCGTCTGGCTCTGCCCCTGCATGCAGCCCATTGTATTCGTGTTTCGCTTCACGAAGGCCGGATTTAATTAAGATAGTGGATAAGATCCGCTACCGGCGCTTTCCGCCCGCCCTTTTGCTGCCCCCATTGCCGGCCGCCCCCGGTCTTGGATTGCCGTTTTATATGTGCCGTGTCTGCCGTTTATAGCGGACTATGTTACCTGTGTGCGCTGCGATCTGCCTCAAAAAGGCCACTGCTTTATATTGTACCTCACCCTACTGTGGTTTTTTATTGCAGCAATCGTCTATCGCAGCGGTTGGTATGCTTCTCGACGTAGCTGATATATCTACTGGACAAACTACCTTCGTTGATTTTTTGGGCAAATGTTTGTAACCTTAATAGACCTTAAAAAACAGTGCTTAATATTCTGTCCTAGTGATGTAGCGAATGGCAATTTTTAGAAATGCAAATTCGAATATCTACCGTGGATACTTACGCATGCGAATAATAATCTATTTTCTCTATATACCACATCAAAACAGGAGAAGGAGAACACCCTGCAGTTTTTATTTTTGAGGTTTAATATCTCACAAGTTCAGCTTTGTTGTTACATTGCTTATGAAATATAAGAAAATGCAAATAAGTGTAGTAAAAATTCGTATTTTTTATTTCTAAAACGTTAGTAAGAAAGAATACGGTTTTTCTTTGTGTGAAGTTGTTTAGATAATTAAAGTTGCAGTCACACAATCTGACCTCAGCTTGCTTAGATTTTTTGCACTTTTTTAACAAGGCTCAGTTTAGCCAATCTCAGCTGAGCGAGATTTATCTCCACAGCATTTACGATAATTTTTTCTGCGGCCATCCACGTCAGCAAAGTACAAGAGTGCAAATGCCATTCTTTAGGTTCTGTCCTGATATGTGCTGGCTTAGGTGTTCTTTTTGGAATATGAAGTGACCCAGCTGGTTTGACAGCTTCATCTCTGTCTGCACTGCCTCACTTAACTAACAAAACGAACCAAATTTATGGTTTCTAATGAGAAATGAGTATCTGACAGTCTTTAGCACCAAGGGAAAAAGTTTGTCTAAATAAAAAACTATTTGTCTAAATAATAAACTGTTTGTCTATTAGTGCGTCTCTAACAAATAATAATATTAAAGTTATTTACATATAGAATGTGAATATCAAGATGCATGTAAATACTTGCGAATGCCAATGCGAACATTCGTTACCTCACTAATCTGCCTCCACATACGGTGCTTTTTATTACAGCCATCGTCTGTTGAGGCATTGCTGGTCGGTATATTTATTAAAGGCTTGTGATGATCTGTTGTGAAGTCCGCATGGTAGTGACAGCGGTTTTTTTTATATAGCAGGCTTAAAGACCAAAACACTACGCGTGGACGCGACATGCGTTGTCTTTTATATTTCGTTACATTGTTATGACGACAAACCATGAAACTTATTTCTGTTGGTTCTGTTAGTCTGTGATTCACCTGTTCCGTTATTATCGGCTCCTCTATAACTCGATAAGTATTCTTGAAGAAATTCTGACACAATGTTGCTATCATGTATGAACGAAACAGCTTCACGTTTGGAAATTCTTCCAATGGCAACGACGTTATAAAAACCAAAAGCACTACACCATCCTCACACTTCGTTTTCCTACATTTCTTGGGTTACTGACCATTATTTTGTACAATTAGAAAGTTCTGACACCCAGTGGCAAGAGTCAGATATTACGTTTTTTGTTATGTTATATTGCACACACATCACGAAAAACCATGTCACCCATTTCCACGACGCGGTGAGTGTCTGTCGGTCTGTCCGTTCGCTAATCATTGGCCCCTTGGAAAGTACGGTTGGATTTTGCTCAAATTGGCACAAGGCTACTATAATGACAGGGACGAAAAAGCTTTTTAATTTTTGAAGAGCGGTCCAATGGCGGAGCTCCAGGCAAAAAATAAACAAACTGAAAACCGTTAAAACTCTTGATTGTTTTGAGAAAAATTTTTGTAGCGACTAGTAATTGGTGATTGTATGGAGTCAATCTATTGGCATAACCAATATAGACAGGGTGAGTTTCTGGTGGGGGCTCGGTCGATAACTCCGTGATCACGAATGGTATCTAAGGAAGTTGTTTACAAAAATTTCACTCGTAAAACATTTTTTCTCTACAGTATGATTCATAACTGCGTGGTGACCCAAACATGCTATTTTGAATGAAAAGCCCTACATGCTGTTCCAAATTTGGATAATATATCAAAAAACAGTCAAATTTGACAACCTCTGCAACTGTTATAGCTCAGCACTGAATCTTTGTGTCGGAAAAATTTTATAATCTCATAATTTGTTTACTATTTATTTACGTTTTGAGGTTTAGGGCGGTTTGTACGACTGGTTTTTGAGTTTTTTTAAATCAGATATCAAGGGTGATGAAAAATGTTACAATGCCTTTGAAAATAAATAGCTGTCTCTAGTTAGTGACAATAAAGCCAAAAAGTCAAAAAGGTATCATTGTGCTTTTATTAAGACGAAACTAGTCGCTTAAATCCCCATAATCCTTATATCAGAAATAAGGATTATGAAAAGGGGAGCCACAAGATGTGAGAATATACAGGGTGTTTTGAGCATTTTTTTTGCTTCTTGACCATCATGTATATATACTATCAAAAAACTGACAAAGTAAGTAGATAAGGAGAAAATTTGGCATCACGGAATTTTTCTGGTGGAAAACTCAGTACCCTAGCATATAGTTGAGGAGACGGATGTTGTTAATGTTGAGGGTTTTTTCCATAGATTGTTTAATATCCCAAGAATTTGAAAATCGAATCCTATAGTATAATATATCAAGCTGCTTTAGGGTTTAGCCTTACCTGTGATAAAAGGTTGAAATTTCAAACTAAAATATGCATATTTTAGTCACCACGAAGTTATGAATCATCCTGTAAAAATAAAAATCAAGACCATACTGATAGCCACACATTTTTCATTAAGCTTCTTTAGATACCATGTGTAATCACGGAGTTGTTGATGGAGCTCACACTAAAAACTGAATATTTGCACAAGTATACAGGGTGGCTCATCCATGTGTGGAAGGAATATTACTAATGAAGTAATACATTTTGAGAAAACCTATTTATGGGATGCTATATATGACATTTGAGGGCACATTTATAAAATATTGGCTATTATTCAAGGTGTCCCAATTTCGACCTACATATCAACGTTGTAATTTTTCAAATGAAATGCCTCAAATTTTATTGCACATTTTTATAAATAGATTCAAAAGATAAAAACTGATATAACATACTATGGGGTTTTGGTAATTAGCTACTGAGATATAAGGTGTTTTGTCTAGCAAAACCCCTCAATTCGGCAACCCCTTATACCGCCAAAAAACTTACGCACTTTAGCTTGTATCGTATTTGTTACTTTTTCGAATTTTAATTTTTGCTCATACAGGATGGTCATAAACGCAAGCTGTAGTATTTCTCAAAAATTTCAAAGCATCACCCTGTATATTTGTGAAAGTTTGGATTCAATTTTATATAAGCTTTTTTTGATACTAGACAGATAAGTCTTTTTACGGCTATTTTTTCGGTTATTAGCACGTCTTTTATGGAACGGCTTAATTCCCTAAAATATCGCTTCATCAAAATCTAGTGCTTTTATCTGAATAAAACCTTATACCAAAGAAAAGCTTGTGAGATATTGAATCCAAACTCGCACAAATATACATGGTGATGCATTTGAATTTTTTTAGAAAAAGTACAATTCGCGTTTTTGACCACCCTGTATGAGCAAAAATAAAAATTCGAAAAAGTAACTTAAAGGATAAAAGCTGAGGTGAGTAAGTTCTTTTAATACAAAATTTAGCACTCCGTATTTCAAAATGGCGTATTGAGGGGTTGCCGAAGTGGAAGCTTTTTCTGGACAAAGCACCTTACATCTCAGTAGTTAATCACCAAACCCCCATAGTCTGTTATATCAGTCTTCTTCTTTTGAATTGGTTTATCGAAATATGCAATGAAATTTGAGGCATTCCCCTTAAACATCACAACTTTGATATGTGGGTCAAAATTTCGACACCCAGTATAATTGCCAATATTTAACAAACGTTCCTTTAAATGTCATGTATAACATGTCATAAATAGATTTTCCCAAAATGTATTTGTTTATGAGTAATATCCCGTCCACACATGGATGGGCCACCCTGTATATGTTAACAACCTGAAGTGCAAAGTCAGCTTACTTGACTTTTTGTCAGAGAGGTCGATATCCTTAAAAATATCAAACCCAGCCTTTTGATATTTTTTTACTTTCTTATGACTTCAGGGCCAAAAAAAGTCAGTAACTCCGAAAAGCTTAAAATCAGGCACTTTTTATATTTCATCACCAGCAATGCTAAGAATTTAAGTATATCGCTTTGAACACGTTCGATCGTCTTTTTCCTGACAAACAGAATCACTGGAATATTACAATGCTGATAGCCCCTGAACTATAAAGCAGATCAACAAACGCGATTCTCGTACTTACTCCTCCGTATTTTGAGTTGGCCAGACTTATTGTCACAACACACGTAGTTACAGCGACGCGACGGTCGCAGACCATGGAGATGTAATTAACACAGGATTTATCGTTTTTGGTGGTGCTACAAGACGTCTTTGCGTGTTCGCTGAAACTTTGCATGGAAAAGTAAAAGCATTACCCTCGTGGAGAGCGATTTTACTAAAATTCACTTTACGGTCACGTTTAAGTAAATTCACTTCATAGGAGAGTGGCTGCCGATGCAAATTCAGATAGTTGATTGGAAGGAGATACTTAAATTTTAGGAACTATCTCAAAAGAAGGGCACGACCTTGGGAAATTATTTTTTTAATGGGCTTCACGTAGTAATTGTAATGGTCACGCGGAAAGCCCAATTCGAAGAAAAATACGTTGAACAGCTCAAACTTTTCCGTATCATCATCACTTTTCAATAAAATGTTTGATTTGATTGGTACGCTGAGAAACTTATAGGCATATTCATAAATGTGAATGATGCTTGTTTTCCATCGGATCATTCAAAAACCATTGTTCTTGCAAGGGTTTCGCTGTCATTAATTGTGCTAAACCAATGCTATAACGATGACTATTATTTAGGCCTACTAGGTCTGCAAATGTAGTGGTGAGACTGATTTTTTAATTTTATTTAAATGTAATTATAATTTCATATTGTCACCCTCAAAATAGCTTCCTTCTCAAGCCACACAGTGCTGGAGACGGTTCTTCTACTCCTCGTAGCAGTGCTGGAACTCCCATGCTGGAATAGCCTTCAGCTGGTTACAGCCATTTGAATGTTTTCGAATGTCGCAAGATAAGCTTCCTTGAGGTGGTTTTCAAACTTCGACAAAAGAAAAAAATCACAGGGACCCAAGTAAGGAATAAGGAAGCTGAGGAGCCACAGGAATGTTCTTACTGGCCAAAAACCCGCTTATTAACATTTCCTTATGACATGAAGCATTACCGTTATGCAACACCCAGTTGTTCTTGATCTGACGAACGGTGGTGTGAGTCAAATTTAACTTTTCCCCGATCATTCTGACTGTAAGTCGACGATCTGAATGCACGAGATCGCGGATTCTGTCGTTATCCTTATCGGTTCTTGCTTCATCTTCAATCGACTCTCTCCCTTCCGAAAAGCCTTAAACCACCGAAAAAGCTAGGATCTTGACAAAACGTTCCACAGGCCTGCTCATCAAGAGTTTCCGTTGCACTGTGCCCAAGCGTGAAGCAAAATCTGATGACACAGTGATGCCAGATCTAACGCTGCGTTGCCAGTTTGTGATAATGAATGTTTATGCAATACAATCAAATAAAACTTTTCACATATTCATACATATATTACTATGGCCATTGATTATATTATATTTTGAATGATAGAATAATTAAACTAAGATTTAAAATTTCAGAAGCCTTTTCCGTTAGAAAATTGAAATTATTTTCAACTAGATTACCGGTAGAATTAGAAAAAAAAACATGTTACCAACTAGGCTACTTCGCCCATGTCACTAAAAAACCTTTACTATTATATAAGCTGGGTAGGAACTTTTTAGCATGAGTGGACACTGCGCGTAACCATTCCAAGCGACCGGGTACAACATACCCGTATAATACCCCCGCTCTTCAATAATTGTCACCAGGGCTCTTGTCCCCAGAAGTGATGCTCAGTACATAAGCATGCAGCCGCCATATGCCCCCGCTCTTCAGTTTTTATTGCCGATACCCCGCTATGGAGACGAACGTCTTTCTGAACTTGAAACTTGTGACCACCTCTGATCGTTCCCACTAGACAGATTCCTAAATCCGCCGTTGGATAAAGTAGAATGATAAATAGAATGTTTTCACTGTATTAAATAACAAGCTAGACTGAAAGATTTGAGATCAAAGTATTTGTATAAACCACAGAGTAAAGGAATGTTCTTTTCTATGTTATGAAGTTATTTTCTATTTCAAGTAAAACAAACTTTAACAGATCAGTCATTATCACTGAATTAGTAAATAATCGGCAAATTGAGGTTTATGAATCCGAGTTTTTCGGCATACGCTGGCTAAAGCCGATTCCGCTGCTGCTGGTGCAGTATGCCGGCTCTAGAAGACAATTTCTGACTGTATACGCTGCCACAGGAAGACGAGAGATATACTTTCAAGCCTTGAAATGCGGAAATATATGTTTTCAAGTAAATCCGGACAGTCAATTTGATCGTGCATTCGGCCATATAAAAACGATAAGGCAAACATATTACGTCTAATTGATATTGAATCTAAATCGAAAAAATTCAAAAGGGTATGATGACGAAAACCTCTTTCTAGATAAGAACCATTACATTTCAGGTAAAAATACTTAATAGCCTTACGTTGAAAGCCTTCAATCATTGAAACTGAATTTAGGTATATTGGAGACCAGATCAGGGGTACATATTCCAACTTGCTTCTGACAAAGGTAACGAGCAAAGTCATTAAAGTACTGACATTGGAGAACCCCTTTCAGTTTCTGATACAGAAGCCAAGTAGTCTGTAAGTCTAAACATTAGCCTGCTATCAAAGGTTACTCCAAGGCCCTTGAAAGAGGTGGATCTGTCTAGAACCTGACCGTTGACGTTATAATCATCATATATTAAATAATTAGTCTTTCTTGTATAAGATACAACTTTACATTTAGAAACGTTCAAACTAAGACAGTTTTGCGAGCACCATGAAGAAATTAAGTCTAAATTATCCTGCAGCATCAGACAATCATCAATTGACTCGACCGATGCGTAAATCTTAACGTCGTCAGCAAAAAACAGATGCAACCACTTTAGCTCAAGAGACAAGTCGTTAATAAAGATCAGGAATGATAATGGGCCTAGATTCGATCCTGGAGGCACCCCATATGTGGTCTGATAATAACTCGACCTATAACCACCATATTCAGCAAACAACCTTCTGCCCATCAAGTATGAACTGAGGAGCGATAACAGTCCCTTAGAATGGAGTAGTTGCTCAGCTCTCGTCAGTTGTTCATCGAAACCAAGCCTACAACATACTGAACAGTCGCCAAATAGCACGAAACAACTGTCCATGGTTGGCCGTCTGAGGGCAGCATATCTACAAATTTATTTCAATTGGTTAATACTAACGCCATCTTTTGAACCTTGAGATGCAGATATTTTAGCATATATAAATAGATACTATTGAATGGTCTGACTTGGTGTACGAAACTATAGATAAATATTCTAAAAATGTATCCGTATTTAACCCGAGATGAACCGTACGACTATTAGTACGCTTTAAATGATCGCATCGTAGTGAGTAGTGCATTCGTTGTTCTGTTAATCCACCTTGTATAGAAGAATCTAAGCAGAGAGAACATTGGAAGGTCGGACGTCTCCCGATGAATACTAATTCAATCTGTGTAGCCGTACTTTATTGGCACTTAGCAGAGCATTAGTAGCAATTTGAAAGCGGACCGTGTGCTCGCCGCTCGCCGCGTTACCGCCCGTTGCCCTGACACCCGCCGCCCGGCGACGTTTCGACGATTAGTGCCTTTTCAGGGGTTGGAAAAATTAGGGGCCGAAAGCTGCACGAGCAAATCGAACTGACCCGGCTTGGAAGCGCTTCCGAAGGTAAACATTATTTGCTCAGTGGTCTCTTGGTTTTACCTCCTAGGCTCAAGTAAGAAAATTACTGTGATGACAAAAATATGCAATGTTAAGGGTAATAAGTGTGTCATTACACTTTTGAGTGGTACAAGACTTATAGATAACGAAAATGTATATCACACATTTCAATTGCTTCGTATACTTGTTGTATACGTATATGTTTGCGTCTTGTCGAGTGGTCTCTCAACTTTGTAACCTCAGTAACTCTTGGGACGATTCTACTGAATTTTTATGGCTGCTAGTTAATTTTTCAAAATATGTGCATTCATGGTCAAATATCTTACCTTCTTGTATCAAAATATATACTACCAGTCTTGTGGTCTTGCAGATTAACCTTAGTTCGCCAATATTTATAGGAGTTGTAAAGGGATTTCACTAGAGTGGAAGACATTGTGATATTTTTGTACGTAGATTTACAATATTTTGCAGTCCCTACATCGTATATAAACCAGCCAAAGAAAAGATCAAAGGTAGGGTCTACTTAAAAACTGACAGCAAAGCTAGCGTAAAGGGTTTGCATATTCTGAGAACATCTTTGACTGAAATTAAAATAAAAAATCCGACAAATCAGGTGATTTTACTGCCCACACCTACATGCGAGGAATTATTGTAATCTCGGAAAATTTCTAAAATCAGATTCTATGTTTTTCGGCATGGCATGTACATCACGGAACATCACGGACGGTCAATCGATCTAACGGTGTGTCTATTCGTTAAACCTTGACCCGTCGATTTCCTGAAAAGTGCCGCTCGCATTGAGTCGAAATTCTCAATATTACTACTATGGCAAGGACGAAAAGGCCGTTTTTGAACCCGTGGCTGTGGACGAAAATGCCAAAAATGAAAATATATGTATGTATATTAATACACTTCCACCGGTGATTCTAGGTACATATTAGACCTATTTCAGACATAATAGTTTTTCTGCTACACTTGGTCTTAAAACTTCGAACAATAGAATAATGCTCCAGACAAGGGTACCTGCGTCTTTTGTCTAGCTCCATCAGCCGGTGACCGGTCTTCCTAAGTGTCCTCGTATGTGTTTCACATAACACCTACTTTATAAGGGAATCTGTAGTGATATGCTTCTTATAGAATACATATGAACTGATATCGAACCTTATGAAAATATAGAATACGTAGCACCATCTTTGGACTTCCTTCTTACACTGTGAAGCTAGATTTGAAATAAATATTCAAATTATATTTCAAAATATTTTACGTAAAATAATGTAATTTTATTTTCAAAGTGTGTATTTTCTCAATACAATACCTAAGATTAACAGCTATGTAAGTGTCAGTAATCTACCAATAATCCCGTGCATAAAAAACTGGAGCTTCACCAGAATCTGTTATCAGACATACATTGCCCCTGATCTCTTATCAGTGTGAAAAGTCCCTTGTTATCTCTTTATCAGGTCATTGATAGCTCAAGAGATATGTGATGTCGAGGTGTTTTCTGCACGTGGTGGTAGCTATTCAAATCATAAAATAAAAATCTTCTTGAGAACAAATGAGTAATTAAATTTACCAAAGTAAAAACAAAATGCTTAAGTAAGCTACTAAAAATAAAATTGAAATATTCTTAATCAAGACGGTAGTCCGATTCTTAAAAGTCCTGTTTGTTTATTTTTTTTACTAGCCGCTAAAAACTTCCTACTTGTGCAAATTTCGCTCTATACATGAGGAAAATGATTATTATAGGTAAAATAAGGCCAACGATAATGCCACAGTAACAAAAGCATGTTTTACCCGACGCTTATTTATATCTGTTTTACAATTTTCATTATGCCATTTTTTCATTGTTTCTATTTTAACTGGGTCAAGTAAATTTTTGTCTGAACAATTTTGGTAAAATATAATAAATTTGGAGTCCTGTCCGCGACAGATTTTATTCACTTTTCTGCACCAAAATTATAACGCACATCTAATAAGCAAATTATAAATTAATACTGCGAGGTTATGAGACGGACACGTTATAGGCTTAAGATCTATTTTTTAAATAATATTTCTGTCAGAAATTTTGCTATATTCTGTTTTTGTGCTAATCGGGGAATTAAACAACGTAAGTGGACAACACATTGATTTACTAGAAAGGTTCCAATAACAGACCAAAGAACAGGATTATTTTCGCAAGTACACAATCATATTTGCTTGTTATTTTTTTGAGTTTCTTCCCAAGTAGATCCTGCATACATAAGATGTAATGGTATATCTTCCAATTTTTGCTTTTTCATTCATTCATTAAAATTTTTTTCACGAAGGTGTGCTTCAGTTCTTATTGGACCGGTCCCATAAACCATCCCTTTAAGTTCTCCCCAATACCAGAAATCCATCGGATTGAGGTCAGGAGACCTTGCTGGCCATTTTCGAGGATCAGGAGCATTTCGACCCCTCCAGTGATTTGGATAATGTTCATTCAAATACTGAATGACTCCTCTCAAAATGTGTGGTGGTGCCCCGTCATGAAGAAACCACAAATTCTATCTCCGTTGTAATGGCATGTTGTCTAAGGTCTATTCCAAAAGCTCTTATAGGTTAGTGGCTAGAATTCTAAGGTATCCTTCTCCTGACAACTTTTGAGGAACTCAAAAGGGCCAATTCCCTGATCGTCAAGAATACCCGCGCTAATATTTATTTTAAAACGTTTGAAATGACCTTGATGGTATGAGGATTTTCTTGGGCCCACGTGTGAGTGTTATGGAAATTTAATATCCCGTCTCGCGTAAAAGTACATTCGTCCGTCGCTAGAATGTTTTTTAAAAAATACGGATCTTCAACGTTTTTGTGCAATAACCACTGACAGAATGTTAGTATGCGAGGATAGTCTTCTGGTAACAAGGCCTGTACTCGTTGTACATAGTAGGGATAAAGCAAATTTTCCCGTAAGATTCTATGGACTATGGTATGCGATAGTCCTACGCGGCGGCTTAATTCCCGAGTGCTGATATCTGCATTGATTTCCACGATATTCAAAAGTTGTTGCTCCTGCTCTACAGTAACCTGTCTTTCATGAGTGCGAATATTATTGGGCTGAACACTTCCTGTATCTCGAAGTCTTTGGTATACTTGCACACATGTCCTTCAGTCTGGGTGCACAGGTTGGCCAAATCTGTCGCGATAAATTTGAGCTGCAAGATTTGGATTCTGTTGAGCTTCACCGTAAACTAACAACATGTCGGCGAACTCTTGATTCGAGAACTTTGTAAACAAAAACGACGACGTACGCGAACTAAAACAAAACACGCCCGATGCCCGATAACTAACCACTGTTACCGTTTGCGATCGATTGCCGGTTCGATAAGAGTGATGACGCTCTGTTGTTATGTGTGTCTCAAATATTCAATTGAATGGAACATACCTACTTACTGACTACAGATTTTGGCTTAACTTAGAAGAATTTAATGCCATTTATTTGTTAATTACCCAATTTAAAAACGTTTTAGATTAGATTATAACAATTAGTAAGATTATGGTCGGTATAAAGCGCTTAGGGTGGGTTTCACCAAGGTTGTCAAATCAACAGTCCGCTATTCTCCATCTATACGGTAACAGTCCGTTATATACAACGAGGTTCCAATCAACAAATTTTAGCAACCAATAGCTATGAAATGTTGAAAACAAAATACTGTCAAAGTATGAGATGACATCTTGTTATTGAAGCATCACCAGCTTACTGAATATTAAGAAATTACATATAATTCAGTCATAATTTAAAAAAATGTTCGATTTTTGAATTAAATTCTTGTTTTAATTACCATTGTTGATTTTTTATTCATGTTTATATTATTTTCTTCAATTGATATGCAATTTTACCGTTTTAACATCACCTGCCGTGTTTTTTTTCTATAAACCTCTTGCAGATAGCCATTATGCACCTACTTGATGACAGACTCTAACAAAAAGTTCATAGATATTGCTTGTTTCCAAACATTCATTCATTTACTTGCCGTTCATCACAACCATTATGGCACCTTAGATTGATATTTCCACAAAACCATTCAGGTCTTTTGTTATCCATACATCCATAAAGTTGAATATTTTTCGTTATTCAGAAACTGAACAAACATCCACACTATATTCACAGCGATTAAGAAATTTCCAAATATATGCCTTAAAGCTACCAGCAAACCTAAAACCTGCAAAAAACTACAAATTTGCCTTTTTTCACGAGTACACATTCTAGGTTATCTTTATATTAGACATTATTTGAATACAGCTGATTATTGCATTTCAAGACTCATCGAGTGAGACATGTGTGGGATCTGTTAACCCTTGGTCCCAGTCACAAAACCTATACCCTGAAGAGGGTTTAATTCCATGCTATTCAATGACAACGCGGCGACTTATGTGGTTGTCAGCGGCCATTTTGTGAGGGCGCGACATGGTTGCCGGATTGTGCATTAATATCCCATTCCACCCCCCTGGTCCCAGTGGAGTAAGCTCCGCCAACTGTTGAAATATACTCTACTATGCTTTATGAGAGTCTTCGTGGAACTTTTCACAAAATCGTCGAACAACACTTGGAAACGCAAATGAACATTTAAAATTATTTCCATGACGCCGCAAAATGGCTCCGTCGGTACCTCGGGTTATATCTTGACAGTAAGGATGTTTGATAAGATCCTATATTTAGAAGTATCAATACATTTCACGAGTATCGTCAACTTTCGATCCGGACTGTGTCAGAAAGAGTGTCTGCCATTTGGCTGCGACATTACCCTGCCAAATCAGACATATCTTTCATCATTTTCAAAGAGATTGTACAAAATCTTCAAATTTGTGAAGTTAGCGAGTTTCACTTCATACGTTGTTACCAGACATGCCCAAATCATCAGTTGCTGCCGTGATATTCATCCCGACCACTGCATCCACACGGCTAGGCTTGACCGGGCAGTAGGTCATGCTATAAATCATATGTCACAGTTTTTGTGCACTGATTGCAACGGTTAGATGATACCAAAAATATTTTCATAAATAGGAGATCTTTCCCATTCCGGATCGAACAGTCCACCAAAGATGCTTATAATCATGATACCTAGTAAATTTACATGAAAAATCCTCTGTATGTAGGTATATAAGAGCTTCCATATATTTGTTCATCAATTTGATGTTACAACACATCTGCTAAAAATGATCATAATCAGGATAGTAAACTATGACGAAGGTCCACTGTATGTAAAAATTTTCAGATACTTCATTTGCAATTTGACGACAGACCATAACGGTGTTCACATTTTTCAAATATTCTTCAAGAAGTGTTATCAGTCTAGTTCCAACTATCATAAGTACTATGTTTGTATTCCTACTTTAAATTCAAAGCCAGCAAATGTAAAAGATTCATGTCGCACCCTTCATCACGGGACGTGATCGTCGTTAGACTTGGCAACCCTGCGAGTGACAGATAGATAACCCCACCAGTGAAAAAGGCAAACGATAAACATTAATAGTTTTTATGATTTTTGCACTTAAAAGACATTACTTGTGAGACATTTTTCATAATTTTTTGTCTATGTCCATAGTAATTGCACTATGCATCGCGGAGATGTAGGGATTGACACGTCTAACACATATTATCTGTGTTTTAGGATGGAGAGGACAACATTTTTATTGCTTTAAAGAAATTCATTAACCCGTGAATCAATAAATGATTACTATTATGATGTAAAGGAAGTTGAGGAATTGGATGGAATATATTTTATATCCTATTTTCTTGCAAAATAAAGACAAATCCACACTATTCAACAGGTATGTAACGATAACAGTATATTGAACTTAAATTCGGGATTGCCATGCATTAACAAACGTACAAATCTGCTGCCAAATTCAACAGTTAGAAAATCAACCTATTATTTGCCGCATTCCCATTGGCTTCTGGGGATAACTGATTGTTAAATGTAAATTTATAACACAAATCAAAATACATGAAAGTTGACCTGTTTTCTCTGGACAAATGTTGGAACCAAGAAGTGGTCTTGTTTATAATACAGTCGAGTTTTCACGGTTTTATTCAATATTTTAATAGAAATTACTGATATTCTGAGGCCTTTGACAACTTCTGTCAAATTGTATTCCGATAAGGTATTTTCTCATTGGTCCATAATATTAATGTTGGTGAAATCGGCCCTTAAAGTTGCAAACTATAAAGGCATCTAGACAAAAATCTATTGATTTTTGGACCATGGGTCATATGAACTTTTTGACTTGTTTAGACTCCCCTATTATTCATTCCAATAATGACTACCATAACGGTTACACCCTGTACAATAATATTTGGTTGCCTATCAGGCATACCTTCAAGGTCGCTCATTTAACTTTCTTCTATAAAATTAGATGTCATGTGATTACTAGCACTCTGTGGCGCTGCCACGTCCGACGCATCGCGGTATTAGCGAGAGACGGCATTGTCAGATGGATGGCTCTACGGGTAGGTCAGGGAAAGGTTGTCTACGGACTAATTGTACGGACCTGTTTGACGGACCTACTCCGTCTAATTCCCCTGTTATACATGTTCGTAACTAACTTTTTTCTCGGAGGGTCTAACTTGAATGTGCCTCTTATGTCGTTCCGGTGAGAAAAACAGCCAACCACAGCTGTTTCGTGCTTTTTTGGCAACTTATCAGCATGGTCTAGGCTGGGCTTCTCAGCGATAAACGAACCCATAGCAATAATCCTCTATCGTATATGGTATATCGCTATCTTATTTTGGTAGGGTCTAATTTGTGCTGGACATAATCCTTTATAAACTGACGACGGCGTTGTGTGAGAATTGCAAAGTCAACCTACTTGTCGCCGTTTTCTTGAAAGATAATATTGATATTTTTCCATTTGTGAGATTGTAACTGATTTTGGTATAATAGTGTATGCCGTATGCCAAGAACAGAAATGTCTGAAACTTTGATAAATGCAAAACAACGGTTATAATCGTAGTTGAGATATTGCCTTATTAGTGCAAACCTCGTTTTGATATCTACGCATGCCAGATACAATGCTGCATTTGCGAGGCATGTATAGGGATAAGGCACGTCCTTATTTGAGCTATGACAGGGCGGGTTTATTCACGCGCTCTTATTTCATGACGATTCACGATCCAGGCGAATCAGGTGTGGTCGAAAACCTGACCTAACCTACTAAACCTATACATTCAACGATTGCGATTTCACTGTGGATTGTATGGAAAGTGTTGTGGGGCTTATTAGGTGAATATGAATAAAAAGAGCAGGACAAAATTTACGTAATATGACGATGAAATGGTTTACATGCGAGAATTTGTACTGTATGGGCAATGCCTCTATTATAAAGGATGATATATTCTCTTTCCTCCTCATCTGCCTCTGTCGATACTACTGCTTCCAATTCAGCTTCTGATTTACAATCTCACATCTTTTGTAAAATATCAAATCCAAACAAGTTAGCTATCCGAAACCAATCTGGAACTGACGTTAAGCTAAAATTATAAACACAGCCAAAGCGAACTGCCAAAATACAGTACACGTGCAATATCTCTAATTTCATTGTACTTATTTAGATTCCTAAATCCTTTATAGGTCAGTCTCTCTATTATTAATTTTCACCTGGATCTTCACCGAAAACAAACACAAAATAATGCAATGTCTGTGAGCTTCTCTTACCCCGTCCCCGTGCAAGTGACTGTAGAAAGTAAACTTCGGGTGGATAAACCCTTTACAGTTTCAACCGCAAGGTGAGAAAAATCCCACTTAGGGCGAAGAGCGTTGAAGAAAGCGCGAAGTGGGGGAGTGAATGATTATGTGACAGAAATTGCGCGGAAGTAACTGTCGGGAGTGATATGCAGTGATAGTGAGGTGCGAGGGGTGTTGTGGAATAGTTCGGTCCTAATTTATCACGCGAAATGTAGAAAAGTGGAACTGTGTCAGATGAAGCTTGTTAATTAAAATGGATCGATAGCTCAAGATCACGGTATTGCAATTAATCCAGCAAATAAGCGTAAGAGTCTGCAAGACTGGGAAAAACTGATTGGGAAGTGAATTTTGCATATCCCGTGGAAAATATTCCATTTAGTTCAACAGCTGTACACTATTCTGCGAAAAATGTAATTATAGGTTCACTGTGTGAGTACGTGAAGAAGGATTTATGTAAATAATAATTTCGGAAAGGCTCAGGTGTTTCCTTTGTTTTTAGTAGTTTGCTTCACAATTAACATTTAAGCAGTGACTTGAAGAACTTGTATTGCTTTGTGAGACCTTGACAGCTAAGGGTTATTAGTCTATAAATGAAAGATCACTTCGGTGTCTCGGATTAACGTTGACTGCATAAACAAGCTCTTACTTATCTTAAGCAAGCACTTGTTGGTAACGCCTAGGTTACCTTTGCATATTAGCATTTAAACACAAGTACTCGGCGCTTATATCGACCCCAATTGTAAGCAACTGGCAAGTAATACAAAGAGCTTGGATTTTATGTGACATGTACATCACGAGAAACCATGCCGCTCACTTCCATTGGTGTCTGTCGGCATGGCTGCGCGTTAATGCTCTATAACTTGGGAAGTACCGCTTAGATTTTGATAAAAACTTCCACACAAGGTTACAGCTGTGCTAGGTACAAAGTAGCTTTTTAGGGTTTCTGGAAATCCGTTCAGTGGTGGTGGAGCTACATGCAAAAACAAAAAATCATCATATGAGTATGAGCATACATTGGAGGTTAGAGCTTGTAGGAAGTATGTTAAACTTTTGGTGCTAGTAATTTTTACGGTAATTCTACGCACATACTAGACGTATTTTAGACTACCATAGATTTCCCTATATGTTTGCCCTTGAAGCTTGCATGATATATAGGTGCGCCAACTTTTTTATAAGAGGAACCAACTTGTGCTAGATATAATCCTTTACGACTTGATGAAAGCGTGGCATAGGAAGTGCCGGGTCAACCTACTTGACGCCAGCCATTCTTATTCAAGTAACCTAATAACACAAAAGGCTTGTCCTGGTACCTGCAGCCGTGATGATGATCAACAATGCTCGAATCAATAGTGCCTTATACGACTAGGGCATGTCATCCTAACAATTTTCCCTCTCACCACTTCCTCCTATCAGCCGGTTATTTGATTACTGATGGGTCTCAGCCCCTTCAGTTATCATTAATAACGAAAGTGACACGTTCCAGTTTGCCAAAGAGACAACTTCATACCCCGTAACTGCGCATAACAATGCGCTAATGACAATAAAGCGGACATCGTAGCGTTGTTAAAATTCATCAGTTACTTTTTTCACAAATGACACTTTGTCATCGTGGGCGGTTTTGTGATGAAATTGGGGTTTGTTGCGGCATACTATAGCACCTTTTGAATTAAACGAGTGGGCGCTGAACTCACTCCCTGTCGCTTTTGTTACTTTCCATAATATCCTAAGGTTCGTAGGAAGCCAACGATTCTGAAAATCAGACAACTTTAAACAAAAAAAATTAGACGCGTTAATTTGGAACGATTCTACACGTTAAACTACTTGTGTCTAAGTTAGCTAAAAAGCGTTTTTATACCAAACATTTGCAGGCTAACGAATCAATGAAGACTTAAAATTTTGTACCTAGTTAAATTATTAAAGGACAATTAAGAAAAATAAATCAAGGTTTGATTGAAAGATTTCAGGTTTTTGAATCACATCACACATCAAATCGCATTTCACTGAATATCATAATAATAAATCTCAGAAGCATGCAACCACTGACCTTTTTTCTATCTCTTGTTAACATTATCCTTATTATGCCCAGAATGATGGGAAAGGAGACATTAGAAGATTGTTTTTTTATCATAACTTCAGCATGACTTATCATCACACGTAGGCATTCTAAATTTCACAAAATATGTCCGACTGATTGAGTATCAACAAACAAACTGATCGGAAACGTTCTAATCTGATAATTGAATATTCTTGCGGTCACAGTACCTACCTTTCTTGCTCACCATTGACACGGTATCGTATAACGTAACGAAGTTTGAAGGCAACCTATCCTTAAATTCGCTAGACTTTATTCATTGCCAATTTAGTGTTTTCGCATGTAGCGGCCATGGCACGAAATGCAATGAACTTATTTGTTTCCCACCATTTTGAAGGATTCCCCAAGTACATTCCGAAAGGTATAATTGGAACAACAATGGTACCGTATTTCGTTTGGAGCTGCTGCAATCAGTCTAGAAATAATGGATGAATTTCCTGAAACCGAAGTTAGCGTTCAAAGAACAGCTAAAATGGCATTCATTGCAGTAAAACAAAGCTTCATTGGTGTTTTTAAGAAAACTCAATGCGTAGCGATGCGAAGAGATGTCAAGGGATGTGAATTGATGCGAATCTAGGCGGTACAACGCGGAGCGAAGTGATGCGATGCTATTTTTCTAAGTTGTAATGCATGGGTAATGTGAGATGTGTGAAATATCTATATATCTAATAGGGGCGTAGAATTACCGGGGTTGGAAGAGTATCTATATAAATGATATAATAATTTGAAGTTGATCGTGCTGTATTGTCCTGGCTTGTGAATACTTATGATTGTATTGTTTCACTTTTAATTATGTACTTCCTCCTCGGACGAGTCTTACCTCATTTTTATGATTAATAAATTTATGGATCTATCCCTCTACCTGTCTGTACTAACATTAAAAAATTGTGATACACCCTTTCCTTTTACCCCTAAAAAAATGTTCCAAAATGATCTGTTAAATATCAAAGGACGAAGCGATATTTATTTTTTCTATTTTTGTTATTTTTCGGATAGACCGAAAGACAGACAAGCCGACGGAAAAGACTGAAATGAATTTTCGTGATGTGTCATATAATATACGCGACTACAATAGTTCCTCACTTGCTGGCGTAGGAGGTACAATGAATCGAAAATGATTTAGATTTGTGTAGGGAATATCCCATCTTTAGACTCTCGTAAAAAGTTCTCCAAAGCAATTATAATTGAATTGAAATTACAGTTTTTAGGAGAAGGCCTTGTTTTGAGCCCTGTTGATGCCGTTAACTAAAAGTGATGAGAAAGAGATCATCAGTCATCACTCCACAATTGTTGCTCTTTTGTCTCACAGTGTTACTCCCTCGTCGCGGATCATATTCAAATTGAAACGCGGAACTTTTCCCTCAGCTTATATTAAAAAACCTAGCATCCCCTTTGAGCGGCGGCAGAAAGCTTCCCCTTTCCCATCTCAACCCTCTTCCTCCACCGGTTGGAAATTCCTGACGCGTATAAGTCGAGATTTGCATCGACGATCGATGGATTAAGCGGTAGGCGCGAACTGAAAACTTACACACCTACAAAGTGCTTTCACTCAAGCGGCTATCCATCATCGGGAGAGAAGTAGTGAGGTTTTGGGGATAGATCCAGGATCATCTCTTGTCGGTGTCAAAGACACAAGGATTCATTTACATTTAAGTGCAGAGATTTGATGAAGGTTATGTCAGCAAACCGATATATAGGGGAGAGGAATGTAGTAACGCTAGTACTACGGATTGAAAAATGAACTACGCAGTGCAAGGATCCATAGTTGAACACCCTTGAACAAGAAAATATTCCATCATATACATATTTTTAATACAAACACACAGACACACAGTCTTACCGGCAAATGTACGGAGAAACCTATGATGTATAAAATATGTACTAATAGATGTTGGTAGCGTATAAAGAAACGTGAGCATTGAGATATGCTCTCCTCCACCCCTTACCAGCCGCATTCCCGTTTTTAACTCCAACATTTTTTTTTTCGAAAATTATCGGGGCTTCCGAATCGTGAACAAATAAGTTTGAGCGATATCATTTTTCGTTTTCTTGCCCCCAGCTCCATTGGCACAGGATCAATTTTTCAAAAAGTGTTTCTTCGTCCTGGACATAGTAGTAACCTTGTGTGAAAATTTCATCAAAATTCGAGCGGTACTTTCAAAGTTATAGACGGGCCAAGGGTTAGTTGACAGACAGACCGCCAGATAGATAGACAGACTGGCGGAAATGAGTGACACTGTTTTTCGTGATGTATATGTCATGTAACCTTCAACAAAATAATATCTTATTTTTGTGATTCTGCTTGACTAGAATACTTTCCCGTCGGTAGCGTGGGAAGTAAAACCGTTCGAATTTCCACAACACTCATATTATTCAGTATAGTCTTCATTAACGTTATTGCATTGTGGTTGGATATGTCGATGTTAGAGGTGTCAAATAATTCTCTACAGCAATCGCCACATCCTTCAATCTCAATGACTCCTTGTCCTTGGAATTAGGAAAACAAAGGAATTTCGCTATACTTTTCCCCCAAATCCGATCCAGATAATTTATCAAGAGGACGGGCGATAGTGAATTTTCCGAACGGATTCGCTAATGGCCTCTTTAGAGGAAATTATTTTATAGATCGTCCGCCCCTAAAAAAGAAGAAGGCCCCCTCAACGACCTTTGCAATTCGTAAATTGTGCGAGCTTCTTCCCCAAGAGAGCAAGTTTTTGGTAATCATAAAATATTGCTCAGTAATGAGCATTAATGGGAGCGTTTATTAAAATATGTGGCATGTCCTGGAAGCTACGGATCGTAGTAGGCATCTGTTGAGGCTCAGCGTGGATAGCCAAGATCTAAGGTTGAATCTCATAAATATTATATAGGGTGCAAAGGATAAGACAGGGCACGTTCGGAATAATTGACGAATTCTTCATCAAGTTTGCATGATGACATTATCAGTCAACAACAACAAACAACTGTGAGAAAGCTTTGCTTGGCAAGTCATTATTAATGCATCATGTGTAATCAAATTAAAGAAAATCTGTCCTAGAAATAGCCATCGATGTTTCAGAAATTACTGATTTGTCAATACCATGACAAGTCCAATACAACTAAAACCTTTTTCGCGATCAGCAAGCTTTTCCATTCAACGTTTTTGTTTATTTTTTTCCCACAAATACGCAAGGGAGAGCAAGTTATATACGAGTGTGTATATTCGATAGATTTTTTGTTCTGTCTGGGTGTAGTTAATTTTGAAGAGTTTGAGACTCATAGAAAATGTCAGACGTTTCTTGAAGATTGCAACAATATTTTGTAGTCGATTTTTTTTAACTTGAATGCCCCGTAAGCATAATATAAATAGCATTTTGATTGTAAACTATCATTACAGAACAATATTGTCTGTTCTAACGTGTATCCAGTCGATTAAAGATGATAACTGGTTGTGGATCTTTCAGTCAGTCGTGGGTAGGTGTGTCAAATATTTTTCTGGGGCATCGGAGTTTCTAAATACCGAGAACGACAGAAAATGTCTCTTCCCTTCTCCTCGATGTGCGTGTATCTTAATCAGTTCGTTATTCATTTCAACAATTTTTCGGATTACTTTCATTTTATATAGTCTCCAACCAATGTTCATCAATACATTCACTTAAAGATTTCTGGTTGATGTAACTAACTTGCACTGATTCTTTAATCTTGCTCTGTTCGGGTGTTATTATCTCATTACGTTTTATATCTATTTATTATTGGTAATTCCACCAACTTGAGGTGTTCGCGTAACTTTCTGTCCGTAGCATCAGAAGTGGGATAGTATTAACTGATCCTGTCGGCCTGGATCAGTTTCGATTTCGTGCGACTCCGAAATCATGTTTTGTTTTTGTCGTGAATAATTGCCTGAGGATAATAAGCCTGTATTTAGTGACCTCAGTCGTTTAAGAATTTGTTGCTATGTTTGTGGTTTTATAAACGGACGCTAGATGAGTAATAAAGAAATAGGCTTTGTTTCAAGGAGTTACGTTTGAGCATATACAAGGGTTATCCAAATCATTCGATAATAATATTTGCATATTCAAAATAGTTATTCACTTTATGGGCGAACTGAGGCCGTAGGGGTGACTCGACACGAACTATGACGAGGTTTGTGACCTGTGATCAAATTATACGCTCTACAGCAAACGTGTGAAGATGTGGAGAGGCTTTTAGGCCGAACATTCTTGGAAGCAACTAGAAGCAACGGTTTTGATGTAAGTCTAATAGATAGAGAAGGAAAAATTGTTTGCAATACTTTTGCTCTCTTCTTATTAGTCCACGGACATGAAATTTTTTCGGTTGAACCATCATATGGGTTAGATAACCCGTTTATTCTGTTTCAAAATACTGTTTTTGGAATCTGAATAAGATTATTTGGCGTGGAGATATCTGACTTTGAATAAGAAAGTATCCTTTTGTTATCGATTACTGATATCTCGATAACAAGTGATCGCACAGAGAATGTAAGGAGATTTCCGAAAACTGGAATAAATCTCCTGTTAGATTTGATTGCAACCTTTGGACAAAATGCTATTTTTGTTTTGTTAGTGTTGGTTTTGAAAAAAGTCAAAAAGTTACTTTTTACCTGCTTTTGGAAAATCGACCGAATTTTGGGACTGCTAATGAGAAGGCTTCTGTTTTTAGTTTTTCTGAAAAACAAAAATACTGACAAGAGTCAGATCTAGTAGATATTTCTTTGGCCGGTTTAGGAATTTGTCGGTCAGGAAAAACCGTGCAATTGATCGATCTGCCTTCTTGCATTGTTGTTACGGTTACATTGATGTATAAAAAACCTAAAAGCGTTAACCTTCTTATAGGAGTTTTATTCGAACGTTTGGAAATCACCTTATATTTTCTGTGTGATCACTTGTTACCGAGATATCTGTGGCCGATGACTGAATAATCCTTTTTCATTCAAGTCAGATATATTTATCTGGGCCAAATAATCACATAGAGATTTTAAAGTCAGGATATTGAAGTTGAATAAACGGGGATCAGATAACATATTATGGTGATCTAACAAAAACATAACTTTTCAAGCCCGTGGTCTAAAAAGGTTTTCCAAAAATGTTTTCTTGCGCTATCTGCTAGAATTGCATGTGAACCGTTTCTCCTACATTTTTTTTGGTGAGGAAACATAAAGACTAGAACCTTATACCTTTTGAATGGTGTTTCTTTGAGGTGATGTTCCACCAAAATACAGCTTGTCAAAATTTGCATAGATTTTCTTCTGGCTCACTTAATTTTTTTTGGTAGTTTATCATGGGGCTGGATATTTGATCGTAGAGACGTAAACACATCAAATAGATGTTATGCAAGACATATATGAGATATTCCATCGGTTCAATGTCCAACAGGACCTTTCACTAAAACCAGGTACTTTGATAGTTGCTTATCGGTGCTCTACGCGACATGCGGTTAGCTATATCCAGATAGATGCCTTGCAAATAAGTAATTTGAAGTAAAATGATGTGAAACTCCAGCGAAATTACCTGTGCGAAGCTCTATTTTAATGTATCGGTGGGAGAATTTGGGGCTCTAGATATATGTTAGATGTCGTGAGCACCTATGAAGTTAATCTCTATTGAAATGCAACTAAGACAATGAGACCAACATTATTATGCTGTGAATTTTCACGTGTAAACACGTTATTCTGGAAAACAAGATAAGCGAACCTCACGACACAGGGTACAGGCTGAAACAGAAACTGCTTGATGAGGGATAGTGTTGTAGGTCAAAGAGTATCCAAGATTTGCTTCTAGGGGGCAGTGAGCACTGCGATAGCTGGATGATGGGTACTATAGGTTCAGCTAACGCGAACCCGTAGCGTTTTCACGACGTTAGAGTGCAGTCAGTATCAGGTACTGGCTGGTCAGGAAGAATGCGTTGGTGCATGAGATATGTTGTAGTTACCGTTCTTGGTGGGTCAAAGTAAGACTACCAGTATCCCTTTATATATTTCCATCTCTCCATCATACATGCACATGCAACCTAACCCTATGTACGAACGTTTGTTCGGTAAGGTCAAAGAGATACGTTTTTTAGTTGTGCGTCTCAGTCTCGAAAACTTTGTCTCTACGTATGAGTGCCCTTCAATCATATTTGTCAGAGTGACAACTTACTTGACATCGGCGTGCAATTTAAGGTGTCGTATTATCAATCTTCATATAAAATTGTGCAATGCCCGGATCTACGGTCAATGGAGACGGCCGAGAGCCCATGCTAAATTATTAGAGAATGAAAACAGCGGTCCCCTGTTAGCCACTCAGACAGACTCCATCCGCAACATACTTCTGTTTGCAGAGGTATTCAATTTTTACTTTTGTTATTTCTCATATTTTTCAGCACGTTATATATTATTTCTGCTATCCCCCTATCATGGATTTTATGAGGAAGTGAGGATACCTACGTAACATCATGGATTGCCATAAATATTAACGATAATGATATGTGTAGATCACAACAAGGCATCTGCTGTATTTATTTTTCGTCTAGTGAATAACGCTATACAAGGGTCAGTGGTGCGGAACCTGGGAGCAGTGCGGGTCACGTTATCTACCACGCCGATGATTGTATGGTATATTAAGTTTGCGTCTATTTATTATTACTGTCTCCACCAACTTGAACTATTCGCATAATTTTGTGTCTGCAACATGTTTTGCCGATACTTTTATTTCATGCGCTTAGAAATTTTGACGGAATGATAATTATAAAGGGTGGGCCATCAGTTGGTTTTTTTTGAGTTGGTATTATTTTGACAGTTGGTATCACTTCCATGTTCAACATACATACAACATACTGACAGATATACATATGTATTGTGTCAAGCTTCCCCTGCGAGGAATGGATAGTTTTAATCTTGAACAAGGGTGGGAAATATTGTAAAACTATTTTCAACGTAAGTGCTGTGTTGTAGAAACTTTGCGAAAATTGATAAGACTATTTGGTCGGAACGAAGTTCCGTCCGCGACTGGTAAACGAAAATTCGTGAAGAGGGTCCGTGAAACTGGCCTGATTGTGGATAACAGAAGATATGACCATGTTCGAACCGTACGTACTGCCGAAAACATGGCTGCTGTTGCCCAGAGTGTGCGTGAAAACACAAGAATGTCGACTTGTCACTGAGCACAACAAGTGTGAACCAGTCGCACTCCTGTGTGGAGAATATTGCATGACGACCTAGGATTATTTCCTTACAAGGTGCAACTTGTGCAAGAGTTGAAACAAAATGACCATCCGCTTCGATATCGTTTCTCTATAAGCGCTCTAAATCAATTGGAAACGGATGACAATTTTGGTCGCCAAATAATCTGTTCGGACGAAGCCCATTACTATCTAGGAGGTTACGTTAACAAGCAAAACTGTAGGATTTGGGGTTCTGAAAATCATCATGTCATCATAGAAAAACCAATGCATCCAAAAAGAGTAACTACTTGGTGTGGCTTTTGAAGTGGTGGAATTGTTGCCTCTACCTTTTTCAAGATGTAGATGGTAACAGCGTGACGGTAAACGGTGAACGCTATAGAGACATGTTGAGCAATTTTTTATGGCCACTATTAGTCGACATGCACTTGCACAAACTCTGATTCCAGTAGGATGGCGCAACATCCCATATCAGCCGTAAAACAATCGATCTTTTACACATTTAAGTTGGGTCATCGCGTTATCAGCCGTTTTGAAGACGTCCATTGGCCAGCCCGCAGCTGTGATTTGACGCCCATGGATTACTTCCTATAGGAAACTGTTAAGGACCGCTGTTACACAAATAATCCTTAAGCAATTGATGTTCTTAAGGAAAATATCCGTCGAGCTATTGATGAGATAGACCCACAAACTATCTAAAATGTGCTTTAAAATTGGGTTAGGAGGATGGACTACTGCCAGGCCATCCGCGGCAACCATTTAACTTAAATTGCTTTTCATAAATAATCGGAAGGTCTATTCTTTTGAATAAAGCATAGAGTGCTACATACTATTGGAGAGGGTAGTTTTAGTACCAATTTAGAAACTAAACCAACGGATGGCCCACTCTTCATAACACGTCAGTCCATGAAAGTTGTGTTTTCATTATTAATTTTGAAGTATTCCCGTCATTTGCATACCAATATTCTTGTTACGCTAATCAAAGTTACTGTTACTTCAGGAAACATCAACCGTATTGCACCCGATCTGATAGTAGAGCACTTTTTGCTATTCTGCCAGTTAAGCTTTAAGGAAATTTCATATGGTAAGTTTGGCAACGCCGCCTTTGATACCTTACGTTTTCCGATGATAAACACCGTGGCGCCACAGTCACCACCGCCAGCGAGCGCACTCCCGACATAATAGGATTTCCGCGGAATGAACGGTCGTTGTCTCTTCCTACAAGACTCTTTTCAGGACTCTTCTATTTCATTAGGGCATGTTGTTTTTTAATTACCGAAAAGAACCCTAATATCTGGTGCTCTGCTGGCCTCTGCGTCCGTTGCAAAGCGCAAGGAAAAGATAACCAGAAAGAAAAACAGAATTATATTTTCTGGAGAGTTTGTGAATTAACAGAGCGGGATTAAGAGAGCTTCACCTGCTACACACACGCACGCACACACCACTTGAGTTACAGAAGGCAAATAATGAAGCAATGAACTCCCTTATATACCAATGAAGATACCATGTTAATTATAGAAGACGCAGTTACACAAACAAGAATTCGGGATTCGATTTTGATTCATGAAAAAATGGTGAGAGTATGAATGCAAAAAATACAATCCTCTAGATGCGACTCAGGATATTGTCAGATCTAATGAGATTTAAGTATAAAAGCCAAAAAGGACTACAAGATTGAGAAGCGTAGTAATTGTAATCCCTCCATCCTCATTTCACAAAATCTTTACTACGTGAGTCATTGGCTACTACGACGCTACAACGTACCAATCGTCAAGGTTGATTAAGATCGACTCAGCCGTTGCTGGAACTAAACGATGACAAGCGCAATGGTAATAATGTGTATTTACTGAACATCGGATATTTTAGGAATGTGGACCCATTAGGGTGAACAAGATTTACGGGCACTAAGTACCCAATTTCGTTGCCAGGACAATGCACAATTACATGGTTCGTCACTCAAGATCTCATTTTTAAATCCGAGGCAGTTTCTTGCAGCAACTCTCACGTTTTGATAAAGACAGTTACAATTTGGCCATGCTTTTCAGTATGAAGTTGTTTGTTTAACTCAATTATTTGGTAATGAATAAATTCGTTTCATTATCCAAATGTACAGGATCGTCGAGGAAAGCTTTCTATGTGTCTTACTCAATTAATTTTTTATGTATTACGGTATTTTCACACAAAGTTCTCCGAAATGGGAGTGCTCGTACTAATTTTATCGTACCTGCAAGGAGTATTTCTGTTCTAGGAGTAGCTTTGCCTGACTTTCAAGACAGGACTATCGGTTTTAGGCAGCGTAGTTGCTGGTACTTAATTACTGCTCAAAATGCTATAATAATAATAATAATGATAATAATAATAATAATAATAAAACATATATTGCCCAACAGTATATATACACCATTTACAGATCAATGGGTAATAAAAAAAAATTAATGTACTAAATTTACCTAAAACTAATTTTAGCGAAACTACAAATTGAGACGACAGAAAATGTCACAGACGTTAGACAGTTTGTTCGCGCTTGCACACATTTGATTAATAGGTGCTTTCATCAATATGTTTGTTGGAGCTCTTTTACATAAAACGTGTAATGATCTCTAGCATCAAGTCTCGATACAAAGATATTTAGCTGTGATAACAGTTCAACAGAGTCAATTTTGCCATTTAGTAGTTTATGCAAAAACAAAACACGTCCTGACCTCTACAGCTCTCTAAAGTTTGAAAGTTGAATCTGTTCACAAGTATCACATAATCACTACCTCTTTGTGAATATACCCCATCAGCCTTCAAATATAAGTACTTTAGAAGTTTTTTTTTGAACCTTTTCGATACATGTTTTATAAATATTGTAAATTGGGTTCCGTATTAGTGAACAGTATTCTAATTTCGACCGGACTACACTAGAAAACAGTCAAGTTAGTGCCGACAGATCAGTAAGAAGCTCACAGTTTCTTATAATAAAGCCATATGATCGAAACGCATTTATAATAATTTGATTAATATATGAGTTGAATGTTTACTGACTGTCACAGCAAACGCCTAGAGATCTCTGATTGAGTCCGTTCTCGAAAGGTCTGTATCATTAATATTGTACAAGGATATAGTATGGTGGAACGTCGGCTAAAGGTTACTATTTTTCATTTGGAGATATTCAAATGCAGATGATTTCTAAGACACCAGTCATGTAAAACATCAATCTGCGATTGAAGGGCAGCACAGTCTTCTAGGCATGCAATGTACGCACACATTTTTAGAACGTCCACAAACATTAATCTATTGCATTTCAGTGAAGTGCAATAACATATAACAAAAATCATAGAGGTCCCAAATTGGACCCCTGTGGTACTCTCCACTAGTTAAAACATGGTAACCAGATCTGGTTGAATTAATGTGAACATATTGCCGTCTCTGATGCAGATAAGATTTTAGAAGATTTAAAAAAGAACTATGAAGGCCTAAGGAAAAACGTTTGTGGAGCAGAACACAGTGACTGATTGTATCAAATGCCTTAGAAAAGTCAACCTAGACAGTATCTACCTGACCCCGTTGATCTATTGTTTCGCACAAATACTGGTCGAAGATTGCAAGGTTACTAAGAGTAGACATAAACGTAATACTAGTGGAAGACATTTTTCAGCTCGATTTTTTATAACTGTGTTGTTTGGATGTCCCTTTTTATGAACCAAGAGGCTGCCGGGCGGTAACTCAGTGCAAAGCTTAAAGATTTTTTTTAAGTAAGCTAAAGAATGGCTCCTTCGCTCTGAACAAAAAAGGTCCTCATCAAACTCTCTTTAAAGTTGATTATTATCAAGTTGTGAGTTAAAATCTGGAAAATTCTAAAAACTAGATAAAAGATCATAATTTTTGAGGTTAACAAATATTTAAATTAGACTTTAGCTAGCTTGGCTTAAATGGATGTTATTTGAGTGCCGATATCGCGTTACGGGTAACGCGTATATCCCTCTCTTGTATGAGATATTCCGTATGCCTATTACGGGTAATTCACAACTAAATGCATTTTCTGTTCAGAATAAATTAAAGAACAAAAAAATCTTCAACAGGAGCAAAAAGATGTGGTCCTGATTCGTTAAAATAATATTTAAACAAGGTTGCACCGGGTTACCACTCGGTAACCTTTTCACTTATTTATGTCTACGGGAATCCAACTAACGTGATTATGAAAGAAAAAACGATCTTCACAATTTCTTCGTCGGATGCCAGATTTTTGTCTTATCTATTATGGTTTTGGGCTGCTGGAAGTTTCTGTGGGCTTTTTGGGGGGGAATGTCATTGATCTAACAATTAATAATGTTATAAAAGGCATAGTGAACCGCAGCCATATTTTCGCAACAGCACGTTTATAGGGTTCGAGAAAACTGCCAAATTTGAGGTAGGAAGATTTCATAGATCAGTTAAATTATTATCAAGTAATTGGGTGATAAACAGTAATACCCAAAAAGCTTAAGACCCTCTAGCATTACCAGTAGAGTACAATTAGGCATAAAGACGCGAAAACCTTTTAACCCAGGTTCACTCGATGAGCTCTTGAGGTTTTAAACGAAATGCGCTTAAAATAGTGGAAGCGCGCTTTAGAATTGTTTCTGATTTTTTTTTTAGTTTTATTTTCCAAGTATACAATTATTCAGGCTTAGTATACCAGCTAGTATCTCATTGAACTGAGCTAAAACGTTTATGTAAGCTTATATACTTTACGGCATCGATAATGAGATGGTGTTCGATTTCATTTCTTTTAATTTGTAGGCTTTCTTTCTTTTAAATTGCTTATATTGATGGACTTAATCCAGATTGGTTATATTCAACACAATTATCTCAAAGACGACGCTTGCAATTTTAACAAAGTATTTCGGGTTTTAATTAAGCACGCCACTGTTTTCTTTGTCAGTGTAGGCAGCGCGGTGGCGTAGTGCTAAATGCTGTGGGTCTCGCAATCAGTCCCAAGAAAATTTGTGTCTGTGGATGTTGCGACTGCACGTAGGTGGTAGACGATCGAATGTGGTGTACCACCCGGCGGATCTCTTGAGTGGGGCTAGATTGTGTGCGTGCATACGTGTTTCCTCGCTAAAACCTGTATGACGTCTTCCTTTTTCCCCTGTATCTCCCTATAGTTCTACTGTACCCACGAGTATTATGGGTCTCAGGCCTGGTGTCGGTGGCTGAAGTGAAGAAAGGTGCGGTCACCTGACTTTCGGAAGAAACACGTTTTTCCTGCAAGCAGTTTAAGGCAACTAGAAAAATTTACGCCACACGTACTCACTGTGAACGCTACCTACGAAGGAATGAAACAACGATTTCGAATATAGTAAGTGAGAAAACTCCCAGAATTAACCAGAAATGTGGGAACACGCCTGTGTCGCCCTATATTTGTTCATTAGCAAGCAGCAAAACCCACGGATTTTGATTGAATCTTATTCACCATTCAAATACAAACAAATACTGGAACATATTTGCTTTCATGCGTACCAAGGTCTGAGAATTTTATTCTTTTTCATATAGATAAAACTGACTACAAACTCTGGAATTGATTATCAACTGCAAGTCGTAATTTTTGTCCATCTTTGAGTCCCTTGATCGTATCCACAAAGAAACCATTGGCGTGCTTAGTTTTTTTTTATACTCCAACTACCACGAAGGCCTAAGGCTTAAACACCCATTGGGCACCGTGGGGCTATAGGGGGAAACAGGGGAAAGGGGGACGCCACACGGACTCTGGCGAGGGAACACGTGTGCATGCAACATGCACACATTCTGGCTCCGCCTACGAGATCCGCCGGGTGGTACCTCCACGTTCGACAGTCAGAGACCGTCTACCACCTACAGACAATCACAACATCCATAGCCAAGAGAAAAACTTCTCCTGGGACGGGACTCGAACCCGCACAGCGCATGGCGACTGATCAGGAGACCGAAGAGTCTACTACTGCGGCCACCGCTGCTGCCTAATTAAAATTAGAAATACCCGGTTGAAATTTGATACTACCATATGGTAATCCAATTGGATATAACTCATACAAATTAAGTTTGTCAATTCCTAACGTTAATTCACAAGCTTTCATCCAAACCATTCAATTAATTAAAGAAAAATTAAAAATAACAGTTTTGAATAAAATGAACTTGAACCCTGAATCTCACTAGGGAAGCCGTAAAATACGAGACATACATAAGTTGCAAACTTTCTTGTCTACTTTAACGAAATCATTCGGCTGATGTACTATAAACCTAAACAAATGCAATGAACGAAATTGAAATGAAAAAAATTGAAAATCAAAAACGTACAAAATTAATAGATAAACCCTTTTATTATTATTATACAGTAAAAATATCATAAATTCACTCAGTGAGCCGGGTACCAGGGTTTGAGGCTAACAGCACTCCATTAGAACCCAATATCGGCCCTTACTTTGCGGAACTGTTGGAGCCAGGGGAATCGCTGAGTAAGACATAGTAATGACTCGACCGATTACACAAGTCTCTAAATATTGAGTTATTTGTAACAAGCAAGTCAATACATTCAACATGATAGTTGAAATGTTAAATCTATTATCTACTGATCTTGTTATAGTCAGATCGTGTTTTAAGTAAACAAACAGGTCGTATGTGCCATTTAATTATTTATTTGTTTCTTTTTTTTTTTTTGACGAAGGGCTAACATTTATTCCAATCTGTATACCTACCTGAGTGTCAAAGTTGACAAAAAGGTAAACTTACCTCAAATAGTAAGTTAAATATTAAACTCCTTACGAGTACAAATCCACCACCAACCCTGCCTTTAGATGTTTGTGTTTTCCAATTAAAAAGTAACGTGTCTAAGAAATATATGAAGAAATTTAGACAATACATACTTCCAAGACGATTTTTCCTGATTCTACTATTAGTGAACCATTTTTCAAGATCAGTCACAGATATTCGAAAGTCACCTGGAATATCTTCCACTTTTTCTTAGTGAGTGCGTTTACCGCGGCTATTTATACATTAACAAGGATGTATGATGCATATACATAGTTATACCTCTTTTAAGAATAACATATTTCTCATACTGCATAATTACCTTTAGAAGTAAGATACAATTTCTGAGTTTACCTGACTGAAACAACTATTTCCTGAAATAAGCACGCTCCTAATGCCAAAGTAAATGCCTGGGCCTGCATATGTATACCCACGAGGAACCATCGTGAGGCTGCATTTATAGTTCTTGGTACTATTATATGTCTTATTACGAAATAGGCATGCAGCACGTTCAGAGCTAAGCGCACATGCGCATTTCAAAGTGTTAATTCAGGAGACCATGTTCTAGTTTACTTCATTGATCTTCGTTGTTGCAGTAGAAACTCAAGCATCGAGTTAACTCTTTGATGTCCGTCTTCTTTTTTGCGCTTACTCCTGTTTAGGTTGCATCAATCTTCCTTACTTCACAAAAAATTTATAATCTTAAAGATAATTACATTCTTATGCGCTTGTATTGTGCTTCTCTGTTTTTCCGTTTTATTATATCGTACCTTCAAGAAATTAGTAACATTTCATGATTAGTAAAAATCAAATGAATGCAACATAAAATCTTGTGTTAAAAATAACATTTTGTAGGCCATGAGTATACAGAGCTAACAATAATGTTCCAGCGGAGACGGTAGTTCGGTAATAGCTCTTGCTTGAATCAAGTCACTGGGTGGCCGGAGAAAGGATATTTGTTTTGAAGACGAATTGAACACTTTGCTGTAATAAAGCCATAAATTGACTGGATTGATATGGAACCTGTAGATACCCTGAAGCTTGCGTTGTTACATTTCTGTTCTACACTGACTGTGCTAGTTGGCGTTACATGTGTCGCATAAATCAGTAGCTGCACAATAACGTTCGGTTATCGCAGCGGGAACGGCACACTATCATTATTCAAAAGCTGTGTAGGTAAGGCAAGGTGTAATAAAGGGGCCGCGCTCTGTGATAGCTGATCTTGCAAGCGCACTGAACGAAAGCCATCTAAAGGCTCGATATCGATAATACATCCGTCTGGTTTTTCTACGAATATTCGGCAAATCAATAACCGGTATATATGGTATGATTTCCATACTTTATAAACGAAAGTGATCCAGTGGTAGGCATTATGCGTAGCGAAAGCTCAAAGGAGCGAAATCCGCTACAACACAGTAGAAGATGGCCCTAGCACCGAGCCTTGGTGGGGAAGGCAATTGACAATGTTCATTAAAAAAGCTGTAACAATCAGTGTGACTGCCTTTTTCTGAACGGCTTACAGTTGTGAAAGACATATAAGCAGTACTCAAGGCTAAAGCTTAGCTAGAGCTTGTACACAGTGAGGAGGTTATACGAACAAAGGTTCTTCCTACCCCTAAAGAAGTATGCCAGCTTAACTGCTGCTCTCGGTGAGACGTGTTCTTGGCAAGTCAGATCCCCGGTCACCTAGACTCCGACCATCCAGAGAAAAGGAATGTATCTTAGGTAGAAGCTCGGTCGTTCATCAGTATGCTTCGCGCCAAAGATCCGATATCTAGCAAATACGTCATAGATTACTGTATCACCACATAAGCAGATTGGGCTTGATAGAAAATTCCGAACAAAGACAATGATTGTATATATATTGCATTCAACATTTTTCGATGCGCAGAGTTGTATCTGTTACTGCAACGCTTCGATTAGAAAGCCTAGGAAATGTTGAATAACAAATTAGATGTCCTATGGAGGATCATATAAATCATGCCAGTCACCACATATCTAAACTTACCCCCAAGATAAATCCATATTGCTGTGAAAACTCCCTGACTATTGATAGAGACTTCCAGGCAGTTAACGCTAACCTAACCTAGTCACCGTGATCCTGTCGTGTCGATCGTACTCTCCGGCGCTCCTATTTGCCTTGCTTCTTTGAAGGACGCCTTTTTTTGACATTGATGTCCCTATCTTTCTTCCCGTATTTTCTCTCGATTATAAAAGGCTACGTGCTTTCCGATAGGAGAGTAAAAACTGGAAAAAAAGGGCCTTGGATAAAAAAGGCATCTTCGGACATAGGAAGGTAACTAGGAGCAACGGAGATTACGAGATAAATTTTTTATTGGCTATGGATGTGATTGTCTGTGGGTGGTAGTTAGTCTCAGACTGTCTAGCGTGTAGGTACCACGGTGGATCTTCACGCCGCCCCTTTCCCTGTATCCCTCCATAGATCCAGGGTATTCTGGGGTATTTAAGCTTGAGCTTGCGTGAGGTGGCCGGAGTCTAGTAAACATTTTTGTGTCTTTAATCCGTTCGTTCGAAACTGTAAAAAATATATTGTTGGAAAAACCCACTTTCGTACATCGTAAAAAGTGAATAAAATCTATTTTAACTCAAACCTGCAGAACTCTAGCAAAGTTTACAGGTAAAGCTCGCAAATGATGGAACCTCATATTGACCGCGTGTAGGGACAAAAGATAATCAAGTGTGGGAAAAATATATAAAATAGTCGATTAAATGTGATTGTAATGGAGAGATTATCGACTACTGGGCATAGGAAAACATCGTGCAAATTCACTGTCGTACCGTCTCGATTTACCGTTGTCGGTGGAAGCTCCGACGATGGCACATCGGTAGTGGCGCGTCCCGACGCAGAAGAGAGACGGAAACGCGTCAGTGGAGGATAGACGGACATTGGCATGGGTCAATAGTGACGCCAACGTTGCCGAATAGGCAAAATTTTCATAAGAACTTTGAGAGGTGCCCCTTGCGGTCTCTCCCATCTGCAATTTACGTTTAATTTGTGTCAAGCGCCAATCTGTTCACGACATTAGGCTCGGAAGGCGGAAGCGAGTAATACGACTGATGCACTTGTCTAGCATAATAATGTAGTTCAAGCTGGAGGAATAACTTTTCCATGTTCTCCCATATTTTCATTTCTTATCTTTCTGTATTATATACTCAGCAGGTAATTCGGCTGTACAAAGGATTATCTTTTGTTATATATTTTTGTTACTAGCAGTCTATTAGATTGTATTATATCTACCCACTTTCTCTATCTGAAGGGTATATGGTAGGTATACTGCTTTATACAAAGACCAAAAGATATCTACCTACTCCTATTACCTTTATACCTTTTTCATACTGAAAGATAATGAATGTGATGCTTTTCTCTATTGCGTAAAACTATTTCAAGAAGGTGTTGCCTATAGTCTTTAGGGTGAGATGAACTTTTTGCGTATGATTTATCACTTCAACAACAAATGTTCGGGTACAGGTGAAGAGTGGTGTCAAAGAAAGTATCTGTGAAGTATCATCATCCCGTTTATGGAGAATTGTTAGTTAATGAAATCTGGGAGGACGTGCGCATCTGTCGACACGTAAAATTGGTCTAATCAGAAAAAATGTCCATATACGGACATGCGTCCAAGTACGTCACTGATAGCGACTTAACACGCACAAAGCTGGAGAAAAAAACAAAAAAATTAACATTTTGGTATACCGTAGAAACAATAATTGTATTCTTCAAATATTCGCCATCCTCTAGGCTGCATTCGTGGATTGTTACAGAGTGTACTTTGTACTACTCTGTAACAATTTCAGCGTTCATAATATTGTTTGACATACCTGTTCAATGCATTCGGAAATGGAATAAAGTAATCCATCTGGAACGGGAAAAGCGTATTTTTGTTCTCATGTTCAAACCTTGGGAATAAAACTGCTGTCACTTGTCATTCTCATGGTTCATTGTTTCGTTACTTTATTTGGTTATCAAAAAATAGTTGAAATTAGCAAAATATATATTTTCTACAGTAAATGGGATATCTCGTATCCATGGCATTTCTTGTACAAATAAAAACGATCATAGTGAACGTGGTTAGGAAGTAGTGGGCTATCGTCAAGTGTCACTACATTACTCTGTAGTAACTTAGGCACCCTAAAAATAAAGTTATACGGTATTCCGTAGTAAAATTATATCTATTCTACATTCCATTACTGTGTAGTGTATTACATGACCAAGTGATTTACAAACGCGCCCCTGTGGACGAATATTTTAACTAAACCATTTTAAATTGTATTATGTGCATGTGGTACGTTTAGTCTATATCAATTTGAGCTTATATGTTCCTGACATACGATGGAAACACCAATAGATTGGTTTTGATTTTTTTATCTCAAGAATGAGATTCTAAGACATTAGAATTGCCCTATATACTTGCCAGAATTATCAGCCAGAAATTTTCCACTCACCATTTTTAGTCAGTCTTGGAGTTCTTTTGCCAACTACTTTTTAATCTATGGAACCGGTCTCCTAGTATTGGTCTCATAAATATTTATTAATAAGCAGCATCTCTTACACGCGATATCCCACTTAGTATCTGATTCCGTATAAACCTCAGTACAGAAAAACAGGTTTATTTGCAGAAACTCCAGCAATCATGTATAAAGCCTTATCCTGATATTTGGATAACGAAAGGACATAACCTAATGAAATATTGGAACAGTTCATTTTTTCCGTCACCGCTACAGCTTTCGTCGACAAAAACTAAACTACCAACAAAAAGCGGCAGCTACGTATTTACTAATCTCGCGTTGAAAGACAGAAAGACCCAATCGGCTGAACATTTTTTCCCATTTCTTCCCGCGCCTCCTCCCCGCGGTGAATGGCCGGCCTCGTTCCCGCTAAATACTGAATAATCCCGAGACAAAAGTTGGGACGTGACGGCGTCGCAATTATGCTTCTGTCACGCTTGCCGCCCCTGCCCCTTGCCGTCCCCTCTGCCCCCAGCAGGCTGCCCTCCCATTCCATTCGAGGCTTAGAACAACACACGTCGTCCCCGGAATTCGCAATAAGCTCACTCAAAAGTGCCGCTGGATACGCCACGCCGCCGCCGTTCAGCGTTCAGCGTCTCGAAGTAAGGGCATCAAAGCCAAAGCTAATCAATTTGACAGATGTCAGTCTTCAAGGAGTGCTATGTATTAGTCATAGAGCCATTCAAATTCTATATTTAACATAGTTCAGCTAGAAAATCTAGTTGTCAGACCAGCAATCACTTATTCATGTGCAGCATTGCCAAAACGCATATTCGTAGTCTGCAGGTTCTGCAGAACAGAACCTTACATACTGTCCTTAACGCCCCATGATATGATTCCAACGCAACCATTCATGGAGACCCCGACATTTCTTATCTAAGCAACTACATCAAGCAACAGGCACAGTTATGTTATAGTCAAGCAGAATCGCACGGCAATCCTCTGTTGCGTGAGTCAGTAGACTACACAGTCGAATAACTTCGCAAGCACACAGGTGCGTGGCTCGCACTGTGAAAAAGATTAAAACGCCCAATTCTAGGTCCAACCAAGATTACGATGTTTCCACACATACAAATTTCTAAATTCATTCTTAGATCAATTTAAATTACTAAATTCTAGTTAACAATGTCAAGCGACCTATCCAACACACGTACTTTCTGCTCCTTACCCTTCCACCTTCCTTTCTTCTTTCCTTCTTTCTCCCTGACTTTGTATGGTATCTGGGCAACCAGAGCCGACAGACCTACTGACCTATCTCTACGAAGAAAGACCTTTTAAATGCACATTTCGGCATGTTTCACTCGCATCTTATGTATAATGTCATGACTTGGAGAGATTCGTGTCACGTTGAGGATTATAGCAGGTGCTAAGTTCAATGACTACTGTATGCCCCTCTTCCAAATGTTGGGAATACTGCCGGTCATTCATCAAAGCTCGAATTACTACAGAATTAATCAGAAATTCATAACTATGACACAAGACTGGAGCGCTGAAACTGCCACGTCAGAGACTACGAGCCCCTTCCCACGTCAGTTGGCCCAACTATTGAAATCTTAGTTTTTTTCTTATCAAACAAAAATAATAAAAATGTAGCAGGGTGTTATAGGTTTAAAATATTAACAATGAATATTTTGATAATATATAGTAGAAAACACCAACTTTATCACTCCCTAATCAAATTTGCAGCATAAAAATAACACATGTTGCAATTACAGCATATCAACCTATTTTCATTTCATTGCAAAATAAGTCTATAACGCATAGCTGGCTGTGAAAAATAAAAGCCATGACAATTGTTTTTATTAATCACAGCTGTCAGAATACGCTTAAAACAGTTTTGGGTAGTTAACGTCTTCAAAATGGGTAGAGGAAAGGTTATTAGTGAGAAAGTTCGGTTACTGATAATTAAATTTTTTTATTCTGGAAAATCAAACTCAGAAGTTGCAACTTCGTTAGACTTATCGCGGTACAGTGTGAGAAATATTGTTAGGAGATATAACGTAACTGGTTCAGTTAATATTAAACCACGATATGTGAAAAAATAATATCACAAATGCCGACCGAAGAGCATTAAGAAGAATAATCGTGAAAAACAGACATGCCAATTATTCAAATTAAGTGCTCTGTGGAGTGACGCTGTCGGAAGGAGAATTTCGAGGTCCACAACTCATAGACAGGCCCACAAACTGGGATTTAGCACTTGCAAGGTAAGTTTTCTTATAAAAAAAGTGAAGTAAAAACCCTAAAGTTGCACAACTTGTTTATAGGCCAAAAAAAAGCCACTATTAACTCCACTGCAAAAGAAAAGTCGGCTTAGATGGGCTAAATAACATAGTCAATGGACACCTCAACAATGGTGATGAGGCCCGATTCGAAGTTTGTTTTGGTGACAGTCGCAGTAGAGTTATTCGCAAAAAAAATGGAACATTCCATGTTGACTGTCTGAAGAGAAAAGTGGAATTTCCAGCATCCATTATGGTCTGGGGCAGTATGTCAAAAGGAGTAGGAAAGCTTCATTTTATTGATGGAAATGTAGATACAAACAAATATTTGGCAATTTTAGAAGAATCGCTTTTACCAGTGATGGAAGAATGTTTGACATTCGGCCAAGATTTTGTGTTTCAGCAAGATGGTGCAGCGTGCCATACCTCAAAAAAGGCTATAAAATGGATGGAAGAAAATAATGTACCACTTTTGAAATGGGTTTCTAGCAGTTGAGATCTGTCACCTATTGAAACTTTGTGGAACGAGATGAAAAAGGTTCTACGACAACATTCTGCTCATACAATCACCGAACTAAGACAAAAGCTTCAAGAAATATGGGATTGTTTTTCACCAAATTTTTGCCAAAACTTGGTTAACACTATGCCCCAAAGAATTTCAGCCTTAATAAAAGGTAAAGGTGATGTTACCCAATGGTAATCTTTTAATTGTTGCTTTGTTGACTTTGCGCATTTATTCGCACATTGTTTATTTGTTCAGATGTTCTATTAGTTATAGGTCTAAGTGATTTCAAATACGTATTTTTTAGACTACAGTGTATCTAAAATGTTTCTGAGAAAATAAATTGTTTTAGAAGTAAATAGTTTCGTCATGTTTAGTTTATAAAGGCATATTTTGGTACAAATATTGAAGTGGGCCAACTGAAGTGGGATGGGGCTCGTAGATATATCTGCGAGAAATTCATTAATTATGATTATTTACACATAACACCTCAGACCATCCGCGAGCTTAATTGTATGCAATTCAAAGAACGATTGATGTTCATCCTCCTCGATCATGGTTTGTACACTTTTGAGGAATTTTTAAATTACAATTTTTAGTTTCCTGTATCCTGTCGTTCACGCAGATGGTTCTATAAAGTATTCTGTAGTGTAGTTTTGAATATTTTGTCATTCTCCTCTTGTGGCATAGTTGTTATGGCTTTGATGGATGGAATGCCGAATGCAGAAAGTCACTAAGCTAAAATTCGAGATGTAACTTCCTCAAAACCATATTTTTTTAGTAGACGGCTTTGTCGTTTGTTATGCCAGCACCCGGTCTATCTGCGAGAGTGTGGTAATGGTGGCGAGACAACCCGACGACGAGATGTGGCATTTTGCATAAAATCGGCTTTTAAATGGTTCCTTGATTGGACGCGTTTCCACGGCGGCAATCGGATGTACCGTAATAAGCCATTCTCATTCCGTGGCGATGAAGTGGCTGCCGCTGCGGGACGATGAGTGCACTTTGAATGAAAATAGGGGCTAATCAGCCCCAGCACGGCACACTATGACCCGTCATTATGTGTGTGCATATGCCTGATTGTAAGTGTCTACAATTATAAGGTCGTGGTATTTCAAAATTGATATGCCTACGCAGTGCAGAGTCGGTATGTTTGAACCAGCGTCTGAATAACTGTTTGGACTACGAGTATGTTGAGGAAATGTCCCATGAGGCTTTGTTGTGAAGACAGATATTGTAGACTATCATGTACCAGGAAACATTCCTTACCACGTGCTGGTGTTCCAGGATATGCTTTTTTAGACAATTTTATATGTTTGTCATGGCTCCAATTTTCTACATCAGAATTTTTTATTTTTAAAGTACTTATTCTTAATCTGAAAGTATTATAATAGGATATATATACTCATATATATATATACTCGTATATATATATATATATATAACTTGAGACGTGGTCATTGTCGTCTAGACCAGTTAGGTGAAAATTAAAGCTTCCGCCTTTTGTTGGGTACTTCGACAAAATTTAAGCAAGGCGGACTCTTTATACTTTTTTAATCTCTCTAGCTTTCAATGGTCTATGCCATCATCATCAGGAGCTGCAATTACATTGACAAAAGTAGCAACAATTGTGTAAAATGAATTTGAATTAACTTAACTACAGTAGTATGTGAGGATGTTGCTAAATGTTATTTACGTTAAGGATGAGGGAAACACCCAGTAACATGGTGAAAGCTGGATACATGGTACAGTGGTCAAAATTATACAAGCTACACACGCTGTATGACAAGAACAAATTAAAAACAGATTAAAAATATTTAAAATGAAAGTTAAGCATCGTGAAGCCACTTGATGATTGCACAAAATGGTGGGCATAGAATCATGAGTAAGATGAACCCTTTGACAGACGGCCGAAGGCTGGCAGTGCCCGTGTAGAATGATGGAACGAAAATTCTTTTGTAAGGCATGTGCTACGTTGCCAAATCACTTCAGATGGTGTGATTTTCAAGATATGTTGGGTAAGAACTTGTCAACCCGACCAGAGGCAGTTGAATTAACTATGTTATTATTTAGTTATTAAAATTTGAATGGAATGGAATTTTTTGGTGGAATAGTGTTAGTCATTTGTCTTCAAGCCTCTTCGTTACTTTGCATAATTCCTCCTTAGTTCTGGTTATGATCACTAAATCGTCAGCGTGTTTCTTATGATAAGGTAATCCTTCTCTATTTATTTTCGCATCTCTTATAATCTTTTCAAGACATAGGCTGAACAGGACTGATGAAAGTGGGTCTTTTTGTCTGAGTCCTTCTGTAGCAGCAAAATAATCCGATAATTCGTTGTTGATTTTGTCTTTATTTTCTGTCTTCTTCATTAATATCGTTATCAGTCTAATAAATTTTTCTTCGATTCCCATTAATCTTAAAGCCTCGATCATTTTCTTCCGATTTACCTTATTGTATGCTTGTTTGAAGTCAATGAATAATGCAAACGTCGGCTTCAAGTGCTAGTAGCTTTCTGCCTGTATTTCTCGTAGTACGAAGATTTGGTCTATTGTGCTTCTTCCGCGTCTAAATCCGATGCTTTCCATACTTTCTCTCAATAGATTCTTCATGTGCGATGTGCAATTCCTCTGTAATTGTGACATTTGCTCTTATCTCCTTTCTTATATATTGGGCATAGTATTGCGTCAGTCTACCCTTCTGGTATTTTTTCATATATCCAAATTTCTTCGATCCACTTTTGAACTTCTTTTTCGAGTTTTTGTTCCCCGTATTTGAACATTTCGGCAGTGATGCTGTCAGCTTCTGGGCTTTTGTTATTTTTTAATCTACCTATTATTTCTCGTATTTCGCTTAATGTTGGTGCTTTGTCATTGTCTTCTATTGGAATATTATCAAATCTCTCCCTTTCATTTTCTTCTTCGGTAACATCTGTTTCTCCTGTGTTTAAGCGCTCGTTAAAGTAGTTTTTCCATAGTTCTAAAATCTGTTTTTCTTCTGTTGCTATTCTGTCTTCGTTATCTTGATATATAATCGTCTTGGGTTGGTATCCTTTTCTTTCCCGTTTAACGCCCTGATAAAGGTTGCTTATCTCCTTGTTTTTGTAATTTTCATCTATTTTAGCTAGGATATTTTCAGAGCTGATTCTTGTCTTCCTTCTCAGTAATGCTTTGGTTTTTTCCTTTGTTCTGAGTTTCTTTTCAGGATTCTTCTGTATTTTCTTTTATTGCCTTTAATCGGACTTCATTTCTCTGATCCAGTTCTGCCTTGCATTCGTCGTCAAAGCATGACATTTTTTTGGTTATCTTGCTATCTGTGGTACTGGCTGCCTTGTCCATAGCGTTCTTTATTTCATTCCATCTCTCATTGACACCGTCTACTTGGTTTTTACTGTCTAGCTCTATGTTTACTTGTTCCTCGTATCTCTTCTGTTGGTTCATTGTATTTAATCTGACTGGTTGATTTGTCTTCTTCGGGTGGATTTCACAATTTGACAAACCATTATTCTGCACCAATAGGATACGAGTACTAAATAGTCCGTTAAATATACCCAATCAGCCTCAAGATCTCTCCGTCAAATTTTTAGCAACAAATAGCATCAAAGTATTCAAAACCAAACACTGTAAAATATGAAGTGACAGCTTGCCATTGAAATCTTTTCAGTTTATTAAATATTATGAAATTATGTAAAACTGAGCCAAAATTTTTAAAAATGCTTGATGTCTGAGTAAAATCTATTTTTTCAGATTAGCTGAAGGTTTTTCCATGTTTACTGCAACTTTTGTAATCCATATGTGATTATATCACCTACTGTGTGCTTATAGTTTATCCTATATTTGCAAACTTGCACTTCCAAACCCTTACATGAAAAAGCCTTTTCACTCAAATTTTTGTTAGGTGTTGCATTTCAACACATTCATACACTTCTTTCCAGTTCCTCAACGATATTTTAACCCCACTGGTCCGAAACTGTACAACAGTTTCAACATTCATACATACAATTGCAGTTGCAGTTTTTTGTTTTAATTTCAGTGTATAATCAGTCGCACCATCGGTGATGGTACATTCAACTTAACCACGTATTTAGGGGTTCGTGCAGATTTAACGTGTACACGACAGTGTAATATGTATTTCTTCACAAAAAAATCTTGGAGGGAGCACTTTCATACGGAAATTTGTTGTTAAAAACTTTCATTTTCCACACATAACAAAACAAGTGAAAACATAGAATACAGTGACTTCGAGAAGGATAATAGACCAAAGGAGATCGGAATTGACATTTGAGATTAGTGTCTCATAATGTTAGTGATGGGAGAATACATTTGCGATCAGTGGAATGTATTGGAACGGTTAAAAAATATGAATTGAATCGTTTTTACATTATCTCGACTGAAAGACTGGAATATCTGCTCTGTTTCTGTATATACATTTTTTGTGGTACTGTTGCATAAAGTAGTTGGTTCACGAACTAGTTCCTAGAACTGAACGCAACTTAATGAAACGAACTGGAAAGCACATAACTTTTTCAAGTAATCCAAGAAGGGACAAATTGTCATTTCATCACAATAGTGTTGGGAGAATCGAAAGCCTGAGATTCGCTTTGCTTCTGTGGCTCAGAGATATAGTGTTTTCTTCTGATAAAACTAGCGCAGTTTTTGTGTTTAAAATACTCTACTTTAGTTAATACCTTTGATCCTAAAGTTGCTCCCATGACAATATTAAACAACTCTCATGTCGTGTCGCGTATTTCGAAACGATGTCAAGGGCCGGCCTGGGAAAATCTTTCTCTGAGAACTGAAAATCATTAAACGCGCTGTTTTCAGTCTATTTTATTCTATCCCTTGGGGACGTACAGAATGAAGTGCTCAGTGGCCACTCAGTGGCTCAGTGCTCGTTTGTAATGATAATATTCAAATACTACTAAACACCTAAATAGCTCTCTGGCCTTTCACTTTCGAAGCTACCAGTCCTCGCTTAGAGATGGTAGCACAGTTAAGGATAGACTCGGGGCATACCGTTACGGATGTTTATGATTCCTCTCGATATCGATACATCGTCATGAAACCATCGATGCGTAAAGATCGATGTTCTACGTCCGATGTGTCGATGTTTTCGATACATCAATGTATCGTCAATCGTCGCCATCCCTATGTTGTATCCCCACCAGTCACCAGTCAAAAACCTTAACTTCCAATATTTTATCTATTTATAATTCTTTTTAGCTCTTACTTTTCAGTAATTACTAATAATTTTAGGTCTATGTCTACAGTAATTGCATTATGCACCTCGGAGATGTAGGGATTTACATGTTTTACTCATATTGGTGTTTTAGGATGGGGACGACATACTGTTTTGATTGCTTTGAAGAAATTCATTAACCCATGAATTTATAACAAATGATTACTATTATTTTATTTTATTCATTACAACACCCTACAGTAAATACCAATTACAGGGTGAGGAAACACAGAACATAACACAGATATAAAAGACAATAATAAGTAATAAGTAATAGACTACAAAGTGTAAAAGATACATGCTGGTTACTTAATAGTATTTTTTATGTCTGCAATTCTGCAGTTAAATATATCAATCCTGTTACTTGCAGAATTGTAATTCCTACACATCACATGTAAAGGGAAATAGTGTAAATAGTTTGTCCGTGCCGCAGGTACCTAGATAAAACGTAACGTTTTGTCGGGATGTCAGCCAGGTACGTTAAATGATAACTGACCCAAGAAAGCTAAATTATCACTAGCATTATTGATCAATTTAAATAGAAAAATCACTGACTGGCAAGTGCGCCTTGCTTCAAGACTGCTGATTAGATGTTTTTCAAGTAAGGAGTCATGAGGTATACCTATGGGCGGGTAAACGCCATCCACTTTCAGTGACAAATATTTTAAGAAACGTCTTTGAACACATTCAAGCCTACTTATATGAATAATATGATGCGGATTCCAAATTAGCAATGCATACTCAAGCTTCGACCTAACATATGCATGATACAGCAACTTCAAGGTGGTACTCTGAGTGAAGTCACGGCAGTTTCTTACAATAAAGCCGTACTTACATGCGGTTTGTCTCGGAAACTTTGCTGTCAATGTGTTTGACGAATGTTAGTTGGGAGTCAAATGTCACGCCTAAGTCACATAAAGTTGAAGTCCTCTGAATAGAGCTACCTGACAGGGTATAGTCAAATAGCAGAGGATTTTTCTTCAAAGTGTAAGACATTACGTAACATTTATTGATGTTTAATGACAGATTGTTTTGTGAGCACCAAGCATCCAACCTGACCAGATCGTCTAAAAGTTGATCACAGTCTGATTCATCAACTACACGACAAAACATCTTCAGATCATCAGCGTAAAGTAAACAAATCTCGCCAACAGCTTCAACTATGTCATTCACAAATATGACGAACAATAAAGGCCCTAGGTTACTGCCTTGTGGCACTCCGGAATTGGCTACATACTTCGACGATCTGATGCCACTAAACATTACAAATTGATTTCTTCCAGTGAGGTAGGACTTAAATAGTTGTATTAAAGGATCGGATAATCCATGAGATTTCAGCTTATGCAATAGCATCCTGTGATCAACTCTGTCGAAAGCCTTGGAGAAGTCTGTGTAGACCACATCTGTTTGTAATCCTGTTTTCTGCTATGGTCTGTGTGAAGTTCATCAGATTTGATACTGTTGAGCGCCCTTCCATGAAACCATGTTGTTGAACACATATTGTTCTGCTGACATGTTGATATAGTCTGTTATATATTAATATCTCTAGAGCTTTTGAAAAATTGCACAATATTGATATAGGTCTAAAATTTGATACATCATTCCTACTGCCGTTTTTGTGTATTGGACATACTTTAGACAACTTCCATAATTCTGGAATTGTGCAGGTGGTAAGGCACAAGTTGAATAAAACGGTCAAAGGACACGCCAACACAGAGGCACAGTCACGCAAAATAAAAGCTGGTACATTATCCGGTCCGGTAGTCATCTTAGGTTTTATTTACTTCAAGGCTAAGACAACTTCATCCTCCTCAAATCTATTAATATTGAGTGGTAGTTCATTGCTCATTAAAAAGTCATCAGTTTCTTCGGTGGCTGATGAAGACGAGTAGTAGGTATTTGGAGAAGTTATCCGCAAAAGCATTTAATATGTCGCTCGGTTCCAAAAGTTCATTACCATTGTAAATCATCCTACTTGATAAGTTTGTTGATTTTCGCTTAGAATTTAAGAAGCCCCAAAATTTATTCGAATCTCTTTGTGTTTCGTTCTCAGCTTGTCTGACATATATTTTGTATGCTTCATCTGAATCTATCTTAATTTTTGATCTAAGTTCCCTGAATGTCTGATACGTTTTAGGATCATTGTTGCGTCTGTAAGATCGGAGAATCTTCTCCTTCCGTTTGATAAGCTTAATTATTGCTGAATTGAACCAGGGTGGGTATTTACGTTTCGTTGCTCGGACATACTTTGGAACACAGGTATCAAAAGCATTGTACAGTTTATTATAAAAGAACTCACACGCTTCATTCGCGTCATGAAAGCCATCTAAAGCAGCCCAATCCATGTCTGAAATTAAATTATATAATTGGGGGAAGTTGGCTTTGCGAAAATTATAAGAATTTATAAATGAAACAGGAAAATTATGCTTAGTATTGAGACTGCTGTTGACATTACAACAAATATTCAGGGCAGGGTGATATGGGTCTTCATCTAGCAGCGGATCCCACGAATGTTCAACCTCACACAGACCACTACACAAAACTAAATCAAGGGTATTTTCCATAGAATTTGAAATATTGTTAAACTGATTAATATCAAGGCCCTCAGCAAAGTTGTTCAACGATACCAATTTTGCGTTGCGTCCATGACTGTTAGCATAAGAAGTGTAGTTAGCTATGTTGAAATCCCCTATTATAACTAAATTCTTATCAAATAGGACGTGCGATGACAATATATCATCATAAAATTGCTCATATTCAGCATTGGGCTTATCAGGTGGTATGTAGACATTGCAAATGTAAACTGAAAAAGAGTTGGTACAAACCCTGACTGCTACTACATCAATCTTCAGGGCAGAAAGTACTGCCAACTCAGGTATCTCTATCAAATATGCTGTAAAACGCTCATCAATCGCAATCAACACACCACCACCTCTTGAGCAACCAGTGGTTACATAATCGCGATCTGTCCGGAACGCATTATATGTAGTTGGAATAAATTCACTACTTATACATGAGAAATCTAACCAGGTTTCAGTTATTGCAATGATAGGATATTCACACCTACAAATAGCATTATAAAAAACAGCAGCTTTCGTTCGGAGTCCACGAACATTTTGGTAGTATATTATTATGATGTAAAGAGAGATGAGGAATTGTTGGAATACATTTTATATACTATTTTCTTGCAAATCCGCACAATTCAACAGGTATGTGTAGCTATAATGATCACATATACACACAGTATATTGAACTTAACAAATTTAGAGATTGCCATGAATGAACAAACGACCAAACCTGCTGCCAAATTTAACAGCTAGAAAATCGACCTATTATTTCTCCCATTCCCGTCAAATGTACACCTATAACATAAATCAAAATACATGAAAGTTGTCTTGTCTTCTCTGTACAAAAGCATCATGTTGCAATCAAAAAGTGATCTTGTTTATAATAATACAGTCGAATTTTCACCATTTTATTCAACATTTTAATAGAAATCACTGATATTCTGAGACATTTGACAGCTTCCGTCAAATTGCATTTCGATAAGCTATTTTCCTATTGGTCCATAATAATAATGTTGGTGAAATCGGCCTTAAATCTCTCTTTTTTGGTTCTTCATTATTGGAATTCTTTGATCTATCTTTATTCCAAGTATATAATGATCTGAATCTATATCTGTCCTTCTGAAGGTTCTTATATTTTCTATGTTTTTTTCCTCGCACATCTCTACTAGTAGATGACCGTCAGGTGATTTTCAGGTTCCTTATAGGATATACAAAACACTTTTAATATGAATATGTCTTCTGGTTAGCTGTTACGATTCCGTCATTTTAATTTAAACCGGTTTATCTCAAGACAATAAAATTGCAATCATATCCTGGATAGCTTATCATTATAGAACACCCCATAAAGAAGCGTATAATGACTCGGGGAATGAGCTGATCTAAGGCCCGTATCGTCAGTCGTTTCTACAATTGTAGGGCGCGTTTATGGCCTCCTTGATTGTCATACTCCTTTCACTTCCTTCAAAAATTTCCAGATTACACTTGTCCCGTGTCAGCGTCAGCGCTCTCCTATTGTGAACATATGTTTTCTTTTTAAATTATAGGAAATTTCAGGCTGATAAAACATGACATAACTCAAAAGCAAGCACAATTTGATGCAAATAGATGTTTGTGACATAACCTCAAAATAGAGTTCTGACACTGAGAAGTAGAAAACTATGACAATCAAGGAGGCCATAAAGGCGCCCTACAATTGTAGGGCGCGTTTCGGGCCTCCTTGATTTCGATAATATTACGTCTTCCTCGTTAACGTACATGTATGTCCTGCTTCAGATTTCCGACATACTGACATTTCTGGCTTGAGGTTATGTTGTTTGTTGTTTTGACGTTCAAGACACATGTATGGAAAGCAGAACCATAATTTATAATTTTCTTGCAAATAATGTAGATCACTCAAAAATACCTCGCTACATTGAACAAATTCCACAACCTGTGGTATCTTTAAGATATTGTTGAGTTAGGAAAATTAATGCAGATGGATATATTATATTATAATATTATGTTCGTGTGTATGAAAGTCCAGAAGCTTACAACCAAGCTACTCTCTTGATGAAGGTTGGTAAGTTACAAAACAAATCATTGCATATCCATATTATAATATATACTTATCGCATTATTTTCAAGTGTGATTCACTCTCACAGACTTTATGAGATGGTTCCTCCGTGGATAAGAAACAGTGTATGGCAAGTGCAATTATTGTCGATGTCAGAGATGCTTTTTTACAAATCATGCGGGACTCTAGATTGTGTAGAGTGTCAGGCACAAGTATGTATAATGTGTGTAAGTAAATATCATAATTACTATTATTGACCATCGCTATTTCAGGGTGTTAAAAATTCCATGGTCATGTAGGATTACCAAACATGTAGTGTTACAGAGAGTAAACAGAAGAATAGAGTTGCAGCATGAAGCAAAATCAGAAAAACTTCATGACATTTCCATAATTAATTACGAATGGGAAAATTAAAGATAATTGTGACTCACCAAGGGAATTACTCTCCTGTTAAACAAACTCCAAACAATTCAAACAACTAAATAAGCGGAAAAGACCCATTATGTTGAAAATTGTAGTTACCTGAAAGTCAGACTGGGTTAAGCCCTAATAGGTAGTTTTAAGTACGTTTCATTGCATTCATAATTTCCTCATCATTACAGGTAGATAAATGCCGCAGGTATCAAATTAAAACTCCCAACTTTATCATTAACTTAACATGTAAAACTCATTTTCGGCAAAAATGAACTTAACCTAACCTGGCTCTGAGGTACAGAATTTGATTTGTACTTAAACTGCTGGGAATAAATTTTGGATTTAAATCACTATCAGTAATGGAGCCTTCAGCATACTTCAGTGGTACTGAGCCTCAAAGAACAATATGTTGTATTTATCAAATGTGTTGCAGCATATATTAATGTTGTAGAATGTGGTGTATGAAGAAAAAGTGAGGACAGCTAAATACAGTTTCTTTTCCAATTTGTTCATTGACTTGTAATCTTGACATAAAAGGGAACATTTATTAAAACTGTGGCATAGGAAAGAAAAACATTTACTGTTTGAGAAAGGAATATCAAAAACTGAACAGGTTTGATATTTGAAACACTCATATGAAGAACAGATTTTGCTATGATAGTCACAGTAAAAAAAAATATGAAATCTTTGCCTCGAAAGTCTGCATTTATCTCTTGAAGTATTGGTAACTGCAATTTAGTTTGTTTCCTAATTGAATGTCCTAGAGGGGTGATTTCAGGTCCATTTTAAGATGAAAACTTCAAATGATCGTATATCCTAAATGTTTTAACTTTTGAAACAGGGTGGTAAAAAAGGTCACAAAAATAAATGCTTGATTATGAATATCCGTATTACCAGTTAATGAAATTTGGCATACAAGTAAACGTGTCAAGAGGCATTCTTTTAATTTTACCTGCCTGTTTTGATAGACAGTGATGGTATGCTATTTATTTCTCTTATTTCTCTCTTATTAAAATTTTCAATCTTTTCGAAGCAAAAATCGATACGAAATGATTTTGTTTTCAATCTGATGCACGTTTTTTATAAAAACGATCATAACAATATTGTTAACATGACAATATCGTCATCAAGAGAAATTTTTTGGGAGGAAATAGTGGACATGAAAAATTGAATTCTTTTAGTCTGACTCACGGTTTTCACCTGAAAAATACAGTCTATTTCTCGACATAGTAACATAGTCATACTAACGATATTAGGATCATGCAAAGAAACGTTATTTTATTTTTGTAAGCGAATTCCGTGCATCGGAGTGAAAAAAAATTAAGCAATCAAATTTGTTTAGAAATGACGGGATTTCAACTAAAAGTTTTTATTTTAAGAGAAATCAGTTGCGTACTATCTGTCTGCCAAAATAAGCAAACGAAGTCGGTACGAACGTCGCTGTGAAAATCAAAAGAAAATTCGTACATTAAAAATACCTCTTGATAGTACATATATGCAGAATTTTAATAAAGTGTTTAAAGTGATATTACAGGTAGTAACAACAAAATGATTTTTAAAAGCTTACCACTCCGTTTCTCAAAAGTCAAGACGTTTAGGACATACAATTATATAAGGTTTTCTTCTTAAAATAGAACCACTTAAATATTGAGCTGGAAAACACCTTATATATTTTATGAAAGTAAATTTGAATTTATTAAAGGTTATTGTAACACACTATTGTAGTTTTTCATTTTGGATATGTTTTTTTGACTATATGTTTGTTCATATTTCCTGTTATTATTTATACCGTTTAGATATAGACTTCATTTGATTACTGATACTTATGTATTTTGACATACGACCTATGAATTCCTTAACAATTTCATGTATCATATTTTCCAGTTGGTACTTGCAGAAATACCCACAGAAATACAATAGGTTCATTCAAAAATATCTAGAAATATAGATTTCATCAATTTTTAATCCTTGACGTTAACTAGATTATATGCTATTTTCTAAATTACAAGCAATGTAAACAGGACTAAAAGGATATCTGATCAATTAATTGCAAGGAAATCTTTCTAGTTTGGGGGTACATTAGATCATTTTAGAAAGTTAATTAATTCTAGGTATCAAACTTCTTGAAGTATCCAATTTAAATGTATTTGCTCTTCTTTTTTTTCCTCTAATATCGTTCCTTACACTGGAGTTATTGCCTTGAAACAATATCTTGTACCCTGGGCTTATCAGGATTGGATGTTCTTTGAGCAGTGCAAGATATAACCGTAAGTGCTATAGTATGTATTTCATATAGCATTTTTGCTAGATCACTGGATTCTTATTTAACTTATGGCATCAGCTTTGTGAGATTTTGTTCAAATAGAAATGTTGATTACAATATTCAAAAAGCCATTTATCGAGTTTCGTGTGAGATTTCATCTCTCACATGCAACATTAACTATTGCACATTTGAGAACCCCCTTCCCAGGAAAAACAAAGCTCCTCTGGAACTCAATAGCTTTTAACTTTCATGAATATACAGGCTTATGCCTACCCTAAATATACAAATTTCAGTGTAACACATGTCAATCCCAAAAAGCAAATTCACTTATTTCAGTAAGGTTGGCTCCTTCAAACATGCTTTCAAGTGCCTGGATGCATGAATCCATTCTTAGGAAAATCATTCGCCTCTTTATCCTTCCAAAATAGATATGTGAGTTTTGTATGCAATATCACGATGGTTTTTATTTGCCAAAAAGATGCACAGATTCAAGACACATTAAAAATTTTACACCTTGGTGTGGGCTACAATTTTATAATGATATTTTTTAGAGTTACAGTCTGAAATTTTTAGGTTAAGGTTCCCACTAATATAAAAAAATACCAGATATCGCAGGGCATGTTTAAAATCAATATCAGAGCGTTTACACATTATACATACTTGTAGCCTGACACTAGGCAATCCACAGTCTGACAATGATTTGTGAACAGCCATCTTCGACATCAACAATTCAGTTGAGTTGGGATACAATGTTTCTTATCCAACACCTCATAAAGCCTGTGAGAACGAACCACATCTGAAAAAGATGCGATAAGTATGTAAATATGAATATGTAATGTTTAAAGAAGAAGTTAAAAGAAGGCGACGTGGTGAAAGAAGGAATCCACAGTTTTTTGTTGAAAGACATGTTCATCACACTGTTGGAGTTATGGTTTGGGGTGCTATAGCTTATGGTTCAAGGTCACCTTTAATCTTCATCAGAGGTAACATGAACGCCCAGCGTAATATCCACGAAGTTCTAGAACTCCATCTTTTACCCTATCTTGACACCCTGGCAGATCCAACTTTCCAACAAGATAATGCCCGACCACATGTTGCAAGAGTCACAATAGACTTCTTTCAACATAATGATGTCACATTGTTACCATGGCCACCAAGATCTCCCGGCTTATCCCCAATTGAGCACGTGTGGGATATGATGGGTAGGAGATTGCTCAATTTGCAACGTCCTCCTCAGACACTAGAAGCACTTCGAGAGGAGTTGGTGGTTGCCTGGAATGAGATACCACAGGAGGACATTGACCACCTGATCAGAAGCAAGCCTAGGCGCGTTGGAGAATGCGTAGTACATCAGGGTGCATCCACACATTATTAAAGGTCAAAGGGCTTTAAAGCAGTGCAATCATTTTGAAATTTTTATCATTTACTTACTTTACTTACATTATGCTTCATTAAGTACTTATACAAAATTTTATTAAAATAAAACCATTTAAACTGGGTGTGCGGATTTATATGTCACTTAGTATAGAATGTTCTCGATAAATGATTCCAGAAAAGACAATGGTGTTTAAAAATTCAGATATTTGTAAAATTCATCGGCTTGCATTAAAAGGTACATGAATCTTAAAAAGGTGTTAAAAAACAATTGTATATTTTCAATCACAAGTTGGGTAAGCAATAAAATATGTTTTACTTAGTGATTACTTAGGTATACAGAATTTTGATTTCTCATACGTTCTCAAATACGTCAAACTTATTGAAAAGCTGGATTCTAGTAATCGCGTCTTTTCTAGAATACATAGAAAACGTCTCAAAGGTATTTGTTCTATGTCGTGTTGGGATTTTCGTGAAGCGTCGCACTCAAGTTATCTTAAATACGACCATTTGATGTCTCAGACATTCAGACATTATTAGTGCATAAAATGGACGTCTTTAGGACCTTCTGTGATATCTGGTATTTGCGCAACCCCTAAATTTCATTGACACACCAGTGTAGTGTGGGCTTCTGCAATGCGAAAATTCTATATTCTACATAGCGATACTTATAACTACAGTCACACTGCTATTTTTCATTGAAATCTCCATCATGTCTTGTTAATATTCATGACCGGATTAACATAAGCATTTGGAAATTAGGGGTGAAACGAGCGTGCAAGATCTTCGGTAAGATAAACGAAAATTACTATAATAAATATTTGAAATTAATATAACACATACACGTTCTGGTTTCTTTACTTTTCCCTGAAAATGGTTATTTCAACATGTCCACTTACGCATATCCTCGAATGGTTAGGAATTTGACTATAATGTATCTCGGCTTCGTGTGTTTTGATTCATAACCATTTTGCAGTTACGGAATAATATTAGTCGTATGGAATTTTGGAAGTTGATTGTCATGTTTTTTTCCTTGAACAAGAAAAAGCTTTTGTAGCTATTCTAAGGCAGAAAAGCGTGGTATCAGCTTGCCCGAAGTGTGAGATTCTTCAAAAGTATGGCAACCGTCATATGGGATTTATTATGGTGAAAGAAGCGAAGTGATGAAAAAGTGCATTAATAGCTTCAATTATACGTAGCTTAGTCCTCATCACTGGTTATTTCTGACAACAGAGCTTACTGACTTATTTGGGGCAACTGTGGAGCATTTAGTAAAGCTGGTATCATCTAACAAAAACGTTCGATCAGTGCCTTGCTGCTCCGAAGCAAAGCGTTACTTTGGAAATCGTCAAAAGACCGGGCTGCTTTGTAGTCGCCTGACAATTATACGTATCTACTTTGCAACGCAGGAAAAAAATCATAATAAAATTTTAAGCTTCAAGCTATAGCTACATTTTTTCACTTTTTCAGAAGCATAATAAACAATGAAAGCAACGGCTTCAACTTGCGAGGCTGCTGTTTTCATACTTAACATACTATAACTGATCTGTAGAAAGCTTCTAACTTTTAAGCGCAACCATTATCCGAAATCTTAAAATATGCCAAGGTACTTAACGAAGGCGTTTCAAGCGCGTAGCACGGCGCCCTTACAACAAAAAGTTCTATCGTCACAGTCAACGATGATGTTAGGAAACTCGATACATCAAGATCACGCCACTAGCCAACAGTAGTTTCCTGTTGTATGTGTCAGCACTTTTTCCCGCCTGCGTCACATGAAATTTCCTCAAAGGCGTTTATGCCTGCAAAAGCGCTGCAAATCAGGCAGCCACTCTTCAAAAGTTACCCCGTAAGCAGCTTGCGTGACAAAAACTGTTTCGGAGATATCGATCTCGCTTATATTTGAATCTAAAACATTATTTAATCCACGCTTACGATTCTACCAGTTCGTCTATTGAATTAACTTCTGTAATTTGCTATTGTTTTCAAGTACTTATTTAGTCACCGGAGTGAACTCATACCTGTAGATACTTACTTCTTATCCAAAAGTAGACATCGAGGTGATTTTTAGTAAAATAATATTTTTTCCAATTTTTTACATTTTCTGACCTACCGATTTGTGTCCACGGAGCAGGCTGAAGTTCTACTTACTTTGTTTGGCTCTGTTTTATACATTGCTGTTATGTCCTACTGAGTATACCACTGATCGGTCGCACTTCCTTAATAGGCAGTCTCGTGCTTCCCTTCCTCTCCTCTGACCTTTCTTCTATGACACCGCTGCGCTTCAGACCTGTCGGACGGATTCATCGCGCAATGGACGAAAAAGCCGATAGTAAAATACGGTTTCTAAAGCTTTCTAATCACATCCGTTACAGTAGGGTTTTTTCGTTAGCTGATTTCAAATCCAGGGTTAGTTTGCTTTGTGATGGCAATGGAAATTCAAGAATATAGGGTTCAGTAGCGGGGCCGTGCAAATGCTTATTCCGGAAGTTGTTGTATCCAGTATACAACTTCTTTTCGTTGATTGTACACGCATTAAGGAATACCTCAGTACCGATTGCCGGGTGGCGGCCAAATCATCCTCCAAATTTATTTGCTGCCTTTATCGCTCTCCCTCTGACCATAACTGGGATAAAATGCTTTAATACCTCGCCGTCAAGATCGATTTTCTAAACATGAATCACCCCGCTTCAGAGGCAGCTCTCCTCGGTGATTTCAACACCCATAATGAGGCTTTGGGTGGACTCAAGCATGACCGATGCTGCAGGTCCCAGCAGGTGAAGAGCCCTAGTTTTCCCCCGCGCCTCGTCCGACGCCAGTAGCTTGCTGGATCTCTTTCTGACCACACATCCTCTCCCTTACAGCACCGCTGTCCTGTCCCCCCTGGGTGACTCTGACCACGGTGTTGTGGTGGTTAGGTATTTGTCAGAACCCGCTGTGACAGGACATGCCGACTGGGAGGAGTTCAGAGACTTCTTTTCTACCTTTCCTTGGAGAGATGTCTGTTTCACTAACGTGGATGCGTTGGCTGTCTGTTCTTCGATAGCCGAAATTATCCATCTCATACAGTGAAAGTGCCTAAACAAGGGTCCAACGGCTGGTTTGACAAATCGTGTGACACTGCTCGCCAGCAGAAGATCAAGGCACACAGAAGCTTCTTATGCTCTCATGTCGTTGTTTTTGACGTCACTAAAGTGTTCGATCAGCTGTGGTACGCTGCCCTCTTAAGCAAACTTCCATCCTATGGCCTCCCAGAAAAGCTTTGCATATGGATGGCTGACTTTATCTCTGGCCGCCAGATATCCCTCGTAATTGACGGGTTCTCCTCTTCATCCCGCAACGTCAACGCGGGTGTTCCCCAGGGATCGGTCTTAGCTCCGACGCGTCCTCTCACATATCAACGACCTCCAGTCCTGCACGATCAACCCAATCCACAGCTTCGCTAATGAAAGCACTCTACATGCAGGAATTCAGAGTGTCAAACCGATCTCTGCCGCTGAGCTGGAAAAAATAATGCTAGTGACGACTTCCGCTCTGACGAGAGATCTGGAGGTAATCACTGCTTGGGGATACCTCAATCTTGTACCGTTTAATGCTTCCAAAACACAGTACTGTACCTTGACGAACAAAAAGCGTCCTAGTGCTCATCCGGTTTCGATAGATGGCCGAGTTCAGCCAAAGTGTTATTCATTTCGATTGGTCCAGATCACCGGCGATAAGATGTGGCACGAACCCATCTCGTCAATAGCGGCAGATGCTGGGAAAAAGCTAAGCTATTTGTTTAGGGCTAAGAAGTACTGTTCTCTGCATGACTTTCTAACTCTATACAATGCCCAGATAAGGCCTAGCCTCGAGTATTGCTCACACGTTTGGGGTGCTGTCGCCCTGACTACATTATTTATGGTCGATGCTGTCCAGAGGAGGGCGGTCCGACTGATCGATGACTCTTCTCTAACAGATAGTCTCGGGACTCTTTCGCACCGCTACACCAACGGGCTCTGCTCCTCAGAGCTCTCTTCCATGATGCCGCCGCCCGATGTGCCTGCCAGACACACCCGCCTGACCTTGACCTCCCATTCTAACTGTGTCGAACTTCGTACATCCAGACCTGATCGCTCCTTTGACCCGAAGGTGTCGAGATTGTGGAACTATCTACAAGAGGGGATGCCTTTCCCAGTTCTACCGACCTTAGGCAGTTCAAGAATCGGATTAACAAAATATCGTTGGGATCATCATAGCAGCCGCGGCTTCTCGTCATTTAGGCTTCTGCCTGCGTAGCTGCTTCGGTATAAAAAAAATTCAAGGTCACACCAAAATGGAATGCAATCGATTGAGCCAAACTACATGCTATTTAGGTCTTTCGGGTCCACAAGCATTACCAATCCTAATTCGACGGACTGTATTCAATAAAAGCCTCTCTGGGAAACAGGAACTTAAAAACATGAGGGTGAAAATTATTTTCTGTTCAACAGATTTATAATGACAATTTTTCAACACACAACACAATGGATGATACAGAACCTCTAAAATTTGTCCACCAAAAACTTCAGTTTCTGTAGTCTGGCATGATGGATGTGGAGCAAATGAAGTGCTGTTTCCACTGCAAACATAATGTGGAGTATTAATTTTGTAATACGTAATGGGTTCCGATACTGCTTTTCAATTTTTTGACAGGTTTCATCATGGGATAATTCCCAGGGTAAGGGTACCAAGAATGTAGATTTCTTCCCAGTTCTACTTATCTTAGGCAGTCTCCGTACCTCAATATGTCCCAATATAAGAAAATGGCTTCAAGTGGATTAACTCTATACTTCATGCGCCTTCGTTGGAGGTTTCAAAGAAATAATAACATCCAAATATTGCTAAAATATGTCAGTAACGACGCTACCGCAGATCTGTAGGCAACTCCAACAATTGCCAAGTCATTTCAAACTATACATCGGGTTTTTACGATTTAATTTTTCCGTTGTTGCTAGGATCAGAAGTTTCTTAATGACAGACGTCATTGACTAATACCAAAGGCATTACATTCACAATCCCTACCACTTACAATCCCCAACCATTCAAGTTTTAACCCCTACAAACGTTTTCCGAAAATGATCTGGAGCATCTGAAACGTCAAAAAACGAGGCTTAAGCAAATTTTATTTTTGTGTGTTTTTCCCCCTAACCCCGCCACCACTAGACCGATTATCAAATACAGTTTGCTCGTGCTTGGCACAAGAGTAGCCTTTTGTGAAAATTTTATCAAGATCCCTGCGGTAATTCTTAAGCCATAGGCGGATATAGAATAAGCGGAAAGACCGACAGACAGATAGACAGACCGACGGAAATGAGTGACAGGGTTTTTCGTGATGTGCATATCATAAAACCCCCAAAAAATTATAGTTTAAATATTACAACACTGTTATTTAACTTTTCAACCGCTCGGGATGCACTCTACCATTCAAGTTTAAAATGATGATTTACCTAGTATATTTTTGAAGCGCCGCCACACATACGAAGGCTTAGAATGGTATTGTTCCTGTCTTGATGGAAAATGGCATGTTCATAACGTTCTACGGTTTATCCAACATCTCAAAAGATTAACTTCGTGAAGGCATGAGTAAAAGCTTCCTTCCATTTTTTGTTTTTAAATCCTCTTAGATGTGCGCGCTTTAGAGACGAAGCAAGTCCTTGACTGTTCTTTTCTCTGTCTAAACATGTTTTCGTATTTCCTACAGGACAGTAGCGTGTCAACCTAACTTATAGGTATATCACAACATACTTTATTTTTGGCAACACAAGCAACCGTGAAGGCACACTCGAAACACTGAGGTACCGTGAGGTTAATAAGGACTTGTAGATCCGAATTTTGGGCTGAAGTTGCTTCACAATCTCGAGGCCCCATCGATATTTCCCGTTGTACAGAACTCGTCACAATTAGTTTAAGAAATAGAAACCTGGCGAACACTTTTGGCAGGCCAAGTACGGCTCAGGGAAGCAGTCTTAAATCATCTTTTGTTCAAACTACCCGTGCAGAAAGCCGGGTCTACAGTCAGGAACCCCTCGGCATGTGAGTAATCTCTATATATAAATTTGAATGTCTGTACAATCTGTCACGATAACGTCTGAACCTTAATTCAGACAGACGTAAAAGCTTTTTCACTTAATAATTGATATCGAGGGAGGTTATAGGCAAATATCCTGGGCGTTCAAGAAGAATGGATAGATCAAGATGCTCCGAAAATTCGTGTCCTAGAAGAAAAATGTTGTAAAACAAAGTTATTAGGTTTGAATAGATTTATCGACGATATAAACGTCGTTTAACGTATCCTTGACTATGGCATTTATGGTCATTAAAATGTCAAGACGTTTCTTAAATGAAACCCCTGTTTTTGAACCCGGAAATGTAAGAAGTGGGGCGTTTTACGTTAAAGTATGTCTTTGTCCCGGGTATTTGAGGCTATCCAGAAAGTAGGAAAGGACAAAATATCTCGCAAAATACGTTCCATAAAGAAAAATGCAGTGTATTAGAGCTTTATTGTTTGAAAAGATTCATCTATTGCTGACCTTGAACGTGACCTTAACTATGACTTTAAAGCCCATTCATTTGACACAGGAAATAAAAATAGCAATAAACTGTATATCCGAGTTTGTCCATGATCTTGACTGCGACTATCAAAGTCATTTGAAGATCAAAATCAACGATCAAGTACATCCTTGTTTGAGCTTCAAGGTCAGTTTAGGTAAATTTTCAAGTAAACTCATAACTTTTGACGGAGACATAAAAAAGGTTAAAGATTGGAATTGACACATACTTGCATTAAAGTGTAGGATATAGAATGTTCTTTTTCGAAGTAACCATTCCATTACTATGACAATTTCTCTCTCCGAAGCCTATCTCTTTTACACTAATGCAAAACTCATATATACTTTAAACTGCTTCCACGCCAGCGAAAAGGTGGGTCTGCTTTAGTTAAAACTAAAACTTTTCCATGAAGTAAAGACAAGCCCATGTTTACGTAATGAAACTGATTACCTGAAGCAAAGACAATAATAATAAAAATGCTAATAATAATAATATAAGTCTATTCAAGTATAAATTATTACAATTTATTTAATATATATATATATATATATATACCTACCTATATATATATATATATATATATATATATATATATATATATAGGTGAAAAATTAAAGCTTCCGCCTTTTAGTATGTGAGGATGTTGCTAATTGTTGTTTAAGTATAGAATGAGGGAAACGTCCAGTAACATGGTGAGAGCTGGATAGATGGTACAATGGCCAAAATTATATAAAATATGACGAGAACAAGTTAAAAACTTGCTTCGTTCCTTATGGGATTTTCAATGTTGCGTTTATATTCGCGACTGACCCAGCTTCCCGAAATTTAGCTTCAAGTTCTAGAACATCTTTTCGATGCACGTTACTGTTCTCATGTCGCTCATTTAATATTTCTGCTATTCTATTAGCGGACTGACTATTTCCGAAAAATATTTCGATAATTTCAAATCTTTCTGCTGTGGAATATACCATGGTTAATTTATGCAATAAAGCGTTACAAGTTATTTTAGCAACAAAGTTTGGTCAAATCAATCGCAAACTATGTACTAAATTCCTATTTAAAATAAGTACGAGATATTTCCTTATCTTTCTGAAGAAATAACTTTTTTGCCACAAAAAAAAAACGCTCCAATAGCTATTTTCAACAACAAAATCATAAACAAACCATGGGCGTAGTGAAGAAAAGCATTTACTTATTAAGTAAATCCTTGTAGTAAAATTTCTTCTGAAAGTAGTACAAACTAATCTGATGTACCTATTAAACTCTACTTTAAGCTTCAAATCAATAAATCTTCAAAACTACTGAACTGAAACTCATGTATTTTACATCATTATAAAGAGAATTGAAAGACCTTTAAAATATGGTATCACTCGACCCCCCTTTCATTTAAGATTTTAAGGTTGGTGTTACCCCGCCCAGGGGGCTGCACGTGTTAACGTGATTTTTTGCTAAACTTGTGTCCCCCTCGAAAACAAAATCGACGGGTCTGAGCGTTTTTCCAAATAAAACTGAGCTGCCAGTAAATGCGTCTGTTTCGTTTTCGATGAGTCACCCTTTATATATATATATAAAACAAAAGATAGGAGAATAATGGGCAAATTCCGCAAAAAGAAGGAAAATGGATTCGAGCAGAAAATAGGATCGATAACCCGAGGAATACGTATTTCTGCCTGTTGGCTTCATCGGGCCCGAAATGAATGCACATATGCACCACAAAAGAAGATACTCATGCCCATAAATCCGGAAATATATACATATATTTATATATATATATATATATATATATATATATATATATATATATATTCCTTGACTTTCTTTGGGATGATGGCAAAATTTTGCAGAAGTACACTCTTTTAACTTAAACTCAAGCTTTCGACGATCTATGCCATCATCATCGGGAGTAGGCCGGCGAGATTGTTGCTCAAATTGTTCTTAGAAAGAAGTAGATGAGAACACATAGTCAACAAGCAAAGCTGGATTGTTGAGGTTAGATTAGGAAGAAAATTTTTTGATTGTAAAATTAATAATTAATTGTTGATAAAACCATAGCTGTTTTTTTCCAAGGAACCACTGACGGATTATGATGAAATTTGGAGATTTATTAACTATTGAAAATCTTTCGAACAATCGTTTTTACCGGAAACCACCCACACGTGCTGGAGCCAACTGGAAGTATGGCTGAGTGAATATATATTTTTTAACAACCCCAATGTCTTCGTCCTTTTGTTTTTATACTGAACACAAGTTCGATCTTCTCTACTTTCTTTCTGAAACACCTTGTGGCTGCAACCTCACCGACGAGTAAGCTGTCTGACATTTTAAATCTGTCATCTTTGCTAGCATCACAATTGTGTTTTCAGAATCCTGATGATGGCTCCATAGAGAATGCCGAAAGCTTGATTTTATCGTCAAAAGAGTCAACTTAAGCCTAACAGTTTTGCCAATTTCCCAATTAAGAAGTAATTATATATATATATGTATATATATATATGCAAATAATCTGAAATAATTCCACAGAAGAATTTAATTCTTGTGCTCAGGAAAACATTTTTCATAACAATTCTTGCTTTAAACATAGTTAAATATAGTTGGTACATAAATTTAAGCACTACGAGTACATATAACCATAAAGGTAAATGTAATAACACTATATTCAAAACCTAATTAAATTTCTTTTGAGTGAGTTTTGCTATTTCATGTCGATTATTAGATTAATTTTTGTATTTCAATTTTGAGTCTATTTTTATTTGAATTAGATTTTGTATGGCTTGGTAAAAAGATACAATATTTCGAATTCTAAATAACCTTGCTGATTCACACTAAGTAAAAATGTTACATGAAGGAGCTGACAAATGTAGAGACATATTAGAAAACATTACATTAAGAATAATAAGAGTAATATAAATCAAATATAATAGTTCATTACTAATATTAATTGCTGTAATGGATATTGGATCCGCTCTAATGGTCTAGGTCTGCCGTTCAATCTGACATTAGAGTCTTTGAATGAATTATGATTTAATATTGTCTAGTACGCGCTTCCCTATATTCAAAATACGACAAGCACTTTGCTACCTTTTGAATGGTATGCTTCAACTGATGCCCTACTTGTCTCTTGTTTCTACGGAAGGTTCGATATGTTTCTATCTTCCTTATGCGGCTATGAAGGGAAAAAAAGAGTTAAAATATACAGGGTCATCCTTTTTTTTTGAGAAAAAGTTGATTTTGCATTTTTGACCACTGTATTGGTCAGTCAAGTATGTTCAGTCTTATTTTAGGTTATGTTTGAATATGGAATGGAACGTAGGGTATCTCATTTATCAAAAGTCAACATCGATACGTGGGACACCCTGTAAAACTGAGAATATTTTCGAAATATGTCCCAAGATACTATGTAAAGTAACCCTTGAATAGTTTTTCTTTAAAAGTTTTTGTGCAGGTACGGTTGTGACACCGTGTATAGAGTTTACTCTCCGCTACTCACTGTCTCTCTATGAAACCATTCATCCCACCCTAAAAGCTTAACATTGTTAGACATCTCCCGTAAAATGAACATCTTCTCTTCCACTGTTTTCACCTATATAAAACCCCTGAATGGCGGAAAATAATGTCGGTGGATTGAAAAGTACGTCGAAAGCTAGGGATTACAAGCCTGTCGCCCCAGCGGAAATAGTTATTGGTCAGGAAAGAGGATTATTTTTTATATCTGTGTGTCACATATGTCGCCGACGTTATTTCTTACGAAGACTTTACTTTCCCTTTTGCGCAGCGGCAGCTCTTTCAAGTTGTCACAACTTCGGAGAGGCGTGTTTCGTATCTCTGATATATCTTTTTAGGATTTCACCGATTCTTTTTACGTTACTAGGAGGTTACTAACTAATGATATTATTCAAGATATTGTAGGTAGCGTATAGCTTTTCACTATGTTAGATCTAAAAACGAAAAACGGGAAAATATCCCTACTGACCTGTCAAGTCAAATTAGGCAATGTTGTTAAAAATGTAATACATACACGTTGGTGGGGATATGACGTTACTACTCGTCAGGCCAATGATGATAAGGTGGTATGTAAAGTTATATAACAGCATTTTATACATAATATGTGGTTATGTTTTTGTAGTGTTTACAGACCCACTTGTAGTTGAGCTAGTTTTGAGTCAATTTTACTATTCAAACTGGAACTGCGGCATCATTGAAGAAATTAGACTTGATGATAACAAATTGTTTTTAACGTTAACGAATATAAAAACCGTATTAGTCAAAGTTGTCGGTCTGAGAATATTGCCTACTCTCTGTGGATACTCTCTTGAATGCTTGGCCACCATTGTGCCACACAGATTAGCCGAGCCAGGGATGCTTAATCACTTATCGGTTCACCAATTTTCAGGCCTCAGCAGACACAACTCCATCTCTCAGTTGCAGCTCACACACAAGCGTCCTTAGATGACATTCATCTCTGCGATACCTTCCTGTCGCAAGTGTGAATAGGCAATAAAGCCTTAAATCTTTTCTCTCGAAGTTCTTTGTACAAGAAAAGTGACACCTTCATTCTGTCTTTCCGGAATATTTCACGGTTAGTGAAAAACTTTGACACTTGGTATGATTGAATCGCAGAAAAGAACGGTAATTGCATCAGTTTCGGTTTATCAAAGACACCGCTTTGCTCTTCTCTTAAGCTAACACTGAACTTACCTTCTATCCAAATAGTAATCCTAGTGACTCCCAGCGAATTCCTGGCGGCATTCACAACTGGAGGACCCACTGTAAATCATGACAAGACACACCCCTGTGGTCCTCTCATTGCCACTCTCATCGTATCTTCTGCTATCATGTTTTCAACACGACTATGGCGAGATATCCTTTCGCAGTGAGCTATTGTGCTGCCGAGCATACGCGGCCCATTATTGGTCTCAATCAACAGATTTTAGATCCCCTTTAAGGTGCAAAATACGACCACCCCTGTATATAACCCCTTCTCTCTCGGCTCTTCTCCGCTTGATCGCCGACTATTCCTACAGCAAATTTGGAATAAATTGCTTTAGTTGTCAGCTAAATCGAACGAGTAACAGCAGCAGCGTTTCTGGTCAACTTTAATTTACCTTCTGAGATTATCCTTTTGCCGCTGTAATGACTTCCCTTGGATGCTAATTAGTTTTTTCTGCTTCAATTGGCATTTTGCATTATTACCTGACAATTGCAGATAAGCTGCCGAGACAGTTTTCGTTGGGGGATTACTTCGAAAGACAAATTACAACCAAACAAGATTGTGTTTGATGGTGGATGTTATATTCGTAATGAACGAACCTCCAGACTATATTAATTTTTCTTATTTTTAATGGACACACACATCTAAAGGGATACTATATTTGACCACTACAAAGACGATGGAATTACGTTGGGTTATAAGGCTCACAAGCTGCGTCTTATTACGAACTTCACAGTGCGAGGGTTTTAGATGCAGAAGAACACTTTCTGGTTCTGAGCAGATTGCCAGCAGCTACGGCGACTGATAAGAACTTTTATTACCAGAGTACGTCCTCAATGATGTGGAACAAACCGAAACAAGTGACTTCTTGATAAAGCTCGGTGATCTTTTGAAATTTAAAGTGCGCTTGGGTGGCTCTTATATCGAGCAGTCACAATATTCAGGTCTTCAATCGAAGAAGATACCGCTTCCGCAGAGATCGGTCCAGCACTCTGAGAATGCCCCCCTGCACATTCCTATAATCGGCAAAGCTGTGGAGTAGATTTGTCATGAAGAAGAACCAGGAACACAGCTGAAGCCTGCGTCAATCTTTGGGGAACACCTGAGTCTGCATTCGATGACATTAAAGGATGAACATGAGAAGTCATTAATTAAAACCGGACAGAAGGTCAGTTTTTCAATTTGCAAGTCATATCTGGCTGGATATAAGAAACAATGCCTATGAAGGCAACTATTTAAAGGCTTACTCCACAGTCGTTGTTTTTGAATCACTGCACTACGTTTCCGTTTCTTGTAAGGTATGGGTGCTTTTGAAACCAAAATAGACAAAATAAAAGAATCATTGTAATTATATTTAGTCAGCTGGAAATTTATTCAAAGCAGGTTGATCAATTTCTCATATGCAATCGCTTTGATTGCTTTTTGTTATGGTGCATATGACGTAGTATTCGCGGAAATGAATATAATCTAACTTGACGCTATTCCTTTAGTAAACCTTGCTATTTTATCCGAGAAACAAAAAAATCCTAGAGAATCCAAACAAGTCTGAAGATACCCATGGATTTCTGCGGAGATTCTAGGATTTCCAAAATAAAAAATAACTGGTTATCCTCTCGAAAGAGCAACTATGACCTGTGAACCTCTACCCCCTGCTTATACGTTCGACGACACAAACAACCTAAGTTAATAAAATGTCAATCGCAGCGAAACGAAGACACTCCGATTATGAATGTACTATCTGTCAGTCAGGCGGTAGCAAATTGTCCACATTCGACTGCCGTCAACGAGTTTACATCATTGGAGTTAGCAATTAGCCATGTGAAAGTATCTTCCTGCATCTACAGTCACTAAGATGACGACTCCCGTAATAGAGGAAAGCGTCAGGTACTGTCGTGGTGAGAGTATAACGAGTAATTGTTTTACTGAATTTAAAATTATTTGAGCTTCACACATCGGTTAGGAAGGGCTTACTGGTCACCCTTGTCAAATTCCTCTGTCCAATAAGCGCTTTAGAAGCCTTCTTCCGATTAAGAAATATTCTCAAACATACATACAGTGGGACATGCGTTTTCTAACAGTTCATAGAGGTCATCATAAGTCTATGTTTAGATAAGCTGATTAAATCAAACCATATCCTCATAATTGGAAGGTTCACCGTATTTTGCCTTTGAAATATTTGGCTTGAATGTTGATAGACCTATGGTTTAAAAAGTACTAATATTTTTGTTGATTATTTGACTTTCTGGTATGAATGAAAACAGTTATAGAATTGTTTAAAACTGACCGCATGGAGCTTGACCAGTATTGGGAGGCAACCATATTTACAACTTTGGAATATTTGGTAAAACCCTTCGGAATGAAGGACGAAGAAGCTTATAACGCGTCAATCAGATAGTGTAAAAATAGTATGGCTCGATTATGTTGCTGCTAAGCGTGATGCATACAGTTTTATACGCGATGATTTGGAAAAAATTTCCTCCGATGGTCACGAAGTTTCGCCTTAAACAACGCCCATGATTCACACATTCTGCTTGTTCAGTAATATTGACAAGTCATACATTTTTAATCGCAACGAGTTAAAAACAAAAACAACAGACATTGCGATTAGGGATGAATTGTCTGTCTGTCTGCCGGCAGCAAATTGGCTACAAACGCGGCTGCCGTCAACTTGTCTACATCAATGGAATTGGCAATTAATCATGTGAAAATACCTTCCTGATGCATCTACAATCGCGGTTTGCCATGCCGGCGACGCAAACGGGAACGTCTGAATGGTGGACGAACAGCCCTATCCGACACCATTGACAGCTTCTGGGAATGGTACACAATACATTATTCCGGAATGTTAATTATATTTCTGTTTAGTTGACTCCTGTATATGCTTCAGATTTTCATTGAGATGATAATTACATTTGAGTGACTTTGATAATCTCTCCAGTAGAGAGTATGCCACTGAGTTCTAGGCCCGTTAGACCAACTTGCCATGCTTCTGCGTGTTTATACATCGGAAGCTGAGTTGTATGACTTCATACTTGCTAATAAGATACCAGTGCCGTAGAACAATCTGGTTGAAGATACACTTGCCAGTTGTACTGGCATTTTTCAGTTTAAGTCTCCCGTAGGTTCGCTATCTTCAGTTGCCGACGAACACCAGTGCTTAAACTAAACAATAAGGATCTACTTATACCAATGTGAATATCGTCATATCGATCTATTTTTCCTGTATACAGATCGTCCGATATGACTGCCTATACAGGCCGACCGATATAAATTATAAGGTTAATAACTGTTGATGCCATTAATTTAAAAAAACAACACATAGCATAGAAGAAATATTAGTTTTTATTGGAATAACCTCCTCTTTTGCGGGTATAGAAATTCTAAATTTAACAGCATTGATTCCTTAGTTTTGTACGTTTGTATCGCCGATATAATCAGAAATGTGTACAAGCATACTTGTCAAGCAGGTATGCAGTTACATGTAGCGAATATATCCTTCATTTGTAATTAATTGTACATAAAACCTACACAAGTTTATTTGTCAACATTGTGTTTGTAACCGTCAATAGGCTTGTTTACTATCCACGTACTCACCCGGACCAAAATACACCCGATTGTGTATGCAAAGGCATGAGCGACCGACAGGTTTATAACGCCGATATATCAGCATTTGATATATGGATTATCGGTACTGTCGAAGATCCCACTTAGGTCGATCTCTTATTTAAGATTTGCCTTGTAGTTCAGAATGTATTAGTAAATAACCGAACTCTCTGTGAATTCAACAAACAAGTATTTTTAGAGAAAAAAAGGTTTTAAGAATACTAACAACAAACTTAGCGGTTACCACATGTATGAATCGAATGACGACATGAAAGAAAAATTCTGTAGTGATCAGTATCTCCTACTTCTTTAACCCATTGCCATAGAAATGAAAACCAACTGCGCTATTTATACAACACTCCAAACTTATACGATTGACCTCTCAATTACCTCTATGGCCACAATTTATTCAGGCTTAGACCAGGGCCGTCTATACTAATCTCTTTTCCAATAGAAATGTAGTAAGTTTAAGACGTAGGTATTGATATGTACCTTTAAGACGTTACGACAGAACCTACCAGTTTGAGCATTTGTGACCACCCGATCTCAAGGATGATAGTGCATCCTCTTATGTAACCATACTTTTTTCTAACCTGAATCTACTTTCTTGACGTATCAACACTTGAGTGATCTTGGTCAACACTATGCCCACATTTTTGTTATCTGAAAGCTTAGTCTCTGCATTTTTTATGGAAATGTGTAGTTGTCAAGTTAGTAGTGTACAATGCATATGTCTGTATATGTGCCCAAGTACAATATACCCAGCACTTATTTAGAGGTGTTGCATTCTCAACGTCAGAAATACAAAAAGCAACTATTCGACCTACTCCCTTTGTATCAGTTGTGGGAATATTAGGTATATTCTTTTCGGTAATCTTGCTCCACTTTTCTCTATCCCAATTCAAATAGAAACATGACATCCAATTATGTTTCCCTTAAATACCGTTGTACCTATCAACCGCCGTCATCACCCTCATGTTCCCTACTGTAACAAACTTTGGAAAGCCAAACTTCGTACTTCGCCCAAGTGCGTGTTGTACATTGACATCGTTAACCTTCATTATTCTCATTTGCTACCTCAACTGTAACCTCTTCTACAGGGTATCGATCAGCAGACTCGGTTTTGTTATATTACACGAAGACTTCACTTGGATAGATCAGGTATGATTTATAAATATCTGATTTTTGAACAAATATTGATTTCGACAAAATCAATTTACACTATTTGAGTTACCTGTCCGACATAGTTGATTCTTTTGATGCGAGCCTACGTGTTCCATTAAGTTCTCACGAATACAAGTTCTAACTAGCACGTGTTTTTCTGAAACCACATTGCGGCGTTTTCGCCAAAGAATAGGTAATCCAAAAGCGACACTCAGGTATCATCCCAATACAATTTTCAGCCTCCGGCACTTAAAAGATCGGCTACAGCAGGCTCGTGCACCGCCGTTGGAACCTCAAGCGACAATATACCGCCGCGCATTCCGTATAAGTTTGGAATTATCGGTTCTTTCCAGAAATGTATTTCCGATAGGCCCAAGAGCTCACATATTGCCCAACAGATCAGAGCAGCTCCTAGCAGATCGCGAGGTCTGTAAATATTAAGTAATGAGACTGGCAAAGCAGCGTTCGATCTGGCAACAATGGAGCCGCCGAGCTTAGAAAGGAGACAAGGGAACATACCATATGATACGCCTTCAGTACAAGTTTGAACTCGCTGGAGTCATTTGGTTGTCCGTAGTGATTCTTTTTGTGAAACAGTTTGTATTCTAGAAATGGGTTGCATCAATTTTGAGCAGACTTGGGCACAGCGGAACGGAAACTCTTGCTAAACTTCAGCAAGCCTAGAGATAGTGTTTTGTCAAGACACCAGGCTTTTCGTTGGTTTAAATCATTTTCGGAAGGGAGAGAGTGGATTGAAGGTGAACCACGAGGCGTGAGCCTTCATCTACAAGAACCGATGAAACTATCGACACAGACCGGGATCAGATCGTCGGTTTACAGTGAGAACTAGAGTTCAATTTTAGTCACTCCACTCATGGTATCAAAAAGTAGTTAATAGTTTTGTTGACGCTCTCAAATTTTCCCCTCTCGTCTAAGATCTTCCATCAATGGGATGGCAATAGCTGTATGTCAAAATTGTATTATAATCCCCCCAGTAACTTCCAAGCTATATGAATATGTAGAAGACCTCGTTGCGTTTTTGCTGATGTTACTGCCTCAAAAGAGCTGCATACATAACATGTTTGAGGCACAATGTCACAAACACGTTAATGTGAAACGATGCACTGCTCAAAGCACTAACAGTGCTCACCGCTGTACCTGTCGCTGTTTCTATACCCTACTCGTAGTCCATTTACGCCCCGGCACAACAAAGGTGCAGCGCGGCAAAGCCATAAAACTATGAACAAGTGCAGGATTCGACAGGACACAACTCGGACTCGGGGTATCGCCGGCAGTTGCATAAAGTATAGGCTGACTCTACAGTTACATCAGCAAGATAAGCCTTCTTAGATGGACTAATTGCTGGCCTGAAGAATCCGTGAGGTACGTGTATCTAACCAATTCGTTATTTGTGTTGTAAAAATGGTATCAAGTCGCCTGCGTCTATTAACCCACGCTGAAAACTTAGCTATATCTGGTACATTTGGAACCAACACCTGTTAGATACCCTGCTTGTATTAATATTAGTTTTCTTGAATACTATATCAAATTTCCAGGAAAAGGAAAACGATTTGTTATCTGTCACATTGGCAGTGAAGATATCTTTGTGCCCACTGCCTTATGGGCATTTGAGTCAAAGAAAACGACCGACTACCATCAAGAATTTACGGGAGTTCATTTGAACGATAGTTTGAAGAAACGCTCGCAAAGCTTGGCGACAACTCATTGTACTCGATAATGCTGCAGAGTACCATGCTAGAAAACTATAAAAAATTCCCACAATGTCCTGGAGAAAGTCAGAAATTCAACCATGGCGCCTATCAAAAGACGTTAGTTTCAAAGAAAATATGGTCAACGCATAACTTATCTATCTAGTCAGGCAGCACAAATAAGTATAAATATAATCTTAACTTTTTGACGTGCAAAATATATCTTATGAAGCTGTAAACAGAGTGATAGCAAACCATTGGAAATATTGCATCCGTCACGTTCAAGACACAATCGAAACAAGTATGTGGGATCTGGACATTATGATCGATATTCAAATTGAACGTGTAATAATTAATATTAACCATTCGGACGAAGATTCAAGTACCTCTAGCGAATAAAGTATTCTGAAAAATTGTGCACTACCTTCTATAAAAATATTCATTTATTTTATTAGATTATTCCAATACAATTGAGAAAAATATGGACCTGTACAATCTCGCATTTTGGCATGTTGTGTTATGTTTGGGCGTAAATGGACTACGAATGGGATATAGCCGAGAATATGAGCTACCATACGAGCGTCTAAAATCCACTCGTCTGTCAAAAACTAGCCACAGAGTAAGTTTACTGGCCCTATTCTGTAGTTCCCACCTATTTGTTTTTCGCTGAAATTAGAAGAGAAACGAGAAAACAAACTATAGAAGAAAATTAACAATGTTTGAGAAACTAAAGGTTCCATGTAAAATACTTAGAGGTAGAGCAGGGGCACGTGGCTAGTCCACTACTCAGCTCCTGATCTATAGTGCTTTATCTATTTTTTGATAGTGTTAATAACACAAAAATTCAGGATGACGAAAATAATCCATAATAACTATACTTCATACAGAAACTTCAAGGAGATTTTAACAAATCCAAGTCACTCTGAAGATAGTCTGATCGGAGAGGGTCTTTTGTTCCTATAAAGGGTCAGTGTCAGAAAATAATTTTGGTGACTACCTCTCTCATGACTGAAATAAAGCATTCTATGAAGCGGTGTTCGATATAACAGCACCTAACACGAAATGACATTATACGGGAATAATAGCCTCATACAACGAAGGTAACCGCTATAAATCTGGTCTGATTCGAAAGACCGCTTCGCAGTTGGCTATTGTCCTCCCCATTTTTTGCGATAAAAATTGCTTCCGCGCTCGCGAAACAATACTTTGAAAACAAAGATCCTATATTGGGAAAAGTTGGGTGGTGGAACATACACAGGAACAATGCCCGTTAAACACCATCGTACAAAAGTGTGGATCACATAATCCTGTTTAGAACATTGTCCGTCAGTTCATATTTATCAACATCATCAAAGCTAATCGGTCGTGCTTGCACCTTACGGAAACAATTATAACCAAAAAAGACACAAATGAGTGCTTTTCAAAAAGAACTCCCATTGCTGATTTTTTGGTAAACAAGCTGAAACTCGAGTGTAAGCATTCATGAAAGAATACTATATTTTACCGTCAATGTGGTAGTTCAGAATTTTAAGAAGATTGCTGGAGGCTATATTGGAATATTTAGTTGAATGGAACGAGGGGTCTTATGATAAACTGCTCATGAGTATCTTATAAATCTGGCAGATGAAATCATCTTTCAAAATGGAAGACTGGCAGGCTGTAAAATTTACGCGTTTATAGGCACTAAATGGCATACAACTCAAAACGTATCTTGTACCAACCTTTTTCCCATTCGAAGAAATTCTCAAATGCCTGAGATTTTTTAGAAACAGAAAATACTTCTCCAAAGATATAAAAAACAACAATTTTAAGACACGATAAGAACAACTTCCAAATATCAGCTATTTTCAAGATTTTCCTTTCAATAACTCACAATAAAAAGTCATAATAACGTGACTTCAAGTTACTCCATGATAGCAGATCGAGAACTGATATTGGAGAGTGTGGAATCTCATCTAAAAAGGCTTTATATTCACCTCTTCCTGCGTTTATTCTAGGCATTCATATATCAACTTTCAATTTGATCTAGTTCTTAGAACTCATACAATTTTGGTTCCGTGTATTCAGGAGGGCGAGTGAAAATTACGCGTATGCTAGTTGGAGTGCTGTTATAATAGGTGTGCACCGTAAGTTGATCTTTACTCAACTGATGCGATATCCAAACATCAAACCACAACTCAACAGCCAAAATACGCATACAACTTCGAGGGTATTCTTCAAATAATAATCTTTGTTTATTCATATATTTTTCATCTGGAAACCCAGATCTTGGTTAATCCATCAACGGATAGTCACCATTGCGGAATTATTAGGATCATCGCTTTGCTGTTGCTTCGGAGAGTACATCTCCTTTTGCCAGTTATATATCTGTCTGCCGGTCTTTGTTAATCCTTGGTCCATACTAATCCAAGATCGAAAAAGCTTTACAGTTTTTTAGTATCGATCGAGAGGCGGCGAAACTATAGGAAAGAGACGCTCAAACTGCTTTTTTGATATATCGGATAGCCCTGACTATTTTCGAAAAAATTTTTATAGGCGTTGGATAATGGGAATTAGAGCTGTAAGGAAAGGGAAAGAGTAATCCTAAATTTTTGATGTCAGTATATTTATACGTTTCCAGCTCCAGTGATTTTACGCTTCTATTGGGCATTTATTATTGATTTCTTCATACATTTGCTCTCAAAAGTTGGGATGATGCAAATGGGGTTAAGTTGAAAAACACTTTTTAGCGACACTTCGCCTTTTTATACTTTGTATAAATAAAGCCGGATTATTATTATTATTATTATATGTTCAACATACGAATTATACGTACGTGCGTCGGGGACTGCCAGATGGGATGGGCAGACACTATGATTTTCGGGTACCCGGACTTTTTTTCATATGGGGTTACTCAGGCTATACAGTAGTACCTTCAATTGTAACTATAAGAATATTAATCATCAGTGTGCACCATTCAGTTTCATTTCCATATGTCTTAAAAAAATGCAAATGTATATCATGTATATCACCTGGTAATGTGATACCGTACGCTATAACCGAACATGGCTACACAGAGATGATATTGTCTTGATATCATGTGCAACTTTGCAACACCACAAAGCTATTCCGTAGAAGTGACTTGTTGCAAAAATCCATCTGCAGCCCGTTGATTTTTAAAGTAATAGATAAATAATGTCACTTTGTTAGTACCTTTATTACATTTCCACAACAAATTTAATGCTGTCAGTCACCCGTAGCCTATTTGAAAAAAGTATGTCCGGCAAAGTTGACGGCTGAACAAAAATGTAAACAAATAATTAAACATAAGAATGACAAGTGACTTATTTCCAAGATTTTGAGCACAAATAGTCTAGGACGTATCTAAAACGTCTGCTCGAATAAAGAAATCTGACTCGGTTTTACTCCATAATTTCATTCAAATAGTACCGTTAACGAATATGGATGTTGTCAGGGACAGAATAGCGTGAAAAATTATTAGAACAATTCCAAGTACTGTTTTTCACATTAAAGTTTTTTTGAGTCCTTCTCAACAAAAAAAAGATCCATATGAACTGCTTTCTAAGGCGCCAGCAGTTTATTTCGCTGGAAAATAAAATTTCCTAATTTTTATTGATACCCCTGTTTTTCGTCAAGTATTACCCGGGTCCGAAAAGATACTTCGATATACCCGACCCGAGTACCTGAGTTCGAAAACCCTAGTAGACAAGCGTATCGGAATCATTGTACACAGTGGTGTAGCGTGACCTTTATAAGGGGTGTTGTGGTAGCCCCAGCAGAACAGGGCAGAGGTAGAGGGGGTTGTATAAACGTGTGAGCGTGAAAAGTACGATCGAATTCATTCATATGCAGAATTAATCGAGATGTTCTTAGCTTTTCTCTCAGAGGGACTAACTTATACCTTACATTCTCCTTTATGAAGGTACGACTCAATGACAGCCTTAGTATTCCAGACGTGCATGATCGCAACTCGCTCTTTATATGCTCCCCACCACAGAACGTTTTTGACTTCACTCGGGACTGCTAGAAAGTAAAAATTGGAACTCTTACTAGATATTAGCCAACCCGATAGGTAACAAAGCAAAATGTACATTTTTTTCAAGCAGCTTTACCTTTAACCCATGGTATATGAATTTATGCTGCATTGTGCGTGACTACTATCCACCCCTGCTGGCATTTTATTTCGTAGCAGTTTCTCCGCCTCTACCGCCTGCCCAGCAGCCTCCCTTATATTTACGTTGTCACTAAGCGGCGTGTCACAATTAGGAAATACGGCCTTGTTAAGCCGTTCGAAAAATATCGTCCCAATCTGAACATAATACCATGCGGCGTTCACTGCGGTATTGCACCAGGAACCGGCTAAGGGAGGTTGTGCTATAAGGTGATGAGGTGGTAGGCTGATTTTGTTATTAGGTTTCATAAGCGATATACCTGGAATTTGATTTCGGGGGGCTAGGAGATAAGTGAAAACTTATAAATTTGTTTCCCACAGCACCGAAGAGAACGTGCTGCAGTCGCAAAGAATTTTTGAAAATCAGATGTTTTTCAGACCTGATATGTACAGTTTGCGAAAACCAAAGGTTCGGCAATTTTGGTGTCAAAACCGATGGTGAAATCGCTGTAAAGTGAACTAATGTAGAAGTACTCTTCAAGGTCTTGTAAAGCAAGTTCTTAACGTTAGGTATTTGATGGCCTAAAGAATCATAATTGTTAACCGAGTTTTTAAGCACTGAATTTACCCGCACACAGTAACCCAGATCAAATTTGTTTAAGCAATTTGTTTAATTAAATTATTTTTTTCCACGGACAATTTCTTTCAGATTTTTTTGATCCGTCCAAACAAGAAAGACTTCCAATAACTTTTCGCTAAAGCGGGCCATTTTCGAGTTATAAGCGATTTAATTTCTGAAATGTTCTAAAATTGGGTACATGTTAAAAACTATAATTTTTGAGGTCGCCAAGCATCTAGGTATATTAAAGTGTAAGGCTTGCTATAGAAAACCGCAATAAGTGTTTTGATACTACTTCATTTAAAGGTGATTTTCAAACGTGTCAGGCCAAAATTGACCAGCCCTTGGTTTCCGCGGGTTGTACATAACCAAGAACTATGTCACTCATTTCTGTCTATCGCTCTTCCTGTCGGTGTGTCTGTGCGCTAATCCTTGGTATCGTTATGACATGGAAAGTACTAGTTAAATTTTGATGATGTTTTCACACAAGTTTATGACTATGTCAAGGATAAAACAACTGTGTTTCTGGTAATCAGTCTAGTGACGGCAAGGCTATGGGGAAAAACAAAACAAAAATCGATCAGTTACGAACGTTATATTGTTCAAAAATTTGTGATCCTGATCGTATTACCCACTAGTTAGATACAATATCACACATATTCTATCTGCGGAGGGTTGCATCCGAATTCGGCATCGCTAACTGTGGACCAGTCATCTAGGACGTCGACAATGCACGACGATGCAATGATACCAGGGTGTACGAGGTTGTCCAGATATTATGCAACATTTTTAGTCAAGGCCGTTTGCTTAAATAATAGTTTAACGATTCAATTGTTATATTGAAATGAACATCGGTCTTGAAAGACGACATGTTAGCTTTCCGTCTCTGTAAACATGACCAACCACAGACAGCGCTGTTTAGAGCTCATGAGCAACTCTTCAGTACGACGTAGATCTAGGAGTCATCGAGATAATTGAATGGAAAGCAAACAAGCGGGTATGGTCGTTAGGAAAGCTCAAAATACTGTGCGGAAGTAGGCGAAAAATCTGACATACTCTTCCTACCAATAGCTTGTCAAAGTTGATCTTCTGCTTCATCCCATACGATAAAAGATGATGAAAAACTCTGATGCTACTGACTTATAACTGCTCGACATTCTGTGGAATGTGCAGCTAGATGTCGCACCACCAAAACCGTCGACCCATCTAGCATCCGGAACACCAAGTATTCACAAAGGAAACCGGAAGTGTCGTTCTATGCATATGTGTTTCCGGTCAAACCCGATTTTAGGATAAACTAGTTTTACCTAGGCCAAATCAGTGTATCCGAAGAGCGATACGATGAGCTAGTTTATCCTAGTCTAAACTGATTTGTCCTAGATCAATTGAGTGTGATTAGACAATACTGATTTGTCCTCGTCTACATACAGTCTGTTCACAAAAGTAATGTTTTTACTACTAATTGGAGAAAATACTATTATTACAAACACGTTTAATAACTTTTACTATTTACTTGTTGTTTTCCTTGCAAAGGCATTGATTTGACGTACACTTGGTGCAGCTACACTTAAAGGAAACTTGGCCTGTTCCTGCTGAATGTTTGATTGCTGCAGTTCTTAACGACAGTTCAATGTTTTTGTTCACTTCTTTTTCCACTAAAAACCTTTTTGCGCAGATATCAAATTCATTTCTAAAATCATCGGCGGTGAGATAATGCTTTATATCATTGATATCTTCTTCATTTCGTGTCGTAAGTTTCTTTACACCTCAGATGTCCACCTACATCAAATCTTTGCAGTATTCTTTGTTGCAAGGGTGATTTCTTTTTGCGTCTTCCACTTGTTGCATAAGTGCCAAATACTTTTCCTATGTCAAAACATTGAAATGAGTTGATTTTTCATCCTCAGATCTTAAAACTCCTTTCGAGAATGTCTGCATCCACTCTTTTTGACCTATGTGTTGACCTCATCCATGATAACGAGATACAGGAATACACTTCGAACTTTAGATCAGTAAACAACACGAAATGTTTCAAAATGTCTAGGTTATGAATAGCAGCCACAATAGGCAACGTACTCGTGCAAAAGAAACAAGGCAAAGCCTTGCAGCTACCTCTTAACGAGTTCAGACTAGTTAAATCTCGGTCCGAAACAGTTTAGTCTAGGACAAATCAGTTTTTCCTAATCATAATTAGTTTATTTCAAAATAAACTAGTTCATCCTATCGCCCTTAGGATAAACCGATTTGGCCTAGGAAAAGCTATTTTATCCTAAAATCGGATTTGTCCGGTAACATATGCATGGATAGGCACTATTGAAATGGACATGTTTGCTTTCCGTCTCTGTAACCTCACCACCATATAATCTTTTGGGTCAATCTGCTATAGTCGTCTAGTTTGCCTGCAAAGAATAAATTGGGTAAATGTTCAGTATTTTATGTGTGTCGTGGTCGTGTGTTCAAGGCTACCATAAGTTCGTTAGACATTCTAAAATTAGTGCAAACGTCTCATGCTTTTTGTTATAAAGTCAAAGTCCCTTAAATTGACAGGTGAAAGCAAATGATTCATCACGACTGAAGCAGTTTTAACAGAACCTTGCATAAACAAACATACATCCTAATTACAGTTTTCTATTGAAACGTCGCAAATAAAGTTTTTGACGACCGTACTCAATTAATGTACCAGAGATAGTACCCTTATTGGGTCAGTCGTTTAATTACAGTGACATTGGATCGATTAGATGCACAATGCAATTTCGCCTATCTGCAAGTTTTGTTCTACGTGGTAAACATTAAAGGCATGTCAAGACATTTATCTTTCTACCACCCACTGAAATTCATCTTGTGATTTTTATGTAGATAATTTTCCATTTTTGGGACCGTTAAATGAAACTTCATGTGTAAGCTTGAGTTTATCTAAAGTAACAGCCCGTCGCCTTTTTTAAAGTACATATCAAGAAAGTACAGATGACAAATCATGCATTTATGGCGCTGTATCATGCAGACATGGGACATCATATTGTTTGTCTTGCATAACCATAAACAGATGTGTTGCGACAACAATTCAGGGTCAGTTTTCGTGTTCTGGAAGTCCCTTGGCATTTTTGGGACAATGATTACGTGTCTGATACATCCAAAACAACAGATAACCTAATGCTCGCTCGTCGTTTTAAAGAGGATGGATGTCTTTGAGAGTGGGATTGTTTACCCCAGGCGGTTCCTTCGCGTGATCTCGGCGTGGTACATGACCGTTTAGGCTGTTGAAACGCACTATATATGAGCGGAAGTAAGAAGTGAACTGTCACCTGGAAGACATAAATATAAAGTATATTGTCAAGTCTACATACGTGGTTTATTTGACCTTCAGGGAACATGGAGACTCATAATCTATCCTACCGTAAATGACAATAAATACGTTTCGAAAGAGCTTCTGCGCACTTCAACGCTCTGGACACCGCTTTGTTGGTAGCAATTGAACTTTTCTGGAATAAAATAGTTTGAAGAATGTTATTCTCGCTGGAATAGCTCATGAATCACGCATAGTGTGGCCGTAAATGACTATGACATAAGTCATGTTAGAGCTTCAGGACACTCAAAAAAGCTAGACACCGCGTCGTGTGCATATTTATTCGTGCAACGGCCCTTCCAATTTACCGATCCCTTTGCACCAACTGTTTGAGGGTGCATCGGCAATGCTTTATATTCTGCCCTTCGTTGCTCCGCCGCCTTTGATGCAAACCCGCTTATGATTTTCGGCCATTTGATGACTTTATTCGATTCTGTCAATGAACAGGAGTGAACACGTGCAAAAGCGCTTGATTAATACGTATGTTGGCTCAGTCGTTTAGGGAATGATGCCGCGTTTCATTTCGATAAAACAGTATCAATGCTTTCAATGTCAAAGTAAACTGTATGTATGTCAGTTATAATACTAGCCAGCAATTTTTTTCTATATCCTGGTTCTAAGTAGTCAAACTGAATTTTGTGTCGATAAAAATGAATATGGCATGATTGTTTTTTACTATCTCTTGTTTCTAAGATACACAGCTGTTCACTGATCACATGCTGTATACAAAGATAAATTGTAGATAGATCCTGAGTAGTTTTCAATGAGACAAAATTAAAGGTATTAATATCATACAATAGTCTATTCGTATTGGCGTTCTCTTTTGGACTGTCTTTTATACCTGTATGTCCGGAGCATATCCTGTTAAGAGTAGAGAGTTGCCGGAGAGAACTAATTCGTCAGAACGACCCTAATACCTGCATTTCATTGCAGATATATCTTGGTTGAACCTTCCACCGTGCCCATCACTTACAGCTACACAGCTTAGCATCTAAGTTCATGGTACTTTTCTAGGAGTTCTTTCACCAACTGTTCGTAGTTGTAATTTTGGTTGCCTAGGAATATTCCGACAACCATTTACAGGCTCTCCAGGCTGCTTTTTGTTTCTCCTCTAAAATTCTATCAAACGTAGGGTTCTGTATCCGGTGGTATTGACTCCTGGTTGGAGTAGATGCCATTGCTTCTGTCTTGATCCAAGATGCTCTGCCTTCTTAGACAAGTCAGGATCTCTTATGAGAGGAATTTTCTCGTAGTATGTAGGGCTCACCCGAACATGCTGCCTCGTAATTTGAATCACGAGAAGTCCCAGGCCTAACGACGATTTCACCTTCTTGCTCACCTTCGGCATCGTCCTTCCCGATTTCGTCATTTTGAGGTGGTTTGGGAATTCGCAGATCAACCGATTGAGGAATGGGCCGAATGGCTGATCTAACGCAGCGATACTTTACAGGTACCTTCTTTTTTGTTGACCAACCCTACTTCAAGGAGGGCGTTAAGCAGAAACAATAGTCGTATACATGGTTTGTTGGCTCATTCCAACTTCATTGCGCGTTTCTCCCCTTCAGCCAGTCTCGCAGTCTCACTGAGCAAGAGCTACTATACTGCAAATATGTAGGCATCACCTTTTAGTCTGATGACCCATCTTCACCCGGAAGTAATAGAAGTACCCCGTCTTCACAACTGGGCTCATGGTTAACTTCTGAGTTGCTGAAATCATTGCACCATAGACGTAACAAAAGTTGGCGACGGCATTGACACACTGTCCTGACATAATTGTGATCTGAAACAGGTTAACCGGTAACATTAATAATCTGTTTAAATATTTGAAACTTGATTGAAATAGCCAAGTTGAGAAGTTTAAACAAGAGCATGCACCTGTTTCTTATGTATTCAAATGTAAGAAACAATCGGAAACCTTTTTTACATGCATGAAGAACTACTTAATACGTTTACACCAAAATATTGTTTACAAACAAGCACATAATAACGCCTAAAGTCCGTCCATCCACAACAGTCACAAAACTGACTTTTGATCGAGATAGCCTGTTTTCGGATTTACAACCAACCTTTTATGATGTTATTGTTAATTAACTACTTTAGAGCAAGTAAAAAGGGTTTATTTAGCATTTCTAGTTCTCTGAATTATCTATTTTTGCCGTGGTGAATACGATTTTTGGACCACAGGGCGTTGCGAGATTTTGTTTTCCCAAGGAGGTTCGTTGAAAAGAAGAGCTGATCTAAACTATTTATGGTGATTGTCGTGTTTAGCCAGACAAAATGCTTCGGAAATATTTTGAAACTGAAACGTTTGCAGTCATGAGCAATGAAACAGGCTGCTGCTAGCAAATCATAAAGCAAACATTTGGTGGTGTGAATCAGATTCCGATATATAAATAGGCCTCAACATAAGTAGTTCTAGCTACTGGAAAATGTATTGTCAACAGGTATTTTGTTCTGAAACAGCCAGTGCGTATTTTTCTGAACTATAACTTCCTCATTCAAATAGGTAAGCATATTATCTTTGCGTTGGGAAGTGGGTGAATACTTACTCGCACACAAAAATAAAAAAACATGCTTTCGTATGGTCTGCTCAACCAGTTACCCGTCAGTTCTTGAAGTGAATGACTTGGGTATCATCGTCAAGAAGTTTAGTTACAATGTCTCATCCGAAATCTGTAGTTAAGCGTCTCTTAGGGTGTAAGTCTGTTTGAGTAACGAAGTATTCGGCTAAAATTATAGGCCATCGTATGTATCAAAAGTGTAGATATGGTTTTTCTGGTTTTTGTCAGTTATTTTACAATTAGTAAACAGATTGACTAAGTATACCATGTACGGAGCTCAACTTGCCTGCTTCTCGCTCGTATATACCCACAGGAATTGGGTGACAGAATCGTTGCTTTCATCGACTTACTGAAAATACTCTAATGAGTTGACTGTTGATATTGACAGTTGTCTGCTGACAGTTGGCCGTGACAGTGGTGCAATGCGACATCTCTGTGAACATGGTAGAACATCGAGCGGTTATGGGCCAGGTATCTTCATCGTATGGGGTGAGGGTGCAAATCAGTTTGGCATTTGTCGGTGGCGATCGTTAGATTTACTACATACTTCCGTACAATAAATACAGTTGTTAAAGCATCGCAATGAATTGCCTGAATAGAAGAAAGGTCGCGAAGGTATACATACACACGTATCTCCTTTGGGGTAGAATCCACCCTATTTTCTCGGATGAAATATGAACTGCACGCACCGCTGTCATCGTAGAACATCCCTGGGGTTGTTCGGACGCATCCGGTCGGAGGGTGAGACAATGTAACCGGTGGACCCGATGCCACTACAAGCGTCCGAGAACCCATGCTGCCAGCTCAGTCCCGGTGCTCAGAGGTGGCACGCGAGCTGTTGTTTTCAGATTTTCGTTAGGATTTGCTTTCTGCTCTGTTAGGAAGGGGTCAAGCAGATTATAGGTGTACATACGATTTATTGAGGTACTAACTATAAATAGGGTATCTTCAAAAACATTTTTTTGGAGAGATGTGAATATTTTAACTGCAGTTTTAGTCTCTGGGAGCAGCCACTAAGCTGGCCTGTGGCGTTATATGTCTCCTCGGTTTGAATGCTAGACATTACTCAGCATCTATAAAAGTATACAAAGAAATACGAATCTGAATCTTGGCCGATTTTGCATACAAAACTAGACAATGTATAGCTAAGTCAATAGTTCTAATCAATATCCATACTGTAGCAAAAAATTGTAAATCTTCGCTGAACTGGCAGCCTTTCTGAAGTATAATTCAAGTAGCGTGAAATAACGTAAAAGAAGCTAAAACGTTAACAACCGAAATGATTTCGACATTTATCTATTCATCTGTCCTTATTTGTTTTTGAGGCCAAAATGTTATCATTCAAAGGTTTTTCATCCTCATGCTACCCTTCACTTATAAAACGATATTCTGTTACTATGTTGTCATCCCTAAACTAATTATAAACGTAAATATCAACCCTTATATTGACCCCATGAATGTGTAAATTTCCCTGTGCTCAATGCTCCATTGTGATCAACTCCAATAGTTCGGTGAAATTTTGCAATCAAACTAGGTTATTACTTAATAAGATAATGTTTGCGTTTAGCCACTCTGTAAAAATTTTTAAATGTTCAAATGCTGCTTAAATCCCTATAACACTTACATGCGCTCTTCACAGAAACATGATATTGGCACATAAAACTGACTATGGAACGTTTCTTTATCGAAATTGACTTGAAAGTTGTTAAGTCTGCAGTTTCAGTTATGCCAAGCTTTTCTCTTATTATTTCATTTTATGACTGAAGTAATTATATAGGGTGTCCCATAATTAACTGAAGATTTGGATTTGACGCCATGTTTGCAGTAAATTGACTAACCTGAAAAAATAACAATTTAACAGCTGAGAGGTTAGAGTTAGTAAAAATGGAGGGTTATACACGATACAAGAACGTGTCTTCATTATTGAACAGTATTTCAGAAATAATGAAAGTTTAGCGTCCGCAGTTCGAAAATTATATACAAAATATGGCCGGAACAGTGTTTTAACCTCGTCAACTAGAAAGATTAATTATTGGAAAATTCAGAAAGACTGGATCAGTTGGAGACACAAAATACACCAGTCGTCCAAAAACGAGCCGTCCAAATGTCCATGACGAAGTAGTGCAAGAGAGAGTTGGTGAATACCCAGGACGTCAATTCGGCGTCGTGGCCAAGAATTACATGATCAAACGAATTTACCTGTAATAATTGATGTTCGATCTTAATTATGTTAGTCTCTAGTTTTTAGTCTACTCATCAAGAACCACTGGTAGTTTTCTTCTGTGGTGAATGCCATGCTACCTAATTGATGGGCTGTCGCGTATTATACCCCATCCTACATCAATAAAATGGAGAGCTTCCACGTCTGGACCAGGTTGCGGGAAAACTATGGCAATTGTGTAAAGAGAGAAATCTTACTGCGCTCGCGTTAAATATAAAATTTAGGAGTAATACTGGTACAGATGAGCTTTTGCGTCAGTGGGACGTGGAAACGGAGTAGGAGCTGCACCTGTCACCGTCCTGATTTTGGTTCAAGTATTCGATGTTTCCAATCAACATCGATATTCCATCATGTATTGTGGGCTTAGGTAGGACCTATGTCGGGAAAAAATACATGTCTGGTTTCCCACCTTGAAATTTCTTACCTTACAGGTAATAAGAGATCAAGATATAATTGTTTGAGCTATCAGTTTTTTACCCAAAATGTTACTAACGAAGCAGACATAAGATGGTTTTTGAAGGACAGTTACAGGCTGAGACCATCTCAACTGAAATATAGATTCTGTGGTTGTTATCAACCAACTAAAGGGGTTGCTGGTAAGTTCTGTAGATATTTGGATCAGGAAATCAACAACACTGCTAGCTCTAACCTCAGGTCATAGTGTGCAAACTAATTGAAACAGACAACATCCGGATTGGTTTGAATAATACTGAAATTGGGATTACTCAGTTTTTGAAAGTCTCGAGGTCACTCGTGTGGCAACCACTTAAGTTTTACCTTATGTTACGCCCAAATATCTGTCCAAAGTATTTATTTGTCACTGTAGAGTAACTTTATCATGGTGCCTCGGCTCCCAGATGGATGAAGTCGGTTTTAGCAGAGAGTGTCACAATTGACAACCCACAGTCCATGAAATGCGTCTACCTCTCCGCCTGCTAAATTATAGTAGTCGCAGGCTCGCGGCGGGATGGAGTGCGTTTTCTGAGATACGTCACAAATCTCTTATGCCAAACAACAGCTTTGCTCAAGCGGCATTTGAGGTGAACCAAGTCTCCACACCTTAAACATAACTACGTTATTACGTTATTTGCTCATTGACGTGAAACGGATGGTAATTTTTGAACCAGGTACGTCATATTACCTGTTGTTAAAATCCTTAACTTGAATTGTTACAATGGAAATATGTATGTTGTTGCAACTAGCTTTGAACATCTACGATATATATTCTAAATATTTACTTCGACGAGGACGGAACGTAATTACATGATTAAACGAACTTACCTGTAAGTGATGTTCGATCTTAATTATGTGAAGTCCTCGTCGAAGTAAATAGCTCCCTCCCTATGTATCACCCAATTGCTGCAACAACTTGGCTTTGAAGAGAATGAAGGTTTATATGCGGCCAGAGGGGGAAAGGTAGGGGGAAGGGGCGCGGTGCCGCTGTCCTTCTCTGCGTGCGCGCTCTGAAATCGTCCTAAGAGATGACGCACATTTTCACCTTGTTGGCTTTGTCAATCGCCAAAATTGCCGTATTTGGGATTCTTGTGATTGTCGAAAAATAAATGCATCCAAAACATGTTCCTGTTTGGTGCGGATTTTGGGCTGGATGCACCATTGGACCATACTTTTTTTAAAATGAGGCTGGTGAGGTAGTAACTGCTACTGGTGGTCGATATCGCGACATGATAACACAGCTCTTTCTGGCGAAATTGGCTATGGATGTGTTTCAACAAGAGAGTGCCACATGCTATACAGCCAGTGAAACAGTTCAATTACTGCATGAGACATTTCCAGTTTCGGTGATCAGAATTGGCCCCCTAGATCGTGTGACTTAACACCATTGAATTTCTTCTAATGGGGTTATTTAAAGTCAGAAGCTATGTCAACAAGCCCACAACCACTTGTACATTACAGGAGGAAATTAAACGGTGCATCAATGAAGTTCAGCCAACATTATGCAGAAAGGGCATGAAAAATATCGACCAAAGAGTGCGTATGTGCCAGCATATCCATGGAGGAGTACTTTATGGTTCAATAAAAAATGACAATATAAAGACTTAAAACTGTTTTCTATTTAATTCAAAACTTGTTTTAATTTTGGAAAATACTTGAGAATGAGAGTTACTTTACTGCAAAGTCTAAAGTAACACTATACATTAGTTCTTAAAACACTTGACAATACAGCTAATGAACTTCTAGTTTCCGTTATATTCAAATCCTCCATATGGGAGAAAATAGCGTCAAGCAGATCGACTCTATACCTCCCGCGCCTTCGTTTGCAAATTTCGACGTATGACCTACAAAATGATACCATACGTAAAAAGATCCGACTAAACAGTTATAGCCAGGCAAACTGCAGGTTTTGGTACTTGTTGGTAATGCGGCGATGGTTTCTGGCAGATATTAAAAAATTTTTAAATTCATCGGATTCGTACTTCTGAATAACCACAACAAAATTGGAGTAGATTGGTCAAGTAGTTTTTGAGAATTTCTAATTGTTTTTCCCAAAACACCTGTTTTCCTGTCATCACTACTAGTTTATTGAGCAATATACAGGGTTTGTTTAAAGGGCATTTTATAGCAAAATACACTAGCTTACCTTGGCGATATGAATTGCAAACCATTCGGGAAGATAAATGTTATTATGTTCCGTCCTCGTCGAAGTAAATATTTAGAATACATATCGTAGTACCCTCGTAATAGTATACAACCGCCACAATTTCAAAGAGCGCACGCAGAGAAAGAAAGCGGCACCGTGCCCGTTCCCCCTACTTTTCACCCGTCCACGTGCGCGCTTTGAAATCGTGGCGGTTGGATACTATTACGAGGGTACTAGGATATGTATTCTAAATATTTACTTCGACGAGGACTTTACATAATCAAGAACGAACATCACTTACAGGTAACTTCGTTTGATCATGTAATTTTTATGCAAAAAAGGATGGGTTACGTTTTTTCTTCTAAACAAATTCAAACATTTCGTATTTGTGAGTAATTTGCAAACAAAGATGATAGACACATCAGCTTTGTTTTAAATCATTTATCTTTTGGAATGGTTTGTGATTTATATCGATAAGGTAAATACGTGTATTCTGTTATTAAATGCTCTTTGAACGAATCCTGTATGTTGCTCAATAAACTAGTAGTGATGGCCGGAAAACAGGTGTTTTGGAATAAACAATTAGAAACCCTCAAAAAACTGCTTGACCAATATGATCAAATTTGTTATTGTTATTTAGAAGTATAAACTACGGATTTGAAGAATTTCAAGTAGATGCATGATATTATCGTCGCATTACCAACAAGTGGCAAAACCTGCAATTTGCTTCTTTTTTAACATTTTTACAATCAATCAGATGTTTTTACGGGTGGCCCCATTTTGCAGGTCTCATAAATACCTAAACATCTTATATGACATTTTTTTTTCGATCCTGTCAACATTCTCGATTGAATCCCAAAAAAAACTTTCTTTCATTCTTTGTTGTCAAATAAAAAGTTTTCCCACAAAAATTAGTGTACCCATTTTATGCGTCCATGCTGAACAACTTGCACCAATAAAATAAGACTTCACAATTATTTCGGGGAAATTTGCTAATATGATTTGACTATGCGCAGAAAATATAACGGCATGATACGGTTTACAAACTACTCTTTCGCATGTGCCCAAGTTTCTGCTACTTTTCAATTGGTTTCAGGTTATTTTCAGAGATAAAGTTTTGAATTACCAAACTGTGTTTATCAACCTTTTCCACAATTGTAATCGCTTAAGCATTTGAATCATGACATATATGTATTACGAGTTATCGAAAACCATAACTATAGTATGGTGCTTCTTCTGGAAACGTCTTTTTAGAAATTCACCTAGCTAAAATGAGCTAGAAAATATTTATATATGAATGATGACATTTCCTTTTGATATTGTGCCCCTGTCTACATAAATAATATGTATGTATCAACTTACTACCGGTTGCGCCATCTTTTATGTCGGTATTGAAACAAGTCAAGAAAAAGTCACAATGTACGAGTACATTGAAAATCGTCGTTTAGTTGTGTTAACGCAACGTGCATATTGTCGAAAATATCGTGGCAAACAGGCACCGTCTGACAAAACTATCCGTCGTTTGGCTTCGAATTTTCTTGAGTACAGGACAGTAGGAGATCGTCAACATACTTTGTCATCAACGACAAGGACGCTCCAATGAATTGGTTGAAGCGGTCAGAGACAGCGTTGCCCAGAACCCGAAAGTGCTCAGCATTTTGGCATCAGTGGAACCACGTTGCCGCGCATTTTGAAGGATTATTTGCATTTGTTTCTTTATAAGGTGCAGTTAGCATAAAAAATATTGCCAACTGACCGACCACGTCGCTTGGAATACGCCCAAACAGTCCCTCGCATGGTTGCTGAACCTGATTTTTGGAAGCAAATTGTGATGACCGACAAGGCCCATTTCACGCTCTCTGGCGGCGTTAATAATCAAAACTGCCGCATTTGGGGGACGGAAAATCTACATGAGATCCACGAAATGCTGTTGTATGACCGGAAAGTGACTGTTTGGGCCGGCGTTTGCGCCAAAACCATCATTGGGCCATTTTTCTTCAACGAAAACGAAACAGTCGATGGAAATCGATATCGGTGGATGTTGGCTCATTATGTCTGCCCACAAATACGTGAAAAAAGTCCTAATGGTTACTGGTTTCAACAGGACGGTGCGCCATGCCACACTGCAAATGAAACAAACCAGTTGCTGCAACGAAAATTCCCTGGACGTCTGATGTCAAAAAGAGGTGACATTGACTGGCCACCCAGGTCTCCAGATTTGACCTCACCGGACTTCTTCTTGTTTGGTTATTTTGAAAGTCAAGTGTACGCCAGCAAGCCCCAGACCACTGAAAAACTTAAGGAAAACATTCGTACCTCAATCGCCGCTCTACCACCAGAGATGCTCGAAACAGTAATGGACGCAGCAAAACGGGCACATTTTGTTTTGGCCAATGAAGGTGGCCACTTGATAGATGCTGTGTTCAAAAACTAGTCCAAATAAATTTTAAAGGGCCATATTTAATAAAAATATCCGATATATAGAAATCAGTTTTTCGTTATCAAAGTTATTTCATGTTTACATACAAACATAAAAGATGGTGCTCCCTGTATTTATCTGCTTCTAATACCCAAATACTCCCCGATTATAAGCCTTCGAGCTCATTCTTCCCAGCTCCTCTTTCTTCTAGTCAACCTCAGTTCACTCGAGCACCTCACTGCTGGCTTGGAGTCCTATGCAGCAAAATGATAAACGCTGTTATCGCGACGCAACGTAAGAGGATGGTGCAGGTTCTATTTGGAATTGTGAGCACATTATTCATGGGATTTTTGTCATTTAAAATTTCCGTCATTACTATTCCATTGATACCAATGACACAAAACTTTCAACCCCCACCTGCTGCAACTCTTAACCTCGGATTATTAGGGATTGATCTCTAATAAACATTTTCGGAAAATGATCAGGAGGTTCTAAAACATCAATAAACGAAGTTCTTACGACTTTTTTCGTTTCCTACTGGACCGATATTCAAGGAGTGCAAAGCTCACTTTTTCGTTACTTCTTCGTCCTTGGCATAATTCTAACCTTGTATGAAAATAAAAGTTCAAGCGATACTTTCCAAGTTATAAACGGGCCAATAATTAGCGGACAGACAACGACAGAACGACATATAGACAGACAGGCAGACAGACCGGCGGAAATAAGTGACTTGATATTCCGTGATATAGAGGATGTTCCTTAAAAATATGCGAATATTTAAGGGTGTGAATCTACATGAAAAATCAATGTTAGTTTGCCTCATCAGCTAAGGCCCAAAAATGTTTCCTTACAAAAACTCGGGGTGTTGAAGTTTTAGGAAAAAAGCGGAGATTAATTAATATTTTCAGAACCGCTTCAGATATTTCACTGATATTTAGTAGGTAGTGAAAGTTGAGTTGCATATTTTTCAATTCAAAAATAATTTTTAGCATTAACAGTGGCGTGCGTACGGGTATTAACTTCGACATTTTTTTAAAAAAAGTGGTACGCCAATGATTTTTTGCCAAATAAAAATTACTTTTAAATTCCTCGTTCAATTTAAAACAAGTCATCTCTCTTGAATTGTTTTTCTTCGATGAGCCATTTTTGAGTAAAAAAATAAAAACCGTTCTATTTATCTAACTTGCAAGATTATTACTAGTTTAATTGGAAAAATGAAACACATTAGGGGTAATGAACAACAACAACTAACAACATAAACATAACATTAAAAACAACGAAATGATTACAAAAATTGTTGAAAATGGTCCCCTTCACTTAGTATGCATGCTTCCGCCCTCCTTCCTATGGAATTGCGCACTCGTTGAAATACCCCTGGAGTGTTTTTTATTCTATCACAAGCTGCAACTATTCTTTCTCTTAATTCATCCATAGTTTTAATGGGACTTGTGTACACTAGTGTCTTCAGATAGCCCCACAAAAAGAAATCTAAACTGTTGAGGTCTGGGGACCTTGGTGGCCATTCTTGCCTCCGCGGCCAGTCCAACGATTTGGATAAATAGTTTGTAAATAGTTACGAACCGCTACACTGAAATGCGCTGATGCATCATCATGCATGAACCACATATTGATTCTTATTACTAACGGAACATCATCAAGCAGCAAAGGCAACTGCAGTTCAAGAAAATTGAGGTAAGTCTGTCCGTCAAGTCGTCCCGGGAAGAAGAATGGGCCAATAATGTGGTTGCCAATAATTCCTGCCCATACGTAAACCGAAAATTGGTGTTGGAAATGGATTTCGGTTACGGCATAGGGATTTTCTTCTGCCCACAAATGATTATTGTGGAAATTCTGAATGGAATTTTGAAAAAAATTAGCTTCGTCCGTGAACAGAATCATTGATTCAAATTGCAAATTTTGTGTAATTTTTTGAAGCTACCACTGACAAAAGGTCACACGCATTGGAAAATCAATGGGAAGTAGTGCATGTACTCTTAAAATATGGTAAGGATATAACAAAAAATCCACAAAAATTTTCCAAACAATTTGACGGAAAATATTTAAGTGGCTAGCGATCTTCCTCGTACCCGTTTCGTGCAGCACTGCTTCCTCAATTTCAGGTATTCTCACACTTAGAGGTCTACCTTCAAATATTCCTCTTCAGGCAGAACCAGTTTCAACAGGACGACGATGAATATTAGAAAAGGTTCGACTATCTGGCAGAGCACGATCGGGATATCTCTGGTGATAAATCCGTCTGGCTTGCTCACCATTACCGTCGGCAAGGCGATATTCGTAATGCATTTCCGCCATTTCTGCATTTGAATAATTCACCATTATTAACAAGATTGTAAAAACTAAATAATGAAAAAGATGTCACAGCGGACAGATTTAAATAACAGAGACGTGTCAGATGTCAAAGGCCAGTGATATATCCTAGAGTAACTAGATATTTATTGCTAAATTGCACAATAGAACGCTTACTATTTTTTTACTCAAAAACGGTGCATCGAAGGTTCACAATATAAGAAAGATCATTTGTTTTAAATTGAACGGGGAATTCAAGAATAACTTTTATTTGGCAAAATACCGTTGGCGTATCATTTTTTTCTCAAGAAATATCGAAAGCAATACCCCTAGGAACGCCACTGTTAAAGCTAAAAATTATTCTTGCATTGAAAAATATGCAACTTTATTAACTTTCACTACGTACCAAATATCATTGAAATACCTGAAGCGGTTCCGAAAATATTAATTAATCTCCATTTTTTTCCCAAAACTTCAATACCCCGGGTTTTTGTAAGAAAACATTTTTGGATCATAGCTTATAGAGCAAACTAACAATAAATTTTCATGTAGATTCACACCCTTAAATATTCGCATATCATTAAGGAACACCCGTAGATGTTATAGGTGTATAACATCCAAAAAACATAATATTTCGCTTCCGAAACATTTCGCAATTACAATACTTCCTCGGTAGTGACTTAGGAAGAAAGAAGCACGGTAGATGTACCCCACAGTTTCGTTGCAGTTAAGTGTGTTGTGGGTGCTTATGCCCCCGAAGATTATCCAGAAATATTATACCCGACTGTCGCGCTGGTTTTACCTTCACTCGACCATAACCATTTTGTGGACAGTTTTACCGTTATTAAACCAAGGGTGAAATTTGCATGTCACTGGGGTAGCCGGAAATACGTCAGCCAGCTTCAAAATAATTAATTTCTTTATCAAAACTCATTCACGCATGAGAGGGCTGCAGATGCGGACGCAAAAGTAAAGCGACAGACAAAAAAGTTTCAACCCTTGTACACCTAGACGATGGGAGTTGCTTGGAACTTTCCACCAGGAATTGCGAAAGTTTTTCTTTCGCCGCTGCAATCCGGAAAATCATATTTTTGTTTTTAATAAACGGTCTGCTTGTATAGAAATAAAATGGCGGTGTTTAAGAGCGCTACTCGAGCACCATTGCAATCATTAGAAGTTTTCCCTGACGGAAGTTTTGCCGTTTATATAGCGAACTGATAACTTATGGTAGACGTAACAAAATGGAAATTCATCAACAAAATGTTTCTATTGACGTTCGACTTTTGCCAGTTCTTAGAGACTATTTACATATGCGATTCGTGCAACAACATCATTGAACAATGCTCAACAATGGCTTTATTACGAAGCATAAATATGTTGTACATTATCGGGTGACAGTGTCACGCAGCCTAAGTCGCGAATGAGGTCGGAAATTTGGTTGTAGCCTATATTTCTCTCCTCCGGACCATAACTGAGATGACTACTAGAATCCTTCGTTGTCAAGATGTACTTCTTGAACATCAATCACCCTGCTTCAGAGGCAGCTCTCCTCGATGATTTCAGTCCATAATGAGCTCTAGTCGGGTACAATCAAGACGGATGGAGCTGGCCGCTACATTGAAGCGTTGGCCATTACTCAACCAGAGTCTAACGACTGGTTCAACAGATGAAACTTTCTTACGAAACCCCACTGTAGAGGACAGATAAGCCGACGTTGAGTCTGGAAATAAACATAACGAAGCAATTCGCAATGCCTGTTCAAGGGTCTCCCTGCGCTATGCGTGTAGGTCCCTTCAGATAAGATAAAGATAAGGTCACAAGACGGGTGCTCGTGTTACTCGACATCAACAAAGCTTCTGATCCGGACTTAATCCTAACCGTTTCAAACCTCGTACATCCAGAAGTTTTTCAGTTCTAGTAACCTTCAGCAGTTCAAAAATCGTATTTATAAAGCGCCTTCAAGCTCATAGCTGCTGCAGTTCACCGGTAGTTAGGCTTATGCCTACGCAGCTGCCTCACTATAGAAAAAGAGCGTTGCACGGTGAGCGAGTCAAGTTATTTGATGCCATTTTTTTCAAATGTTTATGTTGAATGACTTGTCACAGTTGCCTATTTTTTTAACAGTAGGACTTAGGGCCGTATCGTTAGTCGTTTCTACAACTGTAGGACGCCTTTATGGCCTCCTTGATTTAAATAGTCTTCTAAGCTTCCGTGTCAGCACTCTGTTTTGAGGTTATGTTACAAATATCTATTTGCGTCAAATTGATCATGCTTTCGATTTATATCATCTGTTATATAGCCTTAAATTTCCTACAATTCAAGAATAAAACGTGGCCGGACAATAGGAGACCGCTGACGCTGACACGGAACAGTAGAAAATCAAGAAGGCCATGAAGGTGTCCTACAATTGTAGAAACGACTGACAATACGGCCCTTAGTTCTTATTCCTCTAAAGAAAGGGTGTTTTGCTGCTCAGCTTTGAGATTACGCTAGCCATATAAATATGTACTTGAATCTATAACCGTATTTTTAACCGCTTCCTTTTTGTTACAGGTAACTTCCACTTTTCTGTACGATCACGAAAGGAGGTAAGGTGTGCAATTATGCAAAATGAGTGTTATGGGTCTCTATCAAAAACTCTCGAACAGGATTTGACTCTCATACATAGATTGTTTAGTAAATCGGAGCTATTTAATATGTGTCAATACTCACAGTAAGAGGTTCCGTGAATGATGGGAGAGCCCCAAATTATAAGTCTCTCTCCTCAATTACGACGTGCTTAAGTGTCAATAGCTGATTCCTGGTATGTACACTTTTACTTGCGTGAACAATGAAGAATTTTAACTAAATTTTTGACAAATAATTTATTTCAAGCGCAATACCAAATCCATCTCAATGCACGTCCTTGATCACATAGTCTGTTTCTTCGTTGTGCAACTGTCTTTCTCTTTCTCAGTGATATAATACGGAGTACAAGGAACTATTTGCAGTTTAGTACTGGAAAGCGAGTAAAGTTAGAAATAGCAAGACGTTGCTTATATCCCGAGTATTTCATTTTTAATATATTTTTTGTTGCCTCTCAAGCTCAACGCACATTACTGCTTTGACCAAACAATCATTATATACTAAGTGACATATAAATCCGAACACCCAGTTTAAATGGTTTTATTTTAATAAAATTTTGTATAAGTACTTAATAAGTAAATGATAAAAATTTCAAAATGATTGCACTGCTTTGAAGCCCTTTGACCTTTGATAATGTGTGGATGCACCCTGATGTGCTACGCTTTCTCCAACGCGCCTAGGCATGCTTCTGATCAGGTGGTCAATGTCCTCCTGTGGTATCTCATTCCAGGCAACCACCAACTCCTCTCGAAGTGCTTCTAGAGTCTGAGGAGGACGTTGCAAATTGGCAATCTCCTACCCATCATATCCCACACGTGCTCAATTGGGGATAAGTCGGGAGATCTTGGTGGCCATGGTAACAATGTGACATCATTATGTTGAAAGAAGTCTATTGTGACTCTTGCAACATGTGGTCGGACATTATCTTGTTGGAAAGTTGGATTTGCCAGGGTGTCAAGATAGGGTAAAAGATTCATGTTACCTCTGATGAAGATTAAAGGTGACCTGGAACCATAAGCTATAGCACCCCAAACTATAACTCCAACAGTGTGATGAACATGTCCTTCAACAAAAAACTGTGGATTCCTCCTTTCACCACGTCGCCTTCTAACCCTGGGACGACCATCGTGCATGCCTAAACAAAATCGAGACTCGTCACTAAAGACAATACTGTTCCATTCCTGATCCCAGAGTGACCGTTGTCTGCACCACTCAAGGCGATTACGTCGGTGTTCTCGAGTTAAAGGGAGGACCCCGTGTGGCCGGTATGAAAACAAGCCAAAACTTCTCATTCGTCGGTAAACACTTCGCATACCAATAGGTTTTCCGTGTTCTGCAAACCATTCATTTGCATTGGACCTGGTAGTGGAGAAACGGTCCCTTAAGGCCAATAATCTTAGGCGGCGGCGATCTTCACGGTCTGTTGTTCTACGGCGGCGTCCAGTGACCCTTGCTCTTTGCGTACGGCCTTCTCGAAGCCATGCCTGACAACACCTAACCACAGTGTCTACACTTCTTTGCACTCTAACTGCAATTTCCCGAAAAGAAAGTCCAGCTTCCCGAAGTCCCACTATACGGCCCCTATCAAACTAACTAAGTTGACGAAATCGTACAGGTCTCCGAACTCTAGGCATCGTAACCGATCGTAAAGAATGTCAAGAACCAAAATCCGCCAAGTTGATTCTTTACTGCGGCTGAAATATTCATTTTTAGGGAGTGACTTAAAAAAAGCAGTAGAAAAACCGGAATGTTCAACTGATAAGGCTGAAAATTTTTTCACTTGTTATTTACAGTAAGATAAATATATCACCAACTTTTATTAAAATAAAACCATTTAAACCGGGTGTTCGGATTTATATGTCACTTAGTATATGTCAAAGCAATGCGCTCCAAGTCATCGACATCCGTCCCTTTTCCATTTATTCATGCTCTCGGTATAAATAATGGTTGTTCGATCTGCCATCAATTAAAGTTCTATCTGAAAACAGCCAACCATATACTGTATGGATCACTAGCAGAACCAAACTCTCTACATCTCTTCTAAGTTGATTCATAAATATATTTTTGTGTTCCGCTAGTCTCTCATAGATGACGCTAGGATCTCTCAGATCCCTTTTTGGGCGCCTGCATACAATATATCGTTGGCAGAATACGAGAATCAAAGGCTGGTATATACGCATTATTCAAGGCAATAACCTACTGCTGAACCCAACTCACTGTGCCACCAATGTATAAACACAAAATCAATACATACATCTCCCATAGCAAGATAAAAATACGGGAAACCCTCAAAAAGTATTACCGGCTAGCAGTTTCCGGCATATTTCCCAGAAGGCATCCCCAACCGTAGCACGTACTCCCTTTTAAAAAGTTTAATAAACTGTCCCCGTGTCGTCATCTTAAGCGAGCTAAGAGGCTTTAACTACGGATATGAGCGGCAGCATCCTCAGCAAGGATAATGCGCTTCCTTTTACTCCGACGTCCTCGTCGGCTTCTTTTGACTCTGCTCTCTGGCCACCGAATTTATTTTTAATTTAACTGGAGACAGAACTGTTAGTGTGAGCATCGTTGCATGTGGCTTTGAAAGCATACAGTTGGTTTGACAACAAATAGTGATGATGCACCTTTTTCATTCTCCTTGCCCGTGCTGACTGGTTAGATATAATTTCGATCATTATTAGTACATCATATGAACTCAGGGGCCATTGTGCAAACTCATGCATTAAAATTTAAGCTGACGGATTGACAGGAGCATGGTTATCTGAGGTTGATTATACAGGGTCGGTCATTAAGCTGAGCGGATTTTAAAAAATCATAGAAAAAGCGTAGAAAAGATAATTTATATTTTTGTGTCGAACAATTCAGAATGAGTCCGCCTAATTGAACAAAGGAGTCTGTTATATGTTCGACTCGTGGCACTCTGCCAACTAGCCTGTAGTCTGATCCTTAAAGCAATTTCTATCACCGCCTGGGAAAAGTAAAAATTGACACTCAGCAATAAGCGGGAGCAGCCGGCATCCATCTCTTTGTTGCGGTGATGGTTCGCAATTATTATTTTCCGAGTCACTGCACTTCTTTTTCGCCGATCGCTGGATATTGCGCCTGATGGGCTGGCTAGATGGAAGTGTCGATCATCATATCAGGCGATGTCTGTTCCTCTCTAAATCGCGTACTTCAAACGCGTTGCCGGCAATCAACTATCTGTAACCGCTCGAATTGTTTCTCAAATTTAATCGCTTGTCAGTTCTGTTGAGGAGCTCTCGCATGTTTTTGTTTTTCAATTTTCCAATTTTCTAGTGATGGATTTGATTTGATAACCGTTTTAATGCCGTTGCATGTTCTAGCATCTTGCCGTGAAGTAAACGAAAGATACTAGGTTATAGACGAGGGTGTAGAGCACTGAAAGCCTAACAAATTATCTTACATAGCAGTTCGCGAATGGTCAAATTGGCTTCAATGCATTTGGGAGTCGTATGTTCCTTGGAAGGTTTATCTACATCATCACTGTCAGAAACGTATAAAGTGGAGTGTCTGTTGGCAAATCTGTAGCGAATTCCTGATCTTTTCTGAGACATTTGAAAAAATTAAGAAAGTAGGAACTAAGAAATTCAATTTTACTAAAGGTGTGCATCTACATAAAAAATTAATGTTAGTTTGCTTCATAAACTATGGTCCAAAAATGTTTCCTTACAAAAACTCGGGGTGTTGAAGTTTTAGGAAAAAATGGAAATTAACATTTTCAGAACCGCTTCAGATATTTCACTGATATTTAGTACGTAGTGATAGTTAATGAAGGTGCATATTTTTCAATGTAAAAATAATTTTTAGCCTTAACAGTGGCGTGCGTACGGGTATTGTCTTCGATATTTTTTAAGAAAAAGATGGTACGCCAATGGTTTTTTGTCAAATAAAAATTATTCTTGAATTTCCCGTTCAATCTGAAACAAATGATCTCTCTTGGAATGTTTTCTTTTGATGCGCCATTTTTGATTAAAAAAATAAAAACCGTTGTATTGTCTAACCTGCAAAATTATTATTAATTTGATTGGAAAAATGTACACTTTAGGGGTAATGAACAACAACAACTGATAACATAAACATAACATTGAATGGCCCCTTCACTTAGTGTACATGCTTCCGCCCTCCTTCTGATGGAATTGCGCACTCGTTGAAATATCCCTGGAGTGTTTTTTATTGTATCACAAGCTGCAAGAAGGATGGGCCAATAAAGTGGTTGCCAATAATTCCTGCCCATACGTTAACCGAAAATTGGTGTTGGAAGGTAGACCTCTAAGTGTGAGAACACCTGAAATTGAGGAAGCAGTGCTGCACGAAGTCGAAGAACATCCTGAAACGAGTACGAGGAAGATCGCTAGACACTTAAATATTTGCCATCAAATCGTTTGGAGAATTTTAGTGGATTTTTTGTTATATCCTTACCATATTTTTAGAGTACAGGCATTACTTCCCATTGATTTTCCAAGGCGTGTGGCCTTTTGTCAGTGGTATCTTCAAAAAATTACACAAAATCCGCATTTTGAATCAATGATTCTGTTCACGGACGAAGCTAATTTTTCTCGAAATGCCATTCAGGATTTCCACAATAATCATCTGTGGGCAGAAGAAAATCCCTATACCGTAACCGAAACCCATTTCCAACACCAATTTTCGGTTAACGTATGGGCAGGAATTATTGGCAGCCACTTTATTGGCCCATTCTTCTTGCAGCTTGTGATAGAATAAAAAACACTAACGAGATATTTCAACGAGTGCGCAATTCCATGAGAAGGAGGGCGGAAGCATGCATACTAAATGAATGGGACTATTTTCAACAATTTTTGTAATCATTTCGTTGGTTTTAATATTATGTTTATGTTGTCAGTTGTTGTTCATTACCCCTAAAGTGTTTAATTTTTCCAATTAGATTAATAATAATTTTGCAAGCTAGACAATAGAACGGTTTTTATTTTTTTACTCAAAAATAGCGCATCGAAAGAAGACAGTTCAAGAGAGATCATTTGTTTCAGATTGAACGGGGAATTCAAGAATAATTTTTATTTGACAAAAAACCATTGGCGTACCATTTTTACTTCTTAAAAAATATCGAAGTCAATACCCGTACGCACGCCACTGTTAAAGCTAAAAATTATCTTTGCGTTGAAAAATATGCAACTTCATAAACTTTCACTACGTACTAAATATCAGTGAAATATCTGAAGCGGTTCTGAAAATATTAGTTAATTTCCATTTTTTTCCTAAAACTTCAACACCCCGAGTTTTTGTAAGGACACATTTTTGGACCGTAGTGTATGAAGCAAACTAACATTAATTTTTCATGTAGATTCACACCCTTAAATATTCGCATATCATTAAGAAACACCCTGTATACACGCTCTTCTCTTGACAACTCCACTGATTTATTGTATTAAATTTAATTTAGGTAGGTGCAACTGAGTAGATTCATCATATTCCGCAACATGGTGGTTGAAGACTTGTAGCTCTTAATTTTGAAGAAGTACCAACGAAGGACTTTGAACTAAAAAATGTAATATCCCAGACTGTATCATGACATTTCAAATTTACTTGATACGTCTATACAAGATGATTCAGAAGACGGTGACAATGCTTTTAGGACATGTAGTAGGGAAAATACAAAAGAATTTGTATAAAAAAGATGCAGATAATAATAATGTTTATTGGTCTAGCTATAAAGTTTTCGTATAAATAAAAACGGCAGCGCCCAATGAACATAATGTACCCAAAAAAAAAATTGTACACCTGTGTTTGAGTTTGAACCGAACTTGAATTATATGAATACAACAAATTTCCTGTATGTATACCAGACAAATTTGCATCAATTTATTATCAAATAACATATTGATTTTTAATGTCTACAAAGTGGATTTGTAGCCTTGGTTGATTTAGGATCCACAACACTATTCAATTTTATATGTTTATAGTTTGTAGGAATAACATCATAAAATTTTGAGCATAAAAAGTAGAATGATCTTTGACTGATAGTTTTATTTAGTCTAGGAACTAGTGCAGATATTCCCACAAATCGCGTTTGTTAGTTGTGGCTGATAGCATGAAACAATTTTGGATTTTTCGTTAAATAACTTATCGCATGATAAAAATATATTTGCCGGCAGTCGAAAAGCTGATATTCACTGTAAAGATTTTCTATGGGATAACATTTGTTTAACATAACCTTCAAAATCCTCTTCTGCGTAAACTTTTTTTATAATAATTATTCATGGCTCGCCCCATGCTACGATTCCATAAGATAGTAATGATTGAAGAACGGCGTGATATCATGCGTAGATATTTTTCCCTTAAAAACCTGCTGATATGTTTGATTTCCGGAATAAGGTATCTTAATTTTCTTATTAAAGATTCAACGTGTATATTACATCTTAGATGCTATCCATGAATACCCCTAAATATTTGAAATTATCAACCGATATTCGACTTATAGTTTCGAATTCGGAAAAAAATATCTTCGGGGTGGATTTTTGTACATGTAGTACTAATAGTATAGACAACATATAAGGAAATTTGTGACTGATACAACGCCAGTCGCGAAGAAATTATACTTGACCCTATTTTTTTCTTTTTTTTTAAGTATTTTACCGTGCTATTCATAGACCCATACATGTAACTATCACAACCAGTAAGATGACACACGACGACCAATATTTGCTAATAACGTGGGGATATATTTTCCTGCCAAGCAGTTCTTGGAACCAGCATTTCTTGGTAGGTGGAAAAGCTGCAGTTCGAGCAGTATTTACATAAGTTTGACGCGCGAATAGACAGAATAAACCGTGTGTCTGTTGCAACGACCACTTCAAATAAGATCTTTCTGAGGTAAACTAAAGGCTCCCGGTGTGAGCTGTATTGTCTAAAGACTCATATCATGTATTGTGTCGCGCTTTGGCACTTGTATGCAAATATTGATGTAGAGTAGACATGAAAATGAGGTTCACCTTTCTGAAGCCATCAATATCGGTTTTGTAACAAGTCTACATCAGACAGCACTTAAGCTGTTATTCTAGAACCATGAAGCAATGGGGTTTAGCAGCTAACGTATCTGCTGTAGCAGCTGCTGGCAGGAGGGTATCTCCTTCTGAATATACAAATCCGATTCTCCGCCATGTTCACCTAGCCGCTAAATATGAAACCGCATAAGTTTGAAATACTGTTTACTGATACGACGATTCGGCAACCACGGTGGCGTCTTTCAAATACAAATGACAATTGTAATCTGTCTTCCAAGAGACAGTTCATGTGATTCTCCTTTCCTTCACTACAATTCGGACGGTCCTGTACCATTCTGCAACCGCGCGAAGCTATCATCGTAATTTCAAGATGGCACCTCGTAAAACCAGCATAGCTCAGGACCGTCTGGGGTTAGGCATTGCCGCTCTCGTAGGACGTCCAGCCTCTCAAGGCGACAAGCGAGCATGAAGTGACCTGCCTTTTTTTATGTACCAGACATGTCACCCTCCAATCATGGTCCCGGAAACTCCAAGAGTCATCCGACTACATGAAAACCTACCCAGAAATGCAGCTAGTGGCTGTGCATCTTTTATGGATCCGAGTTGCTAGAAATAGTACTTCATTTATTATCATCGGAATTGCAATTTGTACTTGAAACAGGCCACCGTTTGTAGAGTAATCGTGGTATCAGTAATTACTATTTTAAGCATATGTGGTTTCATTAAGTTGCCAGGCGAACCTGGCGCATTATCAGCATAAAAACCACGTGATAAGCTACAAATGTTACATTAAGCTTCATACCTTATAAATTCTAAACAAAATATAAACTATAGAGTGCCATTGTGTTCGTGATTTTCAGCAGATCTACTAACAGAATTTATTTTTACTTCCTACTACACTGGTGGGGACAGTCTATCTCAATGTTCTAGTGTTAGTATATCTTTTATACTCTTTCAACCACGGTAATTCCATGCACCTATTAGACATATTCCACATAATATATCATAAATTTCGCTTCAAAACTTGATAAGAAGAATAGATTCTCTGGTCTCTGGCTACCTTTGCGCTGCGCTACAGTCCCTCTGCTCAGCGACGGGCTGATTGACTGCGGCGAACGGCAAGATGAGTCATAGCAAATGATTGACTTGATCTGTTTAATTTCTTTGTTATACATGTTCGTAGCTCTGAGGGACAACTTTTGCCGAAGGTAATTCTTTATAAACTGATGGAAGAGTTGCGTAGGAAGTGCATAGTTAACCTGCTTCGCGCCATATTTTCATGATGTAGCAGTTCAGTCATACTCTATATCCATGACGTGGTTGGCATTATCGCTCCTTCGTCCTAGAGTATTCAGATGTGAGATGATCTACGAGTAGGAGACCTTTCCCAACTAGCAAAGTAGTGCTATAAGCTTTTGGTAAAAGAACCGTTCAGCCATAAAAAAGCTCTCTATTGTTGTTGCCTGAACACCAAAATGCTGGTTTAATGTTGTGTGGAATGCAGATTTGCTTTCTGCAATATATTTGCTCTAAAATGAGGTGTTTGAAATATTCTTTAGCATAGTTATACAATACCTTATAGGACAAATTTTTAACTGTTGCATAAACGTTTATACAACTATTTTATAAGGCATATTTGCACGTCAGTCAAAATGGTTTTGTTGTGGCATCCATGGTAACGTTTATAAAACAAACCCGAGCCTTGTTGTTTTGCTGTGCATATTACTACTTTAGCCAACAAGTTGATCCCAACGGAAGCACTTATACAACTGTTGTTTAGTAACTGCTAAAGGCTGTACATATGCTAAATATGTTGGTATACAACTTCACCATAACCTAACTTTCTGCTGTCATATTTTTGTTAAAATGCCATAACCAATGATTTAAGACAAACAACGCATGCATATTGGTTCAAAAGGTTTTATCAACTGTTCAAACAGAAGATATAGATCTGGTACAAATTCTGGGTAAATCATTCGACTCTGTCGGTATTTCATTTCATACATTTGTCAAATTATTGTATAACACCTGCAGGCAACACCAAAATCTTCTAATAAACTAAAGACAACATGGACGATGCCATGATTATACACAACCACGAGCCATATTGGGCAAACATTTATTCCTCTATTTAATATTAAATAATTATGTTTCAGTTCGAAATTACAGATATAAAGTGATAAACATTAGTGTAATTGTGTCTAAATATAGGACTTGTGGAAGATTTGACGCAGATAAGTTCAGTTTTCCATCTTAAAAATCTAGACATACTTTTGATCATTATTAAAATATGCATGAAATAAGAAGCCCGTAGAAATTGCGTAACTACTTTGCCCGATAGTCACAATAAAATTTGCTGCGCAAGTAATTCAATAGCCCTATATCACAGTGTAGAAGTTTATCATATACCTGTGTATGAAATTCACAATGGCCGATATGTAAGTAAACAAGATGACTGTAATGTGTTAGTTATATATTCTTCACTTCGTCTATGCATATATGCAAGAAATAGTTTGGTTGCAATAAAGTAGAATCACGTAACAGAATAGTTGTATAGTGACAAAAACTGAATCTTGCAGTGACGCAAATGTCCTATAGCGGCTGCAAGGGGCTTACACTTTTGTTGTATAACTGTTACCTGCAGCCCTCTTACAACCTCTTAAATGACTGAAGTGTCCTATTCCGCTTGTATAGTTGTTCTCAGAGGGTTTTGCCAATGTTCTTACAGTATACAGTGCTGTGTAGGGATTACTGTATAATCATTCTTGCAACTCTAATAGGAGTGATAATTGTTAGTTGGGTTACGGCTATCATTTACACATGAACTTTCAAAAACCCATAAAAACCGACACCTGCATACTCTTTACAGCACTTTCAGTACTGCAGCACTAAAGGTTTGCCTGATCTGCTTTTTTTGCTTCAGGGGCCTGATCTTTAGCTTCTAGAATATTATGTAATGCTACAAATATTTTAGCTACTTTATGGTTCTATATGGTGTTTCCTATTCAAAGGGGGAAATTTCTGGACTTACCCCGGGAAATTTTGTAAACTTGCTTTGTTTCAAATGTAGAGAGCGAACAGATATGCTGATGATATAATACATTATGTTCATGGACCGTTCATCCTGATTACCTGCAGTTAGCATCAAGAACATCTAGCCACCAAGTCAAGCGCGCCATTAAATTTTTATTTCAGTTTATCTTCGAGCTGAAGCGTTTTCAAAAATCATCAGTTAGAATCTATTGAATCTGCACTCCATGTTGGGAAAACGTTCTGTACATTGAATTGCAATAAATACTATTATGAGTAGGTATACTCGACTTCGCCACTTCATAGTACCTCAGTACTAGGCAGGCGTATCAGAAAATAAAATGTAAGCTTCTCAATAAACTTAAAATGGCAGTGGTAGTATCCGCTGCTAGTGGAATTGAATCCAGGAGAGTGAAGTTGATTCACACAATCTCAAGACCGACGCTGTACTATCAGGGATTCTGCTTTCGAGGAGTGTTTTTTCAATTACATGGATTGCAGTGTAGCAATTTGGAAACTGTGTTCAACTGGAAAGATGCAACAGCATTACTGAAAGTGTGATGTGTATCAGGAATGCAACATTCTCGTTGTATGAAATTATTGCAGCTAACACGATATTACAATATGGTTAAAAGGTTTACTATCTAGATACAGGATAGACACATTCACATCAAAGCAATTCTTATCTGCGGGGCTTTGAAGACGTGACTTCTGAAAGGGATCCTGAAAATGAAACATATATTCATTTTTTATTATATTGCTGATAGAGTGTTTAATCCTATCTCTTTGATCCACTCAAGGGCAACGATTATAAACTTTGGTATATGTTCAATAAAATGAAGCTTCATGAAATATCCATTAATTAGAGCTGAGCTAAAAGCTTTGAAAGTCGTCCAAATCAATTTTTTACTCTCGTCAATACCTTTGAGCTCTTTTGGATAGAAAGCGAACAGATCGCTTGGAGAGATGTATTTTAAAACAAAGTCTACGCCCTCATTTTTCCACAGCCAATGGGTCCAAATTATCATAGCTTCTGAGCTGATGTTTCAAATGAGAGCGCGAGATTCCTCGCAAACAGAGGGATAAATAATGATATCAAATAGACTCAGTGTTACCTAAACAATTATATCAAGTATCCCATACCCACTACTCCTACGAGATTTTTGAAAATTATTTATGAAAAAATGAGGCATAGGGCTATTTTGCAGTGCAACGGCAATTGGTATTTTAGACCCCAGGCATAGCAAATTTAAACGGAAGAGTAGCCTTCCATCGCTTATCCTGTCGCGATTCTAACCGACTCCAAGGCTAACGCAGAAGTGATGCCCGAGTGCTGTCGAGTTTGAGGGTTTTCTTCCCTATGTGAGAGATAACCGACTCTTATCGCTTGATATTAACAGAGCTCTTCGTCCAAACTTGATTCTGCATCAGTATAAGGGCATCTGAATCAATGTGTGTAATTGTGCATGCGTACAGTTACATTTTTGTCGCCATTGTCGCCAACTCTGCCGAATTTTCAGTAAACCCTAATATTTTATCTGGTGGAGATAAGAGAAAATGACTTTCATGTAAATCCAAGGATTTACAAAGAGATCTAAGCACCCAAACATATTTTAGAAGAGGGGATCATTTGTTGCAAAAAGTGTCAATCTCTAGCAGTAACTCTACTTTACCTCGGTCTGTGATATGCAGACATAGTTATCCAATGTCTTACGAGTACGGTTCAATAAGCAAGCCCAGTTAACAAGCTGAATTAATAATGTAATAACGTGTTGCAGACCAATTTTAAAAGCTAAATTATACCTGAGGTCATATTGTCTCTATTTAGATTTGTTGATCCGATTCAATTTCCAGTTAATTTGCCAATATATGAAAACAACAACAATTCGTATTTTTAACAAACAACTAATTGTTTACGTTGGATCTTGGACAAACATGCTGATTAAAAAGCTGGGATAAACATGCAGATCTATTTTCCGTCCAATTTGAGTTAACAGGAGCTCATGGGCAACATAACATGTGGAAAATTTGTGCTATGGCAAACCTTCATTAAAGTTGTTTTCCAACGCAAAACACCTACAGCCCGTCATTTTTGCTTATACTCCTACATGCAATAAATATTAAATACATCCTTATAGCATTATTTTTTACTACACAGCGGATAAAGAAATCTTGATCCTTATAAAAATCGACCTAGCCTTGAATTGGTCCATGGCCCGTGTCATCACTTCCATGGAATGGAATTTTGGAGGACTGTGGGTTGCTGTTTACAGGCTTCATAAAGATGTATCTGGGTGAAATTTAATTCTATTGCTTCAAAAACTGGAAAACTGTGCTTAGTAAGAACTCAAAAATCTGTAGAACTACCTTGTGTAATATATTTAGTACTGTTCTTGTCCAAAACCTGCATCAGAGGCCATGTTTACACCGTAGGCAGTCAAGCGCTTCAATAATCAGAGACCACCATAATTCTGTGCATAAATGTTGTTCAGTACTCATTTATACCGTTTGATGGATATGCTCTATACAATGCTTAGTGATTAGGTAGACATGTTAATTATTTCTCTACCCTCTGACATAGTCTTCAAAGAGCTATAATATCTCTCGAGTTGCCACATTATCGATGCTATCTTCCAATGACAATCACTACTCCTCTACATTACTCCTGCCATTTGCCATTATACGTATACACTCATATGTTGGAGCCTCTCCGACGTAATGAATTATGAAAAAGCCCCTCTCTTGTCGCCTTTCTATCCCTTTTGTGCTCCCTAATGGAGTCCAATGGAAAATGAAAACTTTCAAATGGACGAGCAGTCTACACATATGTACGTTCACGACTGTCAAAACAGTTATACCAGTGTGGTACACCATGAGAACGGTGGAAGGGAAAAGTCCGAACTCAAGTGTAGGCGATGGGTAGCTACTTGGGCACCACCATGAGCACGGCATGTGACGTTGTAGACAGTGAGTATCTTGTTTATCTCCGAGTTCCAAAGTATCAAATAAAGTCACACTATCCTCTCACAACGCACGACAAATATCAGGGACTGAAAAAAAGGATCAGCGGCAATAAAAATCATAATTGTTTCATCACCGACGGTGATGATCGATCTGTATCTTACGAAAGAGATTTTTTTATTTAAGTACCTATGGAAAGCCAGCTTAATGTTTAAGGTTGATTCAGCTGAACTTCTATTCGCAATGCATACTCCTATAAAATTTATTATTGATTTAATGAAAAATACAACGGGGCATATAAAACGACGAGAAGCTGCACGTTCCAAATGTGCAATGTATACGTACAAATTTTTGAGAAGTTATGAGTGATTATGCGTAAGGTTGCAACTTAATATTAACGGCATTGTTACAATTAAAACTGATGGAGCAGGTTGTTATGTAAGCCTATACCAGACATCGCCTTCATGAGCTTTCATGCTGTTCCAAATTTAAGAACGGTTATGAGCCATTACGGATAAGCTTGCGACATAATAATAACGGCATTTTTAGAATTTCTACAATTGAAACTGTTGAAGCAGGTAGTTATGTAAGCCTAAGGCTTTTTATGCTATTTCAATTGGTAACAGAAATAATACTTAAGTGTTTAGACTACAAGACACCGAAAACTTGATACCAATCACATACCTAAAGGTTTTTTCAACTACTTCAGCGACGGAATCAAAGCCTACGCAGTAAAAGGACCAATGTAATGTCGTTCTTTAAAAATGGAGGCTGGCTTCACAATCTGATATCTCCTTATTTCCTTACTCTTCTCAAGGTATATACGGTCCAGCCTGTATTTTATTTTTATGTCATGAAAGCACGCATTGTGACAAACATCAAACTTATATTTGGCAACTTTAATGTTTAAGAACTTATGTCGCTTGAGTCCGTCAGATTTCTCCTATGTTGGTTGGGGCTCTATTAATGATCGAGATTTCCAAAAAAGCTCGGAGCCCAGTATATTGAAGCATTAACAAATCTACGTTTACTCAAAACATTCAATTTGAAATCACTCGAGGACTAACACCTTCCATCAAAACGATCCCGGCTTCTTGGCATGGATGAATAGACTATAGATGATATTAACCGACAAATTTCTCTGACAGTATGCTGATAATCTTATAATATTCCATCAAACCTGAAAGCAGATTTCTTCGTGTAACTTTGTTTCTCATTTAGTATAACTATACAATTAGATGGTCCCGGACCAAGAAAAACAAAAAAATTGAAACAACGAAGTTGCGAAGAAATTGTTATAAATAGGACGTTTAGTCGTTTATGATTACCGTTATATAAGCTGAATCTAATCATAACGTGCAGAAAATATAGTATTTTATGAGATTTTTAGTCCAGGAAAGTATCATGACATTTAAATTCTTGCTGAAAACGGGCCAATTGAAACTTTTATGGCCTAGGAATCTCCCGCTATAAAATATCTGCCTTATTGTCTGCAATCCTGAAAGCTCAATATAAATGAGTTAGTAAAAATAAAGCCTTATACGATACAACAACGTGTTTCCATTATTGAACAATATTTCAAAAATAATGAAAGCTTAGCGCCTGCAGTTTGAAAATTTTATACAAAATCTGGCCGCAATAACGTTTTAACCTCGTCAACTGTGAAAAGATTCAAATGTAAGTGTCGAAGCAGCGTGTGAGAGTGTTGGTGAAAACCCAGGAGCATCAATTCGGCGTCGTGCCAAGAAGCTCTCTACAGCGTATACTCACAAAAGATCTACGTCTGGATGCTTACAAAATTCAATCAACACAACAACTGAAGCCTAATGACCATGAACAGCGAAGAGAGCTCGTGGAACGGATAACTGAACAAGTGAATGCTGATTTTTTTGAGCAAAATCATCCTAAGCGATGAAGCACATTTTTACCTTGTTGATCGCCAAAATTGCCGTATTTGGGGTTCGGAGAACCCATTTGTAATTGTCAAAAAACAAATGCACCCACAACGTCGCACTGTTTGGTGCGTATTTTGGACTGACGACATCATTGGACCATACTTTTTTTAAATTGAGGCTGGTGAAGCAGTAACATGCCATACGGCCAGTGAAACAATTCAATTATTGCATGAGGCATTCCCTGGTCATGTACCTTTCCGTCTCGGTGATCAGAATTGACCCCCTGGATCATGTGTTTTAACACTATTATATTTATTTTCATAGGACTACTCACAGTCAAAGGTCAACAAGCCCACAACCACTCGTGCATTACAAGATGAAATTAAACAGTGCATCGATGAAATTCAGCCACCATTATGCAGAAAGGTCATGAACATTTTCGACAAAAGATTACGTATGTGCCAGCAAAGCCGAGGCCATTTGCCCGATGTGATTCCATACATAACCCTATCCTAAGTCCTTTATGGTTTAATAAATAATAACAATCTGAAGACTTGAAACTGTGTCTTCTATTTAATTCAAAATTTGGGTTAATTTTGGGACACCCTCTATTTTGACATTATTATCATCATCAGCTGGTGTCGTAAATTATTGTTCTCGGCAGTGTCGAGGTAGGACTGTGTGGATATAGATTGGTAACTGCCGATTTTTTTCGCAAACTAGTCATTATATAAATGATTTATTATTAGAAGAACAATCTTGGGTCAGCCGCTCCTCATCACATAAATGGCCTTTATTTATATCATGTTTGTTAACTTACTAAGTCTTAAGACAACATCTCATTCGCTTCGGTGTGCATAGAAGCCTGCTACACATATGGGAAAAATCAAAATCGGTCCAAGAATACACCCTTGAAGTACTCCTTTGGAGATAACACCTTTCTCTGATAAAACTTTATCGATTTTTATCTCCTGAATGCGTTCATGAAAATAGCTGCGAAATTATTTGATCGAAATATCGGAGCAACCAAAATTAGTAATTTTTTCAAAATGTAATCCGTAATACAAGTAATAAAAAGCCCCACTGTGTTGAATCATGACAGCAGAAGTACAATTAGAATTATCTATTGTCCTCTCGAAATCGTACACAAACATCAGAAAAAGTTGTTACGGTTCTGTGGTGTTTCCTGAACATGGATTGAAATATGTTGAAGGTAGAGTTACGTGCTGCCTTATTTACTCATATCGGTTTTTTGGAGCAGAAACTTTTGCAAAGGACTTCACGCATACGGCTTTTTAACTTTCAGGAACCAACACTTCTTCAAATGAGTAGTTGATTGTATAGGTAACTGCCTTTGAACCAAACGATCTGACACGTTTATCTTCAAACCATACGGATCCAACCGTACGAAAGATTGATTATATTATGTATGTATAGTCTGCCGAATTTGCATCCGTTACCTTGATGAAGGTCATTTGTTAATGGTGTACGACATTCCAGATCAGTGATTCTTGAGCAAAACCTAGGAGACTGCTCACCTGAATTGGATGCAAATGTCTGTGTATGAAAGACCTGTATCTTGCTAGTCACTTATTCTCTATAGATTAATTTTTAACATTCAATAACCGTAACAATTTAGGATATTCTTGATGGACTTGACAACACGGTTACCATTTCATGCATTTATATCGTTTTTCTCCAAACTTACTGCTTTTATGTATCGTAATGGAGATGATGCTATTCCCAGCTTAATCGAAAAATTGGATGGCCCATAATAAAGCCGTTTCATCATAATGTCGTTTCGCTTCGAGGAAATTTATAATTTATCTCATAATTGAATTTTCTTGATGCTATTATGATATGGTACAGAAGAATAGAAGCATAAAGTAGAATTTCTCCAGCCAAACATTTTTTCATTACAGATTATTTTATTTAACACTCTGAACGAGGAATACTCAAGCAACGTGAATCTGTTTAAAGCTGGTCTTGGAAAACTGGCACAAAATATGATGCAATTAAGCCTATTTAAAATACGGTATCAAACTTTACTACGTATGTTCACATAAGACCGGTATGTCGTAACTCTCTAACAATAAAAGATTTTTGACTAATACCAAAGATGCAACAATTTACAACCATTCACCGCTGCCGCTCCCAACCTCCAACTATCAATCCCTCCACAAACTTTCTGAAAACGAACAGGGAGCTCTGAGACATTGCAGCTCAATATTTCAGCGACTTTAAATTCTCTTTTACTTCCTGCACCACTGTAAGGAAGTATTCTTATATTGTACGGGGATCTAGGTTTTCGCAAGCCTACTTGTCTTTCTTTGTATTTACTCATGGCGACGTTGGTTGACACCTTTTGATAGAAGCCACATATATGCCTGGTGGTTTCTAGTTGTATTTCCCTTTCCATCCTTGTTTTCCTTCATTTTACCCAACATATTACTGTAAGTTAATTTAAATTAATTTTACACAATTGTTGCTACTTTTATCAATGTAATTGCAGGTCCTGATGATGATGTCAAAGACCATTGAAAGCTAGAGAGATTAAAAAAGTATAAAGAGTCCTCCTTGCTTAAATTTTGTCGAAGTACCCAACAAAAGGCAGAAGCTTCAATTTTTCACCTGGTCTAGACAACAATGACCACGTCTCAAGTTATATATATATATATATATAACTTGAGACGTGGTCATTGTTGTCTAGACCAGTTAGGTGAAAAATTAAAGCTTCCGCTTTTTGTTGGGTACTTCGACAAGATTTAAGCAAAGAGGACTCTTTATACTTTTTTTAATTCTCTCTAGCTTTCAATGGACTTTGCCATCATCATCAGGAGCTGCAATTACAATGATAACAGTAGCAACAAAGGTGTAAAATGAATTTAAATTGACTCAACTTACAGTAGTATGTGAGGATGTTGCTAATTGTTGTTTACGTATAGGATGAGGGAAACGTCCAGTAACATGGTGAGAGCTGAATAGATTGCACAATAGTCAAAATTTATACAAAACATGACAAGAACAAGTTAAAAATAGATTAAAAATTATTTTAAAAATTAGAACATTACATCGTGAAACCACCTGATGATTGCACAAATTAGTGGTCATGGAATGATGAATTGATGAGTGACATGAAACCCTTTGACAGAAGGCCGAAGGATGTCAATGTCAGTATTGAAAGATGGAACGAATTGTGGGCGTGTGCCAAAAACGTTGCCAAATCACTTCAGATGAAGAGATTTTCAGAATTTTATGTTGGAATTTGTTAAACCGACCAGAGGCAGTTGAATAAACTATATTATTATTAATGGGAATTTAAATTAACAATTATTAATAAATCGTGAGGAGAGAATTATTATATTTTGAGTGGAATGAAATTTACTGGTGGAAACGGCCAAAACACAGATTCTAATTATGGTTGTGAAGAGTTGAAATTTGGGGAGATATGTAAGTTCTCCAATTTTTCGCAGTTTAGCAAATATGAGTAAATGACACTCAGTTGTTTAACATCTGTCTTTTTGTTGATACAGTTGTTATTCATGAAAATGTGGGACATTTCCAGGAATAAACGTTTGGAAAGGTGTTTTTCTTTATCAAGAACTTTGATACTTGTGTAATTCATAGAATGCCCTGTTGTGTTAACATGAGATGCTAGAGCGCATCTTTCAGGATGGAGCCTAGCATCACTTTTGTGTGATGTAATCCTTCCTTTAAGAGATCTGGAGGTCTGACCTATGTATATTTGGTTGCAGTTGTTGCAATTGATGGAGTAGACTGTGTTGGTTAAGCCAAGCAGCGGGACTTTGTCTTTCATTTTTGAAAAAATGCAGTTTATAGTGAGGACGGATTTGCAAGCAATTCGAAAGTTCAAAGGACTGCACAATCTGATCAGCTTAGGGGTCAGTTCCTTGATGTAGGGCAGGACAGCAAAACCAGGTCTGGAGTCCGGGTTGGTGCTAGTACTGTTAGGATTGATGTTATTATTGGGAATTACATCAGTTCCGTTATTAGGGGTTGTGCGACTATTACCTGCATCACCAGAGTTCGGCAAAATATTGGAAGGTGAACTAAAAATGATCTTGTTAATCAGACACTTCGGATAACCATTATTGATGAACAGTTTTGATAGTTTACGTAAATTTGAGGTGTGGAAGGTATTATCTGAGATGCTGATTACCCTTGTTTTCATCTGTTTTACCAAATTGATTTTAATCCCTAGCTTATGGTATGACCTAAAATTGAGAAACCGACCTGAGGTCATAGGTTTCTGGTACCAGTCTACCAATAAACTGTTGTTGTTGGTGCGAATGAGTCTTGTGTCTAGAAAGGGGACAGACAGGTTCTCATCTTCTTTTTCAATGGTAAATTGGATGTAGGGGTCATAGCTGTTGAATTCTCTGACAATACCATCCAGACCTATGGAAGGGAGGCATAAAATAATGTCATCTACGTATTTTTTTATGAAGAAGAGGTTATAGGGTAGTGTCGGAATAACAGTATCAAGCAGATCATCCATGACATATTCCGCCAAAATTGGTGACAGAACAGATCCCATAGGACAACCATGTGTTTGAGAATATATTTTGTTGTTGAAAGAGAAATAATTGTTATGAAAAAGGAATGTTATAATGTTGGTGAAAGATTCTAGAGATATGTTGCAGTGTTGACTTATCTCATTCCAGTGTTTATTAATAGTTCTTGTACATGCATCCAGATAGATGTTGCTGAATAGCGACACCACATCAAGACTGGCGATAATATGATCGGCTGGTATTGTCAATCTATTGAACTGACGAGAGACCTCAAATGAGTCTTTGATGTAGTAATCATTGTCTGCATGTGCTGATTTTAGTGTTGTCGATATTAATGAAGACAAAACCTGGGTGGCTGAACCTATTGATGCAACTATAGGTCTTACTGAGAGTACAGGTTTGTGAATTTTCGGAAGTGCATAAAATTTGGGAGGGACAGAGTTATAAGTAGTCAAAGTTCTTTTTTGTTCTTGGGTTATTTGTCCAGTGCTGAGGAGTTCCTTAACAATGTCATTACTTTTCTTTTCCACTTTAAGTGTGGGATCTTTATTAATTTCATGATATGATGGGTCATCATTGATGAGATTGTTGCAAAGATCTAAATAGTGTTGTTTAAGCATTATCACTGTAACATTGCCTTTGTCAGATCTTGTAACCATAAGTTCAGGATGTTGTTTTAGAAATGTTCTAGTTATGTTTAAAAGGTTGTGATAAAAGGAATGTTTTTTATTAAGATTGTTATTATGATAGTAGTTAGTGATGAGGTTAGTGGAACGAGTTGTGAAAATGTTTCTTTCAGTGTCATCACTTATGGAGGATGCTATTGTGTCTACATCCGCTAGGATTGATCTGATTGGAATGTCATTGTTAACAATCGGCTCTACACTGAACTTAGGCCCTAAGGAAAGAAATTTTAATATGTCATGAGGGATGTCAACGTTACTGAGATTTTTTATCCAATTTTGTTGAGTGTTGAGGAAGGTTTTTTTGGTGTCATTCAACAATCTGTCAAACTTACGAGTGTTGGAGTTTTTTATGTTATGAAAGATTTTATTGTAATGTCTGAGTTGTCTATATTTGAAATTATCAAAAATTAAGGGAGAAGTGGAAGAAATTATGTCTCCAAAGTGACATAATTTCTTCCACTTCTCCCTTAATTTTTGATAATTTCAAATATAGACAACTCAGACATTACAATAAAATCTTTCATAACATAAAAAACTCCAACACTCGTAAGTTTGACGGATTGTTGAATGACACCAAAAAAACCTTCCTCAACACTCAACAAAATTGGATAAAAAATCTCAGTAACGTTGACATCCCTCATGACATATTAAAATTTCTTTCCTTAGGGCCTAAGTTCAGTGTAGAGCCGATTGTTAACAATGACATTCCAATCAGATCAATCCTAGCGGATGTAGACACAATAGCATCCTCCATAAGTGATGACACTGAAAGAAACATTTTCACAACTCGTTCCACTAACCTCATCACTAACTACTATCATAATAACAATCTTAATAAAAAACATTCCTTTTATCACAACCTTTTAAACATAACTAGAACATTTCTAAAACAACATCCTGAACTTATGGTTACAAGATCTGACAAAGGCAATGTTACAGTGATAATGCTTAAACAACACTATTTAGATCTTTGCAACAATCTCATCAATGATGACCCATCATATCATGAAATTAATAAAGATCCCACACTTAAAGTGGAAAAGAAAAGTAATGACATTGTTAAGGAACTCCTCAGCACTGGACAAATAACCCAAGAACAAAAAAGAACTTTGACTACTTATAACTCTGTCCCTCCCAAATTTTATGCACTTCCGAAAATTCACAAACCTGTACTCTCAGTAAGACCTATAGTTGCATCAATAGGTTCAGCCACCCAGGCTTTGTCTTCATTAATATCGACAACACTAAAATCAGCACATGCAGACAATGATTACTACATCAAAGACTCATTTGAGGTCTCTCGTCAGTTCAATAGATTGACAATACCAGCCGATCATATTATCGCCAGTCTTGATGTGGTGTCGCTATTCAGCAACATCTATCTGGATGCATGTACAAGAACTATTAATAAACACTGGAATGAGATAAGTCAACACTGCAACATATCTCTAGAATCTTTCACCAACATTATAACATTCCTTTTTCATAACAATTATTTCTCTTTCAACAACAAAATATATTCTCAAACACATGGTTGTCCTATGGGATCTGTTCTGTCACCAATTTTGGCGGAATATGTCATGGATGATCTGCTTGATACTGTTATTCCGACACTACCCTATAACCTCTTCTTCATAAAAAAATACGTAGATGACATTATTTTATGCCTCCCTTCCATAGGTCTGGATGGTATTGTCAGAGAATTCAACAGCTATGACCCCTACATCCAATTTACCATTGAAAAAGAAGATGAGAACCTGTCTGTCCCCTTTCTAGACACAAGACTCATTCGCACCAACAACAACAGTTTATTGGTAGACTGGTACCAGAAACCTATGGCCTCAGGTCGGTTTCTCAATTTTAGGTCATACCATAAGCTAGGGATTAAAATCAATTTGGTAAAACAGATGAAAACAAGGGTAATCAGCATCTCAGATAATACCTTCCACACCTCAAATTTACGTAAACTATCAAAACTGTTCATCAATAATGGTTATCCGAAGTGTCTGATTAACAAGATCATTTTTAGTTCACCTTCCAATATTTTGCCGAACTCTGGTGATGCAGGTAATAGTCGCACAACCCCTAATAACGGAACTGATGTAATTCCCAATAATAACATCAATCCTAACAGTACTAGCACCAACCCGGACTCCAGACCTGGTTTTGCTGTCCTGCCCTACATCAAGGAACTGACCCCTAAGCTGATCAGATTGTGCAGTCCTTTGAACTTTCGAATTGCTTGCAAATCCGTCCTCACTATAAACTGCATTTTTTCAAAAATGAAAGACAAAGTCCCGCTGCTTGGCTTAACCAACACAGTCTACTCCATCAATTGCAACAACTGCAACCAAATATACATAGGTCAGACCTCCAGATCTCTTAAAGGAAGGATTACATCACACAAAAGTGATGCTAGGCTCCATCCTGAAAGATGCGCTCTAGCATCTCATGTTAACACAACAGGGCATTCTATGAATTACACAAGTATCAAAGTTCTTGATAAAGAAAAACACCTTTCCAAACGTTTATTCCTGGAAATGTCCCACATTTTCATGAATAACAACTGTATCAACAAAAAGACAGATGTTAAACAACTGAGTGTCATTTACTCATATTTGCTAAACTGCGAAAAATTGGAGAACTTACATATCTCCCCAAATTTCAACTCTTCACAACCATAATTAGAATCTGTGTTTTGGCCGTTTCCACCAGTAAATTTCATTCCACTCAAAATATAATAATTCTCTCCTCACGATTTATTAATAATTGTTAATTTAAATTCCCATTAATAATAATATAGTTTATTCAACTGCCTCTGGTCGGTTTAACAAATTCCAACATAAAATTCTGAAAATCTCTTCATCTGAAGTGATTTGGCAACGTTTTTGGCACACGCCCACAATTCGTTCCATCTTTCAATACTGACATTGACATCCTTCGGCCTTCTGTCAAAGGGTTTCATGTCACTCATCAATTCATCATTCCATGACCACTAATTTGTGCAATCATCAGGTGGTTTCACGATGTAATGTTCTAATTTTTAAAATAATTTTTAATCTATTTTTAACTTGTTCTTGTCATGTTTTGTATAAATTTTGACTATTGTGCAATCTATTCAGCTCTCACCATGTTACTGGACGTTTCCCTCATCCTATACGTAAACAACAATTAGCAACATCCTCACATACTACTGTAAGTTGAGTCAATTTAAATTCATTTTACACCTTTGTTGCTACTGTTATCATTGTAATTGCAGCTCCTGATGATGATGGCAAAGTCCATTGAAAGCTAGAGAGAATTAAAAAAAGTATAAAGAGTCCTCTTTGCTTAAATCTTGTCGAAGTACCCAACAAAAATATATATATATATATATATATAGGTATATATTCTTAAAAAAAGGAAGGGAAAAACAATTTTGGAAATAAAGGAAAAAAGAAAAAATAAGTAAAAAGTAATGGTTAAAAAAACAAAAAAAAACTTAAAAAAGACCAATATGACCTCTCATACTCTATGTAACTATAATAGATATAATACAGTGATAATATTAAGTAATGGATGTTCTATTTTCTATTAAAGCATGAACATAAGGATCTGGCCAGTTGGTCATCGACCAGTGCCAATAACAGACCAAAAAAATAAAACCAGCGCAGCGCGATCCATCGAATTCCTTAAACGCACAAACTGGAGACACGCTCCTATCAATATCCCAAGGGAATTAGCTCCTTGGTTTCCACCACACAGTTGTCGTTGTTTGAGCGTGCACTGTGCAAAAAGCTTAAAATTAAATTTACTAAACCAATCAAGAAGTCTAACTGACTATGTGACAGCTGACAGAAACATTTAGTTCACGTAAGCTCACATATTATAGCATCAGATCACTTGAATCTATGGAACCAGTTCAATTCTATCAAAAGGTTTATTTAGGTTTATTAAACTTGGATTGAGTATACCGATTTATTTAAAATTCATATGAGTTTACCTGATTAATATATCAAGAAATGTGAAATACTTGGTTTTCATCTAAATATTTACTTAGGAGTATTGAAAGTTCAATTGCTTCAAATACCTTTTTATACATAAACACAAAATACAATTACTGATATTGATAAAAATAGATTCATCGATCGCTACCTTCAAGCAGGTTAGTTTGTTATTGCTCTTAATTAGCTTAGTACCAAAAAATTCACTTTAGTTAAACCGAACAATTAGGTTACTTAGATTACTTGAGAAGGATAACGAATTGTTCCCCAAAACATTATTTAGATGGCCATTAGTGTGTTAGCCACACATTCTAGTTCAGACCTTGCCTCAGTTGTAGCACATGTCATTTAGACTATATCTGTGTTTGCCTCAAACAAATTAAAAATACTTGTCATCATGTTGAGTTGCCTAGCCCTACGGAGAAAATCCCTGAAAAACACATCGTGACACTACATTTTGCTAGTTTTCCCTGTCACAGTGGTCACGTGCCCCAGACAACTCCCGCACAGTGGCATATATGTGTCGTTGCGATCATAAATATGCGTTGGATATAATCCACAAGCCTGAAGGACTGTCACGCAGTTCTGTGTTTACCACCATAGGATAAGTGCGAGAACGTCAGCGTTGGAGCTGCAGAGAAACAGTGGCGGCAGCGTCTGTATTTGGGCAACTATTACCTTACATGTATGCAATATTATAGAAATGTTTTTTCCCAATACGTGTTTGATGCAATCACAAAAGTGATTCTCATGCACTGCTTCAAAAAGTGGAGCAGAATCATATTGTAGCACTAATATAAAAGTGTATTTTTCACCAAATCCCAAAACATGAATCACTTTTACCGCCTCGTCAGAAAAATTACATGATCAAACGAACTTACCTGTAAGTGATGTTCGATCTTAATTATGTGAAGTGTTTGTCGAAGTAAATATTTAGAATACATAATGTAGTATCCTCGTAGTGTACCAAACGTCCACGAGTTCAAAGCGCGCACGCAGCGAAGGAAAGCGGCACCGCGGCCCCCTGCCTTCCTGCTCTCTCGCCGCCTATAAACACTGATTTTCTTCAAAGCCAACTTGTTGCAACAATTGGGTGACCCATAGGGACGCATTTTGGGAAAAAGACTGATAGCTCAAACAATTATATCTTGACTTCTTATCACACTGCAAGGTGAGAAATTTGAAGGTATAAAATCAGATAATAACATGATGGATTATCTATGCTGATTGGAACGACAGCTTCCAGTGACGTCAGCCAGGGTAAGCTTCAGAATTAGTGGGAGCGGCATCCTGAATCCAACAGATCCTTGCGTTACTGCTAGAAGTAAATTTTCAGAAACATCGAATACTTGAATCAAAATCAGGACGGTGACAGGTGTAGGGTAGTATTACTCCTAGATTTTATATTTGACGTCAGGCCAGTAAGGTTTCTCGCTTTACACAACTGCCATAGCTTTCCCGCAACCTGGTCCAGACGTGGAAACTAGAAGCTTCCCATTCTATTAATGTAGGATGGTGTATAATATGCTACTGCCCATCAATTCGGGAGCAAAGCAATCATCACAGAAGAAAACTGTTAGTGGCATAGTAACGGTAAAATTCCCTTGATAATTTTACAAGGCAAGAAATTTAACTCGTTAACGAAATGAAAGACAAGCTGACACCAGGATCCCGATGCTTACCGCAAAGTTTCGGACTCTATCTTGGTTGCTGTCCATTATTGCCCTTACTAGGTTTAGTAATGTCTGCATCGTCCGCTCAAGTAAAGATACTTTCTCTCTGTCACAATTTAATATTAAGCCTGAAAGTGCCCAATTTTCAGTTATGCCAGAAATTGTTTTGTTAACTTTGTGAACACATGAGGGGCACAATTTACCCTAAACGGTACAGCATTGTATTGGAAGAGCTGTCCCTTGAATATGAATCTGAATATTCATTCTATGACTCTCACGAATGGTTACCACAAATCTCTGCATACTCTAAGTCCAGATTCGTTAAGGAAGTATCTCTACGGAGAATTCTGATCCCAGTTCAATAGCCTAGACTTAAGTGTTCTATCCTTACAAACAGACAAAGTGTCTTGAGGTAAGGAATCAAACGTATTGACCCATCAGACCTGGGGGCAAGGAAAAGTTGGATAGGTGCTGATTTTTACTTAGCACAACTTTTCCACCGATAGCACCGCAGCTAAGCAATTGAGAGACTGTCGAAAGTCGGTAGTTCAGAGATGGACTAATGAGATTCAGCTATGGCAAAGTGCTGAACCAGTCGCCATGTGAACGGCAAGTGACCACTTGAATCCAACCCAAGACTTTAGCACCACTCCTAAACCTCTGCCATTGATGATGAATACGCGTCCTTGCTGATCTACGTACCTCATTTGCAATAATGGGTGATATCTGTATGTTGTCTGGCCTTTTGGCCTTCAGTTGCTGCTCATATTTATCTGATTTCGATTTAGAATTGACTTACTTGGTCAGACCTACACCGAAGAACAAGATTTCAAGGAACCCTCTGACAGAGTACTACTCCTCAGTTCTGTATTTTAATGTGAATATCTGCCAGCATGCGCTCCTCTCCCTTCTTTAAACCTATAGGAGAGAGTATTGCCACTTGCAGTTAATGAACAGCTCACATGTTGCTGTACACAGACCAAGCATTCTATTATAGCTTCCGCTACCTCAGGGCTCACCTTAGGTGGCTAGAATAGAACAGAATTTATTCATCTATCGTCATCAACAGGACCTGCCTTCGAAATGTCAACCTTGGAACAACGTGCGCACATTAATTATACTAAGGTCGCTGCATCATCGTGCTGATGCGTCATCTATTGAAACAGAATACATGGCCTTTAAGAAGACATCACAATCCAGAGCGCCCCACTGTTCGGGTGCCACCTATGCAAAATGTAACGATAATCGGGCATAATGATACTTAATATCCGTTATTACTGAACATTAGAGCTTTGATGGTTTCCTAACCGGTCATGATCATACGTACAGTCCTGTTCCATGGTTAACGCCAGCCAGGTGGAATTTGCTATCATAAGCAAAATGTAACGCTAGTCCACCATAGATGTACCTAATTCCTACATGTTGTTAATGAAAAATAGTACTTCAGCTGATTCGTAACCTGCCATGTGCATATTATTGATCTGTTCGATGGTTATTCCAAACCATATGAAATTTGCTATAACAGGTAAAATGTAGCGCTAACCTCGCATAAGTTGCCTATTCTCTATCTGGTGATAAGAAAAAGATATACATTGGCGGTTTTCTAGCCGCCGGACATGGTCATAATTACACACATACTCCATGGTTATCACAAACCAGATGGAATATGTCATCACAAGCAAAATGTAACGCTAACCTATCTGGTAATAAGGGAAAATTATAACTTAACGACTTCCTAACATGCCGTGTTCAAACTTACAGTCCTGTTCCATGGTTATCACAATTAAGGTGAAATTTGTAATCACAGGCAAATCAGAAGAGACTGATGACCATACCTTGTTGCAACGTTGTCCCGAACGCTTTTAGTGCTGTTATTTATTGTAGGATCTTAGCCATCACAAGCAACGGAGTTCAGTATTGAGTCATGATCCCAATCATCTTCATTCATCCTTGGTGTGGAGCTGACTATCACAAGCTAGGTCTATGCTGTAACCCAAGCAACCGAGTCCAATGTTACAACGTTATCCCAAACGTCTTCGTTCGTCCTTGGTGTGGAGCTGTATATTCAAAGCCAGGTCCACGTGGCTATCCCAATCAACCGAGTCTAATGTTTCTGCGTTATCCCAAACGTCTTTGTTCATCCTTGGCTTGGAGTTGGCTATCACAAGCTAGGTCGACGTTGCTATCCCAAGCAACCGAGTCCAGTGTTTTGGCATTATCCCAAACCTCTTTGTTCATCCTTGGTATCGAGTTGGCTATCACAAGCTAGGTTCAGGCTGCTATCCCAGGCAACAGTGTCAGAACGTTATCCTAGACGTCGTGTCAGGCACAGTCTGCAGCGCCGGTGAGGCATCCGTACTAATATTCACTTAACTTTCACCTAAAACAGATCGATTAGTCGACAGTTACCTGATGGTGACGCCCCGTCAGAAAAAGAGGCCTGCACGCCACTTTCTAATTTTGCTCCGCGACGAAAGGAACCTTGAGGCGACCGTCGGTCGGTATCTCGCCGACACTGTACATCTATCGGCCAGCCTTCTGCCCTGTTATCTAATTCTAAATATTCAGCGGTTCCTCGACACTGCTGAGGACGTAAAAACGATGCGCGCCGATTGATGTGTTAACAGTTTGCACGAGAACAAAGAATGTTTATTGGCAGCCACATAGGAGGAAGGTAGGGAGCGCGGTGCCGCTTTCCTTCGCTGCGTGCGCGCTTTGAAATCGTGGCGTTCTGGTACACTACGAGAGTACCACATTATGTATTCTAAATAGTTGCTTCGACGTGGATGGAACATAATCAATAATATCCTGAAATTTGGGATGGTGGACGTCCTGGCAGAACCTGAAATAATTGGAATTCTAAGAATATCAGCGTTTGAGTTGAGTATTTAGAGGAATGCAGGAACTGTTATAGATTATAGAGAATGTTCGGCACAGAACTGCAGGGACCGATTTTTCTAAAACTAGGGTTAGAATTATGGAGCTTCGGAATTACGGCTGGAAATGATGTAAGGTTTGGGTAAAACGTTCCCAGAATGGTCATGGTTTTGATGATATCGAAACTTTTACGCAATTAGCCGTATCTTTAATGCCTAGTACGTGATCGCCTTGTATGGTTTCCATTAAAAAAATCGACCTTATGGGTTTTCAACATTCAATTTTTATTATCCCTTACCCTAAGAAAACTTTCAGAGTAGAGGCAAAAATACAGGAAAAATCTAAAATACAGTTTATCGACCTGTACTTGTGATGTTCTACTTTAAGTTGATATATCTCAGAAATGGTTAGAGCTCTTTTCCACCGGCAATGCTATTACGAAACTTGAAAGGTGACATTATGTCGGTTGTTTGGCATTACATAGGTTTTTGTGTCATTATGTAGTTGTCAACTTAGAACTGGCTGTTGTTCACTTGATGTGTACTCGCTTTGTAGATCTACGTGATGCCTAAGCATCATAACACTTCAACTATCGGTTTGGCTCTGATGTGATGTAACTGTAATGCATAGATGTATAGTGAGGATTTGTGTGCTAATAATTTGTAATAATGATAATTTCATTGGTTTATTGCATTAAATACAGTTACTTGAGATGTATGCAAAGCTAGAATTTAGTTCAACATCCACTTTTTTCTTATTCATCCTGAAAATTGCGTATCCAAATTTGCTAGTTTTCAAAAATAAGAGGGATAAGAAGATCCCCGGTTGGTGAAGTAGATTACAACCAACAGGTCAGAAAATATGCCACAGACAGGAATTTTTTATGAAACGTGAAAAATTTATTTCATTTCACATTATTTTATATTCCCACTCATTCAAATTTCATAGAAATTTATTTTTCGATTTCAAGTAGAGGATACAAGTCAGCTCCCAGATATGAGGCACTGCGGAAAGGTTTTGTGTGTAATGCGTCATTTTTAATTCTTCTGTGATATGGCTTAATGGCACAGAACGTAAGGGAACCGCCTATATTTGAATGGGTTACTCTGGCCTCGGATGTCGACGTCGCCATGCTGTCCCTGTGAGGGAGGGCTTGGATGTAGGAAATTATAAAGGAAATTTGGTTAGAATCCTGTGTAGCGTTCAAAAACTAAGTAAGATACAGGGCGTCTATTATTCCAGCCAAACTGTTCACGTAAGTTATAATGTAACCCCAAATTTATAGTTTTGTAACCCTAGCCGTAAGCTCCACCCAATGTGTAGACCTAGTGGACTGAAACGAACTCTTTTATTTACTCATTTAGTTCCTCTCGACAAAAATCATTTATATTATTATATATTGATAGTCAAACATTTTAAACAATCTGGTAAGCTAGTGGTGCCCTCGGTGACATGCGCGACCCACCCGAAAGCAGTCATCCACGTAGCGTAAAGCTTGGATTGGGAAGTAATGCAGCGCCCATCGTACTCTCCAGGCCAAACGTCTTCAGAGTAGTAGTAGCACTTTTCTCAAAATTCAATGTATTCATTATGCCGGTCGCAATGCCATTCGCTGACATTGGATCGTAAAAGCACGAAGTAGGGAAAATGTATTCAAACTAGACGCAGAGCATGCTAACGAGTCCTAACTGCAATTATAACAATAACCTTCATTATAGATATGAAAGCGTAGGGGCAGTGAGCAGACCTTCACCCCCGTTACAGTAACCAGTGGTCTCTGTTATATTATTGATTGGAAATTCGGTATTCTGGCAGCTGCAATATTTTTGCGACCGAGGGTTGCACTCGCCCACGGGCTGATTTGATGTTTGCCTTTCTGGTTACGCAATATGGACAGATTTAGAGAAGGTACAGAAGGTGGAAATAATAATAACAGTAATAATAATATTATCCTTCTTGAAGATACATCGAAATATGAGAGCACAAAGTGCTGTCTATTAGCAGAACCGATCAATGCTTATGCTATATTACTAGTTCATGAAGGTATATATGTATATTGGATTAGTCAAAAATGTATAAATTTCTATAAGCTAATAAACACATTGACGGCGTATTAGCATATTAGAGAGAATTTCAAGCATTTTCATTGCTGTGACTGGACTGACTGCACTTAATGTCTTTGGAAGACCTATTAAAAATTCTAGGCCATAACGCATTGAATGACTCTTTAGAATAATTTCTAGTATACTTCGCGAACGTTATACGCAGATGGGCGCTTTGTCTGTTGTTGAGTTCATGAATTTGGTTGCTTAAGAAAATTTATCTGGTTCGCAAAGGTGTATATGGCCGCCTCGAAAATAAATAATGCGTGTAGGGTCAGTATATATTTTTAATGGGTTTCTTTAGCTGTGCCTGAAGTCCACACCTGACATACATCTCAAAAGCTCCTATTGAGTTGTATGACACAAGCATTGTGCCATGTCCCTTTTTTTAATTAATTAATCAATAAATAAGTAAAATACGACAGATGAAAGTGGAGAGTAGGGGGGTTAAGAGCGCCAGTGACTTAGGACAGATTAAGCCACAAATCCCCGAGTTGTTAGTCGGAACTTTTTTTGCATGACCACCACACAAAAGAAAAGAATCTTACAGCAATGACGAAATCTAATCAACTGCCAAATAAAACAATATATTAAAAAATCACAATATATTATCTAATCAAACAGTACATATGCACCACCACTGGAGTGCAAGTTAAAAAAAAGGATATTATTCAAAACTGCCCTGACTATGAAATTATTATACGCTGATAATCAATAATCAATAATCAAAACGTTTAGCACGTACGAAGGCTTTGCAAATATTTTAACGCCTAAACCTAAACTTATTTGGACAGTGGTCTTCTTAAAGTTACGGCTCTAGGCGCAGCCGAGATGTCCTCAGCTCACAAACGCTCGGGTCAAAAACTAATGGCCAACAGTGGGTAGCAACGTGAGGAACGTCACAAGGTAGGGGCTGCTTAACTCGTTCTCAAAACTTACGGTATAAAAAAAACCGTAGAGAGGGAAAGACTGCTTAAAAACCTACCCTCTATTCTCTCTCTGAGACAAACCTACGGCATGTAAACACTGGGACCTAAAGAAAAACCACGTACATTCTCTTTTACACGAAAAGTAAAGCAAAGGCAAACAAAAAATAAAAATGCACTAAAGTAATTTAGTGTACCCCCAGATAGTGGCGCTCCCAGGAGGGGTAAAATGGAAAGTAAATTCTCGGTGTGCCGAACTGAAGTGTTATAATGATTGAACATTAAAAGCATGAACATATCAATCAATCAATCAATCAATAACCTTTATTTCCATTCGGACAATATATAATTGTATTGGAATTGTCAATTTTTCGTTCGCTACAAACCTACAACTAATCTCAAATTGCAATGTTCAAAAATTCATCAACACGATAAAAGCACTTGTTTATCAAAAATTGCTTCAACTGGAACTTGAAGTGGTTAATATTTTTAACCGAGGTAATGTGGCATGGTAAATGAATGAATGATAAAAAGAAGCGGACTAATTTTATTAGGTGATCGAAATGCCGCTTTTGATTTGCTGAAGTTTACATATAAATTATTACAATTCCTTGTATCATAATCATGCGTATCACAATTTCGCTTGAATTTTTCATTATTTTTAAAAACATGTAAGCACAATTCATATGTATACACAACGAAGGGACAGTTAAAATGTTGAAACTTATATGCAGACATATGAATTTGTTTCAGTAATTTCTGTAGAAAATACATACAGTTTTTTTAAATTTTTAATCATACGGAGTCAAAGTGTAAATAAAGCAAACCAAGCTCGAGCAATCTTCATATATTAAAACACAAATGCAAAATAAGATAATCTAACACAGACTTTTCTATGTAACAATGTAAGACAAAACAACAAAAACTACATCTTCATGAAGAAAATAACAATAGCAAATATGTTACCACTTCTATAAAGTATAAAACTAAATGTAAATCAAAATAAAATCCTTAATCATGAGAAAAACACAAAAAAACACAAAAAATATTCATTGCATAACTACATTCTCTCAGCCATTCTCAAAAACCAAAAACATATAAACTATGAAACTACATCAGTTGACAGTCTCAAAACAATCATTACATTAGCTTTGAAAGTGATTTGAACAGAATTTTATATCAATCTGCTAGCCAATAAATAAAACCACATATCTTGATTGGAAAAGATCACCGTGGTGGTTCAAACGTAAGTAAACCCTCAACCACATCTGCTTTTTTATTTATTGGCCATCAGAAGGGAGATGGATTTGAGAGACCACCTTAGGCAAAGTTCAGGTTTTATCATATTACAAAATCAAGGCGCCTATTCTTTTTGCTGACGAACCGATCTATGATTGTATTCACGTCTATTTTAATATCGCTATGCATATACAAAAGAACTAAACCCACTAATCGCTCTTGTAACATAGTGTAGCGCAGCCAAGTTTTTATCCTCTCTAGATGGGAGAAACTTCTTTGAGATGTCGCAACACTTACCCCCAATGAAATCAATAATTGTAGGTATCTATGAATTGAAGGAAAAATGTTTTCATCACCTGATAAATACAGTGACATTCCACTGTCTATAGTATCTTGTGTACATGACTTCCAAAGGTCGAATTCTGCTTTTAATCTGGTACTTAAATTTTTCTTTTCGTTACTATTTAGTTCATGCAAATATTTAGATTGTTTCTAATATGTCCATTACTCCAGCTTCAGTTTTTGAATTAAATACTGATGCAAAGAAAATATTAAAATTGTTGTGTATATTCAAAGATTCTTCACTGAACCGGTATACCAAATCCTGTAATATATAATCTAGCAAAGAAATATATAGGTTCAGTCTGTAATGATTTTTCTTGTCAGACGTAGCTATGTTCGGCCTGTTCATTTGCATGCTTGTTATCCTTGGCACAGTCAGCTCAATGCACAGGGTTTCATGTGATTTCATTATGGATGCGAATAGTATTTTAAAGTGTTTTTCTTGTACAACTGAAATAATATTTCCTATGAGTTTGACAGCGTATTGTTTGTCAATTGCTTTTGATTGTAAAGTCTTACTCAGGTTGACTGTTTAAGCTACTATATCACACAAACACTTTAGTGATACTAAGATATATTGGGTGGAAGTAATGGCAGTCTTAAAAGACTCCACTTTTGAAGAAGCTTCGCGGTCTTTCTAATTTGATATAATATTTAGTACCTCTACAATTTTCTCGTATTTGCTTACAAATTGGAGCACAGAATCATGTCTCTCGGACCATCGTGTTTCGCACATACTATGAATAAGATATCCGTCTAGTTTTCTTTCTAATACTGTATTTTTTAGCGGATGCTTTGAGAACGCAATTACTTCCTTCATTATACCTACAGTATTTCTCACTGCCTGGACGCTGCTGCTTTTTTAAATCGAAAGATTCAAGTCATGATTTGCGCATGGGCTTTTTAGAGCATTTGGCAAACATTTTTGCAATTCCATTACAGCGCCCTTTTGTTCACCTAACACTAGGTTACACGTATCAGTACCAATGCCCACACATAGTTTTGAGTCTAAGTTATTGGTTTTAATGAAATGCTTGATTGAGCAAGAATTTGACCTGTGAGTTTGGGCTCCATTGATCTTCTCTAAAGGAACCAATCGATCAACCAGCGCTAAAAGTTATACAGATATTGTCAAATAAACGGCATTATCGGTTTCCACGCATTCACGTATCTCATAACAAAGAACCTTTTCTGTTTGGAAAACAAGATTTCTCAAGTTCATGCAATTTTCAAAAACTAAATATATAATTTGCCATCTCGGACGAAGGAAATGCACTGAAGTGCTTATATACAGGAACTTCCGAGACAAAATAGACATAGATGATAATGATAACTGGAGTATGGACCAAACACTTCGTAATTGAAATTATATCAAATTTCCATTTTTCCGTCTGTCATTTTTTTAGACACGATTCTCCTATAGCATAAAGATTAAAAACAAACAAAAATTAATTTTCTGGCTTATGCGTGGAAAATGAAAAGTCAATAGAACATAGAAAATGGCGTTAATACCAACCAGATCATCAAAACTCCGCTTGTCCACTTCTCAGCCAAATTTTGTTGCGGACTCCGGACTGGTACAGAATTTAGACACTAGACTAGACCATAAAAGACTACACTATACCTGTTCCAACAGGAAGAAGCGCACACCGTTGCTGTTGGTGGGAGAGTAGTCGCTAGTCACATGTGCACTGAGCGGGTTGGCAGTGTTGCCGCTATCGTTCCTTGAACTCACAGAATTTTTTTATAAGACGTTTACTTTATACCACCTTTTCAAAGACTTCTCGAGTCGTCTGGGGGGGGGGGTACTTTAAACCCCCTTCAACGAACCCCCCCTTGGGGGCGCCAATGCCCTCAGAGTTATAACTTGTTCTACAAAAAATTATGGCAGCTCAAAAATCAAAATCATGATCAATGTACGGAGTAAGACATGTTGGCACCGCCCCATATTTGAATACGTAAAATGCCAAACAAGATCAAGTGCACTCTAAGAATTTCAGTCAGCAATAATCAATATATTAATATCAATAAAATTACCAATTAAAATGATATTTTACCTGTTCACATCAGGGTTTTTTGCCAAGGGGGAGCGATAGCTTTCAGCAAAATCGGTTGCAAAACAGCTACAAGGTAGCTAGCTACAAAACAAAGCTGGAGGAGTGTGAATGGTTCTCACTAAAAGGAAGCAGATATTGAACAAACTTATTCAGGACTTGCATTAATGTACGTGATCCGATGGTAAAAAAATAACTTACCGCTGAGGGTTAAAACCTCATAAGAAAATAGCAAATACCGTGTATTCCAGAATCTGGAAGTTATTACAAACGACTCAGGCACCACATCTCAGCAGGAAGGTGAATGACGCAGAACACATTACTTTTTAAAAGAAGGTTAAATGAGTGGCCTTGAAGAAGGTAGGGTAGGGAACCAAATATTCTTATACAGATTAGTACGTAGAGAAACCACAGAGTGGCGCTGATTGCCAATGGGCGGAAACTAGAAAACCAACTCTACGAGGGAACGATATGTTATGAGGAAATTTTTGAGATAGTCGTTAGTAATACTATGACATTCATGTCCAAAAAATTTCAACACAGTACTGAGTCGCTGAGAAAGAAAGATATTATACGTGTGAAATTACACAATCAATAACCTCTGAAATTTGTCAAAAGAAAATCATTAAAAAGGGTTTGGCCTAGGAACCCGTACCCCACCATTACTAAAGATAAATTCAAATTACTGGTAAGGGATCAAAATAGTGAAGAAAGGTTACGTGATTTTGGCACGTTACAACTGACCGTATCTCAATATACACTCAACTTGACCATAATGTTGGGAATTGATGCTCTGTTAGAACCGCTATCAAATTGTTCATATTAAGATACTGTGCATTTAATTTTCAAACTACGAAGTCACAGGAGTTCTAAAGTTAAGGTTGTCATCAAGGCGAATCTCTAAGAACTTTATCATCTGTTTTAATGTAGGTTTGTATATATTTTTTAGTTTAAGAAACTGAGATTTTTTTAGTATTGTGGAACCTCAAAGCTAGAGTTTTGTCTGAATCAAGATAAAGGTGGCCCCTCGAGAACCAGTCATACAGAACGTTTAACAAACTATCACACTTACCCATATCACATAGTTTTCTTTTAAGTTCAAAGTCGCTAATCTTTTACATCGAGGAGCTGAAACCGGTCCATGTGGAACACTGACCTTAATAGGGAAGCTACTGGATTCTATCACATGGGTAATTATTATTCGTCTCTTCCTAGAAACTTGAAAGAATTTCATAACTACTGTTTCAAAATAAAACTACTCGGAACTTTTCCATCTGTAAGTTAGCAGTTAATATTTATAGAAAGAACCTTAACTTTAATTGTATACTATGCGGTTTGTATTTCGCTCCATGAGGTCAAGCTAATTGTGTATTATTAGCCGTTCTCCAAAATACCATCGTTTTATTAAGAAACACTTTATAGAACCGTGGTGAGAGGATATCTTATATAGGTCACAAAGTTCAGTAAATTAGAGGCAAATTAAGGTAAATGGCCCATAATTGATATTTAAATATAAATGACCGTATAATTATTTGGTGTAATTGTCCATTAAGAAACAATATAAACACAAAGGAAGTTGTACTTTAACATCTCTATAATTCCTGAGAGCCGTTCTACTGGTAGAATAAATAGTAAGATTCAGTATTGTTCTTGTATATCTACCAATAGATCACTTAAGACTAAAAATACCAACACCTGTCAAAAGACCGGTTACCACCTGTTGAATTGAAAGTGAGAAAGAGATGTCATCTATTGTGTGTGTGTGTGTTTCAGTAATCACAACAACTGATGGGAAAAAGCAGGGATTAGTTTGTTCTTCAGGAAAATATACTTGCCACCATCTAACCTCCTCAATTTGCACGCTATTCATACCTGATGCAAAAGGCCTCGACGCCGTATGGGTAGCACAACTAACAGCCAGTCTCAAGCCACACGTACGTCTACAGCCGATGATTTTCTGTCTCCTACCAATATGCCAACAAACTGTGCTCATCTGAGGCAACCTTCATAATACCGTTGCGCTCCATATTTGCTCATCGGTAACTATCGTACCCGTCGCTTTTTTGGAAATGCCGAACAATTTTTCAAAGGGAAATTTGCCCAATCCTACTAAGCATCGATCAGTTCAAAAGTCTAATCGAAAGGACTTCCAGGAAACAACTTACTTAGACTTTGAACAATCCCCTGCATTGCATGGGAAACGAGGATGTTCCCAAAAAGAGGGTCTTGCCTTTTACCTTCTAAGCCACTGGGCGATAGAGTATTGAAACCGCAAGAAACCTCGAAAATGAGATATTATGCATTATCGTGCGTGGAAAGTAAAGACCCAATTCGCTTGACACCACTTTTTTGTAAATGATTCATCATCAACAAATATCTTAAATATAATAATAATAGTAATAATAATAATAATAATAATAATAATAATAATAATTAATAATAATAATAATCAATAATAATAATATAAGTTTATTACATATAAAGTATTACAGTTTATTGAAAATAAATATGTATATAAACGCAAATAAACTGAAATAATCCCACAGAAGAATTTAATTCTTGTGCTTGGGAAAACATTCTTTATAACAATTTTTGCTTTGAACATAGTTAAATATAGTTAATACATAAATTTAAACACAACATAACCATAAAGGTAACTGTAATAATATTATATTCAAAAACTAATTCATTTTCATTTGAGTGAGTTTAGCTATTCCATGTCGTTTATTATTTAACAAAAATTTTTTTGTTTCAATTTTGAATCTACTTTTATTTGAAATGGATCTTATATGGCATGGTAAAAAGTAAAAAAATCTAGTGGACAGGTAACTGAAGCATCTTGGATCTACATTTTTTGTTGTAAATGGTGTTGTTTTAATATCCTTTACTTCTTGTTTCATATCTGTGGTCCAATGAATTGAGGTTTGTTTTATTTTTGAATAAATTGATTAGAACATTGTGAAAAAAGAATTGCCTAAGATCGAGTAGTCTCGCTTCGGAATATAACATATCAGATGAATACAGAATTGGCCGTTTAAAAACAATTTACGAAAATTGTTTTTGTATTATTTCTAGCTTCTTAATTTGGTTGGTAAGAGCACCACCCCAAGCTAGTATGGAATAGTTTAGGCGACATTGGATAAGTGCATGATATAACATCTTCATTGTTTCATGGTTAGATATTTGTGTCTAAACCAATCTGAAATTAAAACAATATCATTTTCAACAGTCTGTTTAAGGTTATCCCAGGAATTGTTATTAGAATAAAGTATCGCTGTGTCATCTGCAGAACATATTATTGTGCCTTGCGGCTTCAAGCTAAGTAGGTAGGCTATTGATAAAAATAACGGGCCAGAACTGTCCCTTGTGGTACACCATAAGTCACAGTTTTTTCTGAACTTATGGAATCATTTACTTGAACTTATTGCTTTCTGTAAAATAAGCAACTTCTCATAAGGTTTAGAGGAAACTAATTCCTGCATCGTATAAAGTTTCTAATAGTTGGGAGTGTTTTACCGTATCGAACGCTTTTGCTAGGTCTAAGAATATGCATAATGTATATTTACTTTGCTAATAATTTACGAATTTCTGAAGTCAAGAAAGAAACCGCGTTTGAGTGGATTTATTTTTTTGAAATGCTAATTGCTTTTCATGTATAAGCTTATTTTTGTTGAAATAACTAATGATTTTTTCAACTATCTTTGCCAAATTAGATATTAATGTTGTTGGTGTATAGTTCCTGGTATTAGAGATGTCACCAGATTTATGAATCGGTGTAATTATTCCTATTTTGTAGGGGTCTGAGAAAATCTAAGATTCAATTATCAAGTTTGTTGAAAATGTTGGTGGTTTTCTAATTTTAGGTGCAATTTTTTTAAGTGCCTTTGGCCGTAAGTCATCTAAACCGGGAGGACTCTTCCATTTTTTAGGCTGTAAATGGTATATTCGGTTTCATTTTCTGTAACTGGTTCAAGCAAAATTGCATTTTGTACGATTACTCTAGATGGAATATTGCTGTTAGGTTTATTTAGTTTAGTTGCCAGTTTCTCTCCCACTTGAACAATATAGTTATTGAAGACGTTAGTAAGATATGTATCTGCAGTTATTACAGTGCTATTAGTTTTAATTTGTTCAGAACTCGTTATTGGCTTGTTTGAGTTACAGATTTGGTTGATGGTATTCCATACCGTTTTAGAAACGGAAATACTTTTTGTAGTAACTCCGTATAATATTTTTGTTTTGTAGCAGTTATTAAATTGGAAAGCTTATTTTTGTAGTTTAAATAATCTTGTTCTGCTTCTTCCGTAAGATTTGTCTGATATAATCTGTACTTTTCATATTTTTTATTTATTGATAAGATCATTGCTTCTGTAACCTATTATTATGATTCTAGGGTTCACTAGTTTCGGTCCACAAATGATGTATTTTTCTTTAAACAATTTTCCAACTCGTTTTTTAATCGTTCTACCTTTACATCAATATCTGATAAATAAATATGCTAACAAAGGTCTTTTCTTGTGTCGTTACAGTCTTGTGATGATTCAGGTGTAACGGTAATGCTGTTAGCTTGCGTGTTGTGATTGGAATTGGGAATATTTCGCTTCAGAATTTGTGGGTAGTCTTTACTTTCATAAGATCCTTTTCCTACTGTTTCAAGTTGGGTTACTAGTTTTTCTAATGTTGATATCATCGAGTCTTTTTCTGCAATTTTTGAGGTAACTAATTCATATTGGTCTATAATCCTTTGGTTTTCATTTATTAATTGGATAGTACACGTATTCTGTGATCTACTTTGTCAACACTATTCTCTGTAGCTCAATTAGTTAGCAGAGTGGCTAGGATTCAAGATCATTTTGGACGAATTAATGCAACTTATTCATCTAAAAGGGCTTTCCTACGCGTTTCGAGCAGTGGATGAGCCGGTTCACTTGGTTTTTCATCCATTAGGTCAATTGCAAAACCGAGGTTTTTCGAAATGCAATTGTATTTTGGTATTTTTAATTACTTAGAAAATGTATAAAAATCCTAAAAACTTGTGAAAGCCACATGTCGTTATCTTCATATTTTATAATCTTGTCAGTGGTTCATCCTAACCATGGCCGGTAGGCGACAGAAAAGACGTAAATGTGAAAATTTATTTTTTTGCGTAAACTTGTGTAATCCGTATATATTCAAAATAGCTTAGCTTCACTGGATGAATTTATTCCAAATACCTTGTTTAGAGTCTGTTTGCTTATATTAAGAGTCACCTATGGAAATACAGGGCCAATTTATTATTTTGGAAGATGCCTTTAATTGGGGAGTCACAAAATAATATCTAATGAGACACATCATGTCATTAAGAAGCGAACAAGTTCGAATAGTGGAAATGTCAAAACTATTCACGTTGTTTCCTATCTTAATGAAGATAAAGCAACTTCAGATATTCCCGCTGTGGATTCTTAGCCCCAGGAAACAATTTTGAATCCAATCTGAGGTGACTCGCCATGCCGGATTGTGGAATTTTAGTTTTGACTCAATTGTGAACTTTTTACAATTGTGACTACCTCAAGTTTTATTCCAGAATTCCAGCAGGCTAAAATGAAAGTTTGAGGATCTTTTTCCTGCTTAGCGTTTATGTAATTTTGGACGTTCATAGAGAGGCTGAGATTTTTGTCGACCAAGATAATTATGATATAATTATTTGACCTATTGTTGCTAAAATCTTGAAGATTACTTGATTTCTGTATATTTTGTTAGGCTGATTGGTTATTTTTGTTATTTGAAAGTACCTGATACTTAGCATATCTCAAATTTCTTTATATTATATGGAATAATGATTGCATTCCATAGATTTCTACAATGAATTAGTCAGTCCACTGTATATTTGATCAACAAAAGAAAATTAAAAACCAAAATTAAATGTTTTGAAATTTTCATCCCTATATCTGTTTGTTTTTCTGTTGTCCTAGTTTACAATATATTCTTTGTGGCTCCCTGAAAAGCCTGTCTCCAATGGAAGTTGGATTCTATAATTGACACAGCCAAGCCGACTTCAACGAATTTCAATGGATACAAATTAAAATATACTGTAGGAGAGTCATATAGACCATGGGAAAGCGTGTAACCCAAAGCAGCCACTTTTAGCGACGTTTCAGCTGTATAATGGACATCCGATATCTAAGATGTTGCGTCGATGCGGAAAACCAACTTGAATTTTTCTGTATGTTGACAAGTCTCTAGATCCGATCCGAAGTTTTAAATCCACCCCTCAATATAAACTACAAGGCTTAACTGCCACTTCAGATAATCGATTATATATCGCACATGTTTCAGATAAATAATACATCATTTTACCCTCTTCGTTTTTTCTTGCCTTTCTAGCGCTCTCACGCGATAAACTTTAAAGTACATCCACTCACTACTCCAGTGGCGCTGCCAATCAGAGAGAGGGGTCATGCGATAAAGATGATCTTTAAATTTCCATACAGAAGAAATACTTACGAAACAGAGGAAAGGTCTTAAACTTCTTGAAGGAGCTCCATGGTAGAAGTTTTTCCGTAAATCAATGGGATTATAAAGATGATTTCTCGCTTCCAGTAAATTATTTGAAAAACTAATTTAATTTGAAATAATGTTGTCATGCCGAGTCAGTTTTCAATCCCAATAATCACACAGCAAAATATCAGAGTTTTGTAATGTAGTCTCTTAGTGTATGAGATGCAGTATATACAGGCAGATAACTCTAAATACTCGTTATATTTTACAAAGGTTCTTCTCTACTTTGTTCTGTGAAGGTTACTCCCCGATCAACAGTAGCTATTTTGAATTTGTGCAAATCGGGACTTTGATGTAACCTCTGAGACTCATCTTGTATTTGTGTTTTCGATCAAGATCAAGATCTTGATCCTCAACTTTGCTAAGTCGAAAATTGTGTTGTCGAAGGTTTGTGGTTTCATATATACAGGTAGGTCGGGCTAGTGGGGTAAGTTAAGACTTTGTTACTATTGTAGGACGTGTTTCCTTGAACTGGGGCCATCAGTCATGAGATTCAAGGGCATAACGATTTCCTTTCTGAAGACCTAGTACGCTCAACACAAGAAAACATTATTTGTTCAAGTAACCTATGCATTTAATTCTAAGGCCACATTATACTGCCAATATGAAGCATTCGTTACTATCTGCGTTCATTTGGAAAAGGATATGACTTGCTTTGGAGCAGATTTGAATCAAGAATTTTGATGCTCTGAAGTATAGTAGGTCTTTACTTGAAGGAATAAAAATTATTCTATTTAAATACATAATTAAAAAATAATCACTTGCTACCATTTTTCATTGCCCATCAGCGTGTTGAGAGACTTTTAAACCTAAACCACGGAACTCATGTCCACTGAGTAGATATTTGAGATTGTTGGTGGAATGCATTTAAAACACTGTATTTTAAAAAGTTTACCTACTCATTTTGTGCGCTTTTACATGTCAATTGTTTACAACTTGTTAACATTTCATTTGCTCATGTATGCAGTTATCTAACAGTTTTGTACTTAGTTAAAATTCGAAATATCTGATTAATCTTGATAGCACAGGCCCTGGGGTAGATCAGTCAGATGTAACCAATAAAAAAATTAATTCTTTGATGCCCACCGTCGATTCAAATTGTTTCATCCAAATTACTCAAGTAATTTAAGGATAATTGAAAAAAGCCAATATAAGAAGAACTTTACTTAATACCATACACCAGTAACGACCCATGAAAATACTAAAGTTTACGTGAACTGTTTTATTCAGTTATATGTAATATACTGGCTGGTATATTATAAACGTAATCAACCGTGTACATTTAAAATGAAATTCTTCTGCTCTAGTATTATTCAATCATGATATTAGTCTTCTTTCGTGTCTGCTGATTTCTTATCACTCACTTGAAATTTTCCAGAATAAATAAATTTGTGTAAATCAACCCCGCCTGTGTAACATCTTAAGCGTGATTCGCGTTCGATAATTGGCCGTATAAGGAAATTTTCTTTTGAGGGTCCTCCCCATCCCGGAAGAGAGCGACTCGACGACTGGATTCCCCGCTGCGATCCAGAAACTGATCACAGAAGCTAGCCCGGTTAAGACATAAAAGCACTGTTTTGATAATATATTAACCGCTTTATAGACCAGGACATCCAGATTTCCAAAAAAAAAAAGATAGATAAGATTGAGTTTTTCTTTTCAGAACTACGCTTGATATAACAAAGCTTATGTGTGGTGAAGCGTGAGCGAACAAGTAAAAAAAATAAATGAAAAAGTACTCACTGTTCAGTTGAATTGAAATCCGTATTTACATCGTAGTCGTAAGTCGTAAACTGTAAGCTGGCACTGGCGCTGTGGACATGATCGAGATATAGGACAGGACCGACTTCGATTTGGTTCAGGTTTGATTGAGCTTGCGAAGCCCAATATCTCGGGCCTCTTAAGACATTGGTGTATATGCTACTAAGAAAATCCGCTTTGCGAAATTATATTTTTGTTACGAATGAATCCAGAGATACACAAAACCATGCTCTGTAACTTTTTATCAAACATCGAAGCTGACAAAATACTTTTAGTTCCCACGCTACTTGCCTATGTTATTTTTTTGCGCCGCATGCCATTTAGGTCACAAAACACTATGTCACTGGTTTCTGTTGATCACTCTGGTACCCTGACGCCTCTGTAATTTGAAGAGTACCGCTCGGATTTTGACAACCTTTTGATGTAATGTTATACCGGGAACGAAAAACATTTATAGGTCTTTGTGAGTCATCCATGGAAAAAACGGAAAAAACAAAAATCGCTAGATGTTTGCTTTTTGAGGTTTTAGATTGTAAATTGAGGTTGTAGGTTACAGCGGGGTAGGTCCCACATTTTCATCCCGCTAGAATCAGTAGAATACATGCTATCATTAAGAAGATTACAATCGCGGTTATACTACGCACGCGTTTGCCATAATACGAGTAGTTACAAATAGTTTTCATTTATTATTTAAGCAAATATGAAGATATTAATCCTGTTTCATTGTTCATTGTAATTTGGAATCTCTGATTTTACGAAATTTTTGTATCTCTAGATGCGAAAGAAGCATTTCATTTACCATGAGAATTATGACTGAGTAAAATATTTTTTCTAAAACTTTCTATTCGTGGTTAGTCAGCCTGATCTATAAGGCATGAAAGCTCTGTTTTGATAATAAATTAACTGCCTTAGCCGTTTGTCTTTGGAAGCTAGAGCAGAGCGATGAAAGGATCCTTCCGTCATAATTATTCGAATGCTGTGATGTAGGGGGAGAGGGGCAGGGGTGCTCCGGATGAGGATAAGATGGCGGAAGAGTACGCTTTAATTAATTGCTTAGAAGTGCCGGAATGTATGGAGTAAATAATCCCCGAAATAATCTGATGGAGATACCGTCAATATACAGTGGGACGCAATTGTGTGATACTATATAGAATGTCACCACAAATATTGCACAACTCAAGTATCTTAGGAGGTGCAATTGGTAAAGCTTCCGCACTATGCCAGCAAGCAACCGCAGCTTAGCTTGCGGCCGATTCATGAGACTAGTGGTACAGCATTTATATGGAAAGGCTGTCAATGTCAAACTTTCATCATGAGATATTAAAATTCTATTTGTGTTGGGCAATGAGAGCGACATGTATTCTGTATCGTATCGCATTTTCATGCTTTTTTAATTCGGATTCAAGAAATTGACAGTGACAGTCACAAATTTTCTAGCTGTCTATCTTTGATATGTCACTAGTCTAACAAATCAACCTCAGGCTTGGTGGCGGTCACTTTCTCCTGTAATCACCATGTGAAACAGCACAATAACTATACCAGCTAGATATGGGCATGCGACTGGGCTACCGCTGACACGTTTTTAAAACACATACCTCCGATTCAAACATTCCACGATGTCTGAGTTGTATAGTGTTAGGCCTGGCTTTTAAATAGCAGGTTAACTGTAACTTTAATGCTCTCAATGTACAGTTTGCCCTGAAGCGGTAGATAACTTCATTCATAAGGCCATCTGCGATCCAACTAAAAAGCTGTAGTTACATGGTCGCTTCTTAAGGGTCAGTCTGACCCTCGTATAAAACAATACATATTTTGTGAACAATTAAGAATCGTGAAATGAAACACACTATTATTTAAGGGAAGGGATATACGAGGTCTGTAAGTTGAGTGATGGAACTTTTTTATAGTCTTTTAATTCCAATATAATTACAATTTTATATTGTTGCCCTAAAAAATCCTTCTGAGGTCACACTGTGCTGGACATGGTTCTTCCACTCCTCATAGCAGTGCTGGAACTCCCATACTGGAATAGCCTCCAGCTGGTCGGTTACAGTCATTTGACCCTGTGGAGTGTCCCAGAATGAGTTCCCGTAAGGTGATTTTCCAACTTCGAGAAGAGAAAAAAGTCACAAGGACTCAAGTCAGGCGAATAAGGAGGCGAAGGAGCCACATCCATGTTTTTACTGAACAAATATTCGTTTATTGACAATGCTGTGGACAAGCAGCATTATCGTGATGCAAAGCCCAGTAGTTCTTGATCTGATGAACGGTGGTGTGACTCAAATTTAACTCTTTCCCGATCATTCTGTCAACCGACGATCCGAGCGCACAAGATCCCGGATTCTGACAATATTTTCATCAGCTTTAACAAAACCCCTCTCCGTTTAGCAAGAGTTTCCGGTGGACTGAGCCAAAGTCTGAGGCAAAATGTGATAGCACACCACTGATCGAAATTGATTTTAGAACACACTAGAAAAAATGTTTCACAGCGAAAACCACTACGGACAAGCAAATCACTTGAGCGAGTGCAAACTTGTACTGCAAGCGAATCACATCTTCTCCTGTCTCCTTACCAAGCTTGGCGTCTCCAGTGTTGCCAGATCGAACGCTACATTGCGCGTATCATCACTTAATACTTAATTTACAGATCTGGTATTATGTCAGCAAATGACCTTATTTATTTTCTGAACACTTTAAACATACAATAATTGAGCAAGTATTGTAAATTGGAGTTGCTTGAAATTATTGCGTTCAAAGTTGACATGGTCTCATAGGCCCATGAGTAGTAACCTAGCGTAATGTTATACTGCTTAGCAGTGGCATCAGTAGCAAAAGCCGAGAATCACAAAACGCACAGAATACGATAGTTGAAACCTAAAAGGAGGTATGCCTCATAAGTAGTTATATTATAGCATAGTTAATCAGAACTTGACAAACGATTTGAGATATAACTGTAGCTAATTAGAAAGTCTTAGTTACCTACACAGAAAATTAACCTGCGTTATAAGGCAGACCTCAGTGGAAACACATTAACACCCATATTCATGACGATTTTTAAAACAGAAGCAGTATGCTTATGAAGATTTTTTTTAAGAAATCACACGAGGATCTGATACAATCATAGATCCAAAAATTCTCTCTGCCTAGAAAGGTGTTATTTTTCGGACGCACTTGCTCAACTAAAAATATATCTAATTTCTTTAAGACAATAACAAGATTGATGTTTGATAAAAACTACATGATATTTTTCTAATTTCATTTGGAAATCATAATCCCCACTGGGGTATCCTGTATTAACTATTAATATACCGACTGCCTTGGCAGCTAAATTCTTTTTTATTTTTCTTTTGATTGGCATGGTCATCTATGGTGGAACATCAAACCAGCAATATTTAACTATAACTGTGACAACTATAATGGCTGCGTTATAAACAATTTATTCTTCTTGGGCTATTCGTTTGGCGTCAGTAATCGTTAACACTTGCCATCATCAGTGGATCGCATCTTCAGTTTCTCTGAAGCCGCCGAAGAGTTAACTTTGATCTGATTTCATTACCATATTGCAGGTATGTCTTTGCAATATCTTGGCAACATTGTCTGCAATGTGCATATAATTATATGGATTTGTCATCTGGAGGCCTAAAAGATCAGGCAAGAATTACTAACGGAAGTGTAAGGGTCGCGGCAGCTTCCATTACTTACAGTACCTTAAGCAGGTAATCTGAAAACAAGATATGAAGGTAGGTCGGACATATCAAACATGTGTAGTAATATAGCTGGGCTTTATGATACTACCATCATGAATGCCCTATCTTATTGACACCGATAACAAATTTCCCATTCTCAAGCCATATGTTGTGTTCTACACCACAAAATTAATCCTATGGATACGCTTTTGTAGTCGATTCATCCTAGGAGAGATGAATCGGCATCCCAAATCGTTCGGTAGCAAAATGAACGACGCTAACTAATCCCTCAAAAACTAGATCTTTTCTCTGCTGACCCGCACCTATATCCCTCTTCCTCCCTTGTAGGATCCTGCCCGCATCCAGACCTGAAACACAATCGGCCATAGCTAACGTACAGAATGCAGTAGCGTACCATCCTTCTCAGCAATAGATGCTGGGCTTTAACTTAAATTTGTCATCTTGTACCTATGCTGGAAACGCATTACCAGGTAAAGATATACATTTCAACGTAGTGTCATGACTATGACCTGGATTACTCGGCTGAAATTCTTATGAATAAAGATTCCGATACATTCAAATTTACTAAGCTGCACTTCTGCAAAACTGCAATTAAAACTATTCTCTGTGGAAAAAGCCATTCATGGCCTGACCTTGACTTTGAGGGACATATCGAGGTCAAAGTGATTTTCTTTAATGGGTCCCTATAATTTAGACCACGAAAATCAAAATAAGGAGAAAGTACAAGTTCTCATATGGCATTGAACATGACTTTGAAGGTCGTTTCAAGATCAAACAAATTTTCACAAATGGGATCCTATACTTTGGACCCCCGAAATTGAAATAGGGGAACATTGTAAGTTCGGATATAACCTTGACCTTCACCTTGAAAGTCTCTTGAAGTGAAAGCAATTTCCTCAAGTAGGGACCTATACCTTAGACCCTTGAAGGACGTTTCATGGTCAACACCATTTTCCTACATAGGGCCCCATACATTCGACCACGGAAATCGGAAGAGGAGACAATTTTAAGTTTTGATATATCCTTGACATGTCGTTGACAGAGAGCTTGAGGGCTATTCCAAGGTCAATCCAAATCATTTGAAAAGAGGCCTATACTTTTCATCCCAGCTAAGGATGAAGAAATGTTCAATATAATTACGACTTTGACCGTTATGTTGTCCTAGGCCTTGACATGGGATTCGCAAATTAGCAGCCTCTGACTCCTGATTTGGGATCCACAATGCGAAAGCCCCTAATTAGTATTTTTTCACGTGAAGCACGTTAGGACCACACTGTATAAGTACCGCAGGTAATGTACGATTTTTGATACTCAAGGGTCTCAAGAGAATATGATCAAAAATCAGCAGAATATTGAAGGCAAGCTTTTCAACGTATCGAAAAGCCGTTCACTGAGCACAATCAGAATAGCAAACACTGCCAAACAAAGTATCCTCGCTTTGGATTTCCGGGATCAAAACAATCAGGTCCCATTTAAAAAAATTCAACGTCTAAATGACTTTTAAGGTCAAGGTCAATGTTATAGTCAAGGACATAGCCAAACTAAGAATTTTTCCCACTTTCGACTCAATTTAACCTTGGAATTACATCCAAAGTCATAGTCAAGATCATGGTCAAGGACATATCCTAGCTTAGAGTTTTCCTCCTTTCATAGTCCGGCGTCAACAGTATAGGGTCAAATTCAAGAAAATCAATTTTATTCTGAAGTAGGCCGCTGGTTCGAAGTCAAGGTCAAAATCCTAAAACTCTAGTTTCATTTATTCTTTTCCGGTCAGTATTTTCTAAGATAGGGGGGGGTCGTAAACTTTTTGAACACCATGTATAATCAGCTCCTCACGCTTTGAGCATTGTTACAGATCATGATAGAAAACCAGACATTTTTTCAGCTTACCGTGCACACAGTTAGATGTCAAACTGCATTTCACTGATGACTGACTTTACCGTTATAAGTATTTCACACCGATCGTGACTCTGGTATGAGCAAACTTCCTTAGTGACACCACTGCGGAAATAAACAGAACCAGGCATTTGGAAAAATAATAGGTTTCCTCGATGAGCCATGGCGTCCGGGTCCGTTTTAGTCTCGTGACAGTTTAGATCGATAGCGCCAACATGTGCGGTAATGAGCAACACTTGTTGTGCTCATTTATTGCTCGATATATAATGTGTGTGTATGTGTGTGTGACTCATCTGCATTTTTTTGTTTGTGCTCTGATTGATGACTCACTGTTTTCATAAATGTCTACTATCGTGCAGGCGTGTTAACCATGAGAGTATGCCAAAGTAGGGAGATTTACTATCAAGAAACGGTTGCGGCAGCATGTGATATTATTCATAATAGCCTCAGTGATTATCGTATTGACCATTCCACAGTCTCGAAGGACCTGCCTCTCCAACCAAAGATAACTAATGGCGGGTTTTCACACTACGTCTTATTGTACCTTTTGTGGGACAGGACAAATCCTATCCAATAAAATGTGGCGTGTGTCAAATCGAAATAAAATCCAAAGTCAGATTGAAAAACTGATGGGAGAAGCATCATTTTGCGAGAACTGATAGGACAAAACGAAACTTATAGACTCATTTCGGACGAGACGTCCGATTGTGGCTCAGTTCACGAGTAGCTCCACTTCAGCTCGCTTCCTTCTTCCCCAAAAAACCTAAAAATGCCAGACTTGCGGCAATGCACAAATGATTTTCTTGGGGAATTCATTGAAATGCATAAAAGTTTTCCGTGTTTGTGGCAAGTGAAAAATAAAGACTATGGTAATTGTAATAAAAATAACTTCGCGTATGAGGATCTTATAAAAAAATACAAAGAAATAGACCCGATGGCAAATAAACAAAAATAACCTCATTGAGATCGCTTTGCAAAAAAGAGTTGAAAAGAAGAGGGTATCAGGAATCTGCTACTAACAGTCTCAATTGGCAACAGTCTATTCGCAGATAATTGCGTCATCAGGCTTGCCCCTCAGTTGTTTCAATAACAAGTCGTGAGAATACTGGTTTCTTCTCGGAAACCACCCCCTTGACCACCTTGTCTTTTCCCTCTTCATCCCTTTTCCTCTCAGTCGTTGTATTCTTATAGTTGAAAAAATCCGTGTTACCTCCATAATAAAAAAATGTCTCTCAAAGAAATTTACTAAACAAACTTCACACAACTCAAGAGTCTAGACTGGAATTGTAGTAGAAAGCGGAAGTGAAAACACGTAGTGTGTATACACTGGACAAAACATACGTTTTATTGTACGGTTTGTACGCCCGATAAAAGGTGATCACTTATTTCTTGAGCCGGAGCGGGGATTGGATTTATGTACTTTAATTCAAAACTAAAGGACAAGGGGGGCAGCGATTGTGCATACTTGAAATTCCGCGGGGAGCTATTTTTGCGCAGCTCAGGTAATCGAGACAATTTCGCGCCCCCAGATTGAAAGCTGGACAATTTAACGTTCCCAGGATTTTGTCGGGGACACCGGGACAGTGAGCCTAAAAGGTACCGTCATCTCAGGCTTAACCGATAGTCAACCCCATTGAGATTTTCGCACGCTATAAAGTCTCTACCCTGTCCAAGAAACCCCTATGTCTATCAGCATTAATTCTACCTGTCGGTTCTTTCAATGAAAGAGTTGCGTGGGAAGTAAAGTCAACCTACTTGATGCCATTTTCTATTGATTGTCACCAAATTGAGAAATATATAGCTTTTTTGAAGATTTCAGAGCATAAAGAGACCTCCAATTTTGTTCTGAGAATTAAAATCGATAAACAAGCTAAGTACGGGACCTTTTAGCAAGATTTAATAAATATTCGTGACTATTGCAATAACAATTGTAAACGGCTGTGTTAATAAGTGTGCTAAATTTCCTTCACCTTAGGTGGCTATTTCTTAAAGACCTTTGAACTAATAGTAAAACAAAAAATTGGATCATAAAATTGAGATCCTTGATTGAAATCAGTGAAAATGTCGAGTCTTAGAGTTTATAAACAAAGGAGATATGAATTGAAAACAAATTTACCTTGGCTCCTATTGGTCGTAGAGGGTTCTTTATAATCTGCTTTTTTAACCTCCTATCCAGATCAACTTGTTAACTATAAAAATGGCTACTTCTTTAACACCGTTTTTAGCAAAAAAATTTAAACAATAGATTAATTTGTTGCAGAAATTCTTGAAGTTGAAGCCCTCAAGAATCCATTTCACTTTTGTAAGTTATTCTAGGACTATACCTTGAGCAATACCAATCGTTTAAATAATTCGTCTCTGGGATAAACAATTAGCTTTTTACATAAACTATTGAACCGATCTGGCTGAAATTTACCGCACATATCAACACCACTGATCTCAAAATCTCACAATTTATTGCCATTTACAATTGTTATTGTCATAATTATAAACATTTATTCAAAACTGGTGAAAACAAAAGTATTTAGTATATATAGTTCATCGATTCTTATTCTTTAAAAATAAAATTGAAGGTCTTTTGATGCTCTAAAATCTCCAGTTTATGAAATTTGATTTGAAAATTATACGTGGAAAATACAGACTTTTGAGCTTTTTCCATTGTTTATAAAAAACAACATATTTGGCTGTATCTTTTTATGTATTTGTCATTAGCAAGACCCCCCTTTCATTTAAAACTTTCATATATCTGATATTTTTTTCATGAAATACCTATTTTTTTTTCTCTGTAGCCTGAGCTATAGTAGTTCTATCATTCTAAGTTTTAAAAAGGAATGGGGGGTAGAATTATCGGATTTCTAAGCATATCCTTTCATCACCGCCACTATATTGATTTTCAAAAACTGCATAGCTTTTTCGCATAGTAGTTACGTCCTGAATAACCTTGTGTGAAAATTGATACCTGTTTCTCAAATTATAGTCGGACCAAGGACCAGCGGACAGACAGACTGATAGCCAGACCGACGGAGACGAGTGATATGGTATTTCGTAATATAGATGTATTCACCGTTCTTGGCGGATCAAAGACTACCAGTATCCCTTTATATATCTCCATCTCCCTCATATATATAAATGCAACCTACCCCTGTGTGTGGACGTTTGTTCGGTAAGCTTAAAGACTTTTTTTTAGTTATGTGTCTCCGTCTCGAAAACTTTGTCGTTACGTTTTCTTTTTTATACTCCAACTACCACGAAGGCCTAAGGCCTGAACACCCATTGGGTACCGTGGGGCGAGTGCCCTTCAGTCATATTTGTCAGACTGACAACTTACTTGACATAGGCGTGCAATTTAAGGTGTACTGTTATCAATCTTCAATAGAAAATTGAGCAATGCCCGGAAATACGATCCGACAGCTCGTGCTAACTTTAGGAAGGGAGTGATAAAAGCGGTTAGGACAATTATTTTACTATCAGTTCGGAGAATTAAGATCCGCTCATGGTACGGAGACTTGATCTGTTTACTTATTTCATATGGCATTGATGACGTAACCGCCAAGAACGATGATCACGACTATATATTTCTACATGTCATATAACATCAAAAATACATTCTAATGTCGGCTTTCGAAATTTTTCGCAATCATAATACTTCCTCGCTAAATGGCGTAGGAAGTAAGAAGTTTTTAATGCATTATTTCATAAAATGGTAGCTTCAGCTGCTTTCTAGTTTCATTGGACTAAATGCTCCCAAGTCCAATTTATTACGTATATCCAAATTACGCCATTTCAAATTCAACGTTCGCGCCGGTTGAGCTGACCGTTAATTGTCTTTTTGTTCGAAATCGCCGGGCCGCTATTTGGATAATTTTAGTTGTTTAAAAAAACCACCGAAAACCCGGATTTCATCCGTCATTCAATCTGGACGTGAGAAAACAGGAATTCGTATTTTATCTGCATCGCGCTGCTCAATATTATTTTTTATATATTTCATGATTACTCTGTAGCCCGAATATTGAAATAATTTTTTCATGAATGTAAATGCTGAATAATATTAATTTGTTTTCCGTCGCTGCAGCAATAACCACTCATATACGACGTTGTTTCGTGCTATTAAGCAATCATCAGTACTGTATGTCTAGTCATAGGCAGCTTTGTTGGCACACACGAAAAACAAAAGTCTGTTCAGTCTTATACTTCTACTCTCCTATATGTTTGTTGGCTCCTAAATGAAACCACATATGTATGTTTGAAATAATGTTTACTAATCCGGCGTTTCGGCTACCACTGTAGCCTTGTTCAAGCACAAAAATGTGGCCGTGTCAGTAAAAAGTAATTCAAGCATATGTGGTTTCATTTAGCGGGCAGATAAACATGGAGATTTACCAGCATGACATGAACCACAGGATGAGTTTCAGGTGTTACAACAACCTTTTCAGCCTGTGTGTGCTCTAAGTGTCAGAAAGTACACCTAAATGAAAATGTGAAGACATCGATTGAGATTCTTATCAGTACCATTATTCTCGTCGCCCAGTATAATCAACCACTCTCCAGATTGGTACCAATTTTCTTATGTTTGCAGTATATAAGAAATTAGAATTTCTTGGGTTATCTGAGATATACAGGTTATATGAAGGAAAGGAAGCAAGCGTACGGAAACCGCGCCTACTATACTAAGTGACATATAAATCCGAACACCCAGTTAAAATGGTTTTATTTTAATAAAAGTTGGTGAATGTATTTATCTTACTGTAAATAACAAGTCAAAAAATGTTCAGCCTTATCAGTTGGACATTCCGTTTTTTATACTGCTTTTTTTTAATTCACTAACGCTCTAAAAATGAATATTTCAGCCGCAGTAAAGAATCAACGATGGCGGATTTTGGTTCTTGACATTCTTTACGATCGGTTACGATGCCTAGAGTACGAAGACCTGTACGATTTCGTCAACTTAGTGAGTTAGATAGGGGCCGTATAGTGGGACTTCGGGAAGCTGGACTTTCTTCTCGGGCAATTGCAGTTAGAGTGCAAAGAAGTGTAGACACTGTGGTTAGGTGTTGTCAGGCATGGCTTCGAGAAGGCCGTACGCAAAGAGCAAGGGGCACTGGACGCCGCCGTAGAACAACAGACCGTGAAGATCGCCGCCTAAGATTATTGGCCTTAAGGGACCGTTTCTCCACTAGCAGGTCCATTGCAAATTGACGGTTTGCAGAACACGGAAGACCTATTGGCATGCGAAGTGTTTACCGACGAATGAGAAGTTTTGGCTTGTTTTCATACCGGCCACACTGGGTCCTTCCTTTAACTCGAGAACACCGACGTAATCGCCTTGAGTGGTGCAGACAACGGTCACTCTGGGATCAGGAATGGAACAGTATTGTCTTTAGTGACGAGTGTCGATTTTGTTTAGGCATGCACGATGGTCGTGCCAGGGTTAGAAGGCGACGTGGTGAACGGAGGAATCCACAGTTTTTTGTTGAAAGACATGTTCATCACACTGTTGGAGTTATGGTTTGGGGTGCTATAGCTTATGGTTCCAGGTCACCTTTAGTCTTCATCAGAGGTAACATGAACGCGCAGCGTTATATCCACGAAGTTCTAGAACCCCATCTTTTACCCTATCTTGACACCGTGGCTGATTCAACTTTCCAACAAGATAATGCCCGACCACATGTTGCAAGAGTCACAATAGACTTCTTTCAACATAATGATGTCACATTGGTACCATGGCCACCAAGATCTCCCGACTTATCGCCAATTGAGCACGTGTGGGATATGATGGGTAGGAGATTGCTCAATTTGCAACGTCCTCCTCAGACTCTAGAAGCACTTCGAGAGGAGGTGGTCGTTGCCTGGAATGAGATACCACAGGAGGACATTGACCACCTGATTAGAAGCATGCCTAGGCGCGTTGGAGAATGCGTAGCACATCAGGGTGCATTCACACATTATTAAAGGTCAAAGGGCTTTAAAGCAGTGCAATCATTTTGAAATTTTTATCATTTACTTATTATCCTTCATTGAGTACTTATACAAAATTTTATTAAAATAAAACCATTTAAACTGGGTGTTCGGATTTATATGTCACTTAGTATATCTTGACTACAAACTAACAGCAGCGTTTGATAAAAGGATGAGAGGAGGCTGATGGTAGCTACCCTTCTTCATCGTGCATAAAGAATCTAACGTGGTTTTGCTTTCAAAGTTACGTGACACTTTACTCGGTCTTGAAGTAAGGGTCTCTTGTTTGCCTTGTAACATTGGGTGTGCTTATGTGTTTGTAAAAGGAACAGATTACGTAGCATGTCCGGGCAATAATTTTACATCTGATGAAAATAATATTCTGATTCGGATTTTTTGCATAGTCCTAAACAAAAAATGTTGCCGGACCCAATATCACATCAAACATTGTTTAAACATATTAAGGTATCATCAAAGATTGATGTTTTCTCTAAAGTGCGAAACATGACATTTTCGGTCCAGAAAATCAATAAGACGAAAAAAAAAATTTTATGTGGCCAATGTTCCTAAAAATTCTTCAAATATGCTTTGTTAATCGATGTTTTGATAATATTTGGGAACATTGTTCAAATGTTGTACCGCATATATCTCAAAAACTATCAAATTCACTTTTTGTTTAGAATTCCCTGGGAAGTCTAAAAAGAACGATTTTTGGAGTTTGTTTAAAATTTGCTTGAAAATATATTGTTTAATGTTGCAGATTCGTTAAGTGGTTGTATTATTAAATGATATTAGGTAAGCTAAAAATCTGGACCAGTATATTTGTACCCGGACTAGTAGTTATTGGAAACTCATTCCACTACAAAGTTTGAAATCAAAACTACAAGATAAGAAACATGCTAACGAGTATTTGATCTTTTGACTACATTTCAATTATCAATTAAGTTCATAGATCTTCGAAATCATAAAAGTTGTGATTCCCTCCAGAATTCGCAAAAATCCAATTGAAATAAGCCTGTCATCCTGTTTTAACAAGTAAAGTAAGCCAAAAGTTCAAACTATTCTGTTTAACTATTTATACACCATTATCTGTCAGAACGTGTATAGAGCCTTTGCTTCAGTTGACTATGTGACAGTATTGTTCTGGGATGTTACATTGATCTAGAAAACTATTTCTGTTATGTTGTTAATAAAAAATTCGGATTTGGTTGCACCAAAAATTGCATAAATATTATAGGACATGTATTCCTGGAGGGTATTATTGGAGATATTTCATGCTGATATGCCCTGCAAAAGTTACAGATTCTGTCAGATGTCCTGAATCTTTTTTACAAAATTCAAAATCCATTGTAGTCACTGATCAACAAATTTCAACTTTTTGTCTGTATCCTGAATGGCAATTGATTATTGCTGTCGTTTAGCTCCTATTCACTCCTAAACTGGCCAATAAAATATTTTGTGCCTCGAGAAAATAAAACAACAGTCATAGCATGTTTAATAAACTTTTTTGATTAATAACGTATGAAAAAATTTTAATACACAAAGTTTTGAGTCGAAAACTATAAAATGAAAAGACAACATTCACAACTATCAACATTTTTTTAAGTCTTCTAGTATGTCTTTTATAGCTGACTCCAGGTGATTCGCTTATAATGTTTGAACAGTAGTCTGCAAGTATATTTGCCGGCCATTTTCCCTGATAACGTATCTCGATAGATGTTATTTCTTGGTGGAATCTCTCACAGTGCTCATCACTCAAATCTCCGCATCTTTCTGGAAAGAAATCTAGATGCGAGTTATCTACGAAAAGCCTCCATTCTTCTTGGTTACAGTCTATGTTTAACGCGTTAGTTAGTCCCAGAATGTTACTGGACATCGCCATATTGTATTCGATCTTGAAAAAAGGTGTGCCGATAAACTGACACCTTCACAGCTGATTGCAATAAATTCCATTGTTGTAAGCGAGAGGCTAGTGTTTCTGCCTTTGCCTTCGATAGATCCAAATCCCTTAGTTCACGCTGGTTAATTAAATGTGGTGCTCCACTGGCTTCTTCACAAGAAAACTTTCATCCCAATCACATTCGAAGTCTTTTCCAGATACGGTGTAGTCATGTTGTGGATAAGGAACAGGTAACTCGTCGCTATGAAGAACTGGACGAATCGCCGATTCCAAATGGGGATACTGTATCAACGCCTTCTTCTTTTGTTAGGTGGTACCTTGCTTAATCGGAGGTATTTGGCAGAAATAGCAATCCGCGACATGGTCTTTGGGTTCACGCCAAACCATAGGTACAGCAAAGGGCACCGTTCGTTTTCTACCATTAATTCAATTACGAAGATTGTTGGCACAATTACTACAACATATATGGGGAGCCCAACTCTTATCTTGGTCTCCTATTTTACAACTAAAATACAAATGGCATGCCGGTTTAATTAAGAGAGTCATTTTGCATTTTTGGGCCTGGAGGATCACTTCACCACAAACGTAACAAAAGCTGTCCGGTTTATTTACACAAGTGCGGAGCATATTCACTTTTCGAGAAAATACAGCTTGTCATTAACCCTTTGAGGACAACTGGTCACTACTGCTAACCACATATCTAACATCGATTCACTGTTTTCCGAGTGGGTAGCGTATGAAACCATGATGTTTATTTGGTTGCCTATGATACATACTTACGTCGAGCGTGATGTTTGCCGAGATTTTCCAGTCGCGTCATAAGATTTTGTTATGTTTGTGATTGTCGATGTCTGGATAGCGTCAGTGGCGAGTTTTCCATCAGAATTTACCTTATTTTTGTGTTTTTGCGAAGTAGTAGGACAAATATGGCTGGTGAGTAATTTGTAAATATATAATAGATATATTTGGCATATAATTTCAATTCCTTTAGCCATTGAATGTGCAGATATCAGCACTTGATTTTACCGGTTTCTGTTGGTAACCACTAGGAACATGTTGTATTTTTATATTGCAGGTAGAAAAAATGGCTGGAGTTGGGCTGAACTTGAATCTATGACATCAGATGAACTTTATTGCTTGTTAGATAACATACCAAGTAATCAGGAATCCATTGCCAGTGATATAGAAGATGTTATGAATGATGAAGTGGAAGTTCCGGGTGACAATGAAAATCAGCAGGACAATAATTTATTTCAAATTGAAGGTATGGACATCATATTTGACAACAACGACAGAATTACCAACAATGAAACAGCAAGAAAGAATGAAAACCTTGTTTTTGACAGTGAAGATGACTTGCCGCTCTCCGTAATTCAGGCCGAAATAAAAAAACAATCAGCAATAGTATGGACCAGTAATACGCAATATGTTACAAAAACTCACGAATTCAGCGAAGAAACGGGTCATAATATTCCAGAAAATGTTGAGTCACCTACAGACATGTTTTTACATCTATTCTCAGAAGAAATGATAGTAAATATGGTATTTCAGACAAATTTATATGTGATGCAAAAAATGGTGGTGGAAATAATTTTATTCCCACCACAAGTGAGGAAATAAAGACATTTATCGGTATCAATATGATTATGAGTGTGAAGCAACTGCCGAGTTATCGAGATTACTGGTCTTCAAAAGAAGAATTGAGAGACCCATTTATTTCCCAGCTTATGACCCGGGACAGATTTTCATGGCTTTTGAGTAACATTCACATCAACGACAACTCGGTTCAACCGACGAGAAATGATGCTAATTATGACAAGCTATATAAACTCAGATCATTAATTTCCAAGATCAACAACACATTTCGAACATCGCTTAGACCAAGTGAATTTCAGTCAGTTGATGAGTCAATGATAAAATTCAAAGGTAGAAGTAGCATAAAACAATATATGCCGATGAAACCTACCAAACGAGGATATAAGTTATGGGTCAGAGCAGATGCATTGGGATATACATATGTACGAGTTTCAAGTTTATACGGGCAAAGTTGAAGCTACTGTTGAGAAGGACTTAGGTTGCCGTGTAGTCAAAGATCTCACTACGGAATTGGTTGGGAAACATCATAAATTATTTTTTGATAATTATTTTAATTCTGTAGATCTTCAAAGATATTTGCTTTCCAATGGCATATATGCATCTGGTACCATTCGCAAAGGAAGAAGAAATTTTCCTGAATTAAGTCAAGATAAAGCCATGAAGCGAGGAGATTCATCTTGGAAGGTTTCAACGGATGGAAGAAATAATAAATTCCACTGATATTTAAAATATTTTTTGTGATATCAGTAAATATTCAGCAGGGTTTTGTAAAAGAAATGGCATATGTTCCTAGTGGTTACTTATAGTAACCATGTGTTAGATATTTGATTTATTGTTTAATTGAACTAGTAATAAACCTATGTTTCAGTATTTTATATTATTTTTCCGAAATAAATAAATTCAGGCCTCAAAGGGTTAATCGGTTGAACGAACACTAACTTGTTTAGGATATTAAACATATAAAAATAAACAAACACCTTTAAAAAGCAATCAGGCGCTAATATTATTCCTAGAGAAGGGTGTTTCCCGCTTTCAGTACGGCTATTCAGGTATTTCCCATAAACTACAGGTACCGGAAAAATCAGAGCCAAAAGCAGCATATTCTTGATTAACACAACAAGATTAACCAAAATTGGCTAATTTTATTGCAGATACATTTTGGCCATTGATTATTATTACGTATTTTGGTGCCAGCGCACTATGCTGCATATAAGTACGAGATTTCTGGCCTAATAACTGTCTGATGGAGGCAGATTGTCTTTATCAAGGCCACAAGATGTCTTCGTAATTGACGGTTTCTCGTTCTCGCTCCACAATATCAACGCCGCTGTTCCGCAGTCTTGGCCAAAAAATTGTTGCTGATACATACCAATGGCCTCCTCCTCCACTGTACGAGTAATCTCATCCGCAGCTTTGCTGATGACATTACTCTGCCCGCACGCATTTAGTGTGGCAAGCCTATCTCTGCTGATGAGCTGGAGAGAAGAAGTCTAGTAAAGATGTTTTCTCTGCTGAGAGATCTGGAAGTTATCGCATCAGCACTTGAAGATCTGGTGCAGTTTAATGCTTCCAGTACTGTTACCTTGGCTAACGAGAAGCGCCCAAGCGGGGGCTGGTGTCGAGGGATGGCCGAATTTTGAAAAAGAAGTGCCAATTTCAGCTGGCCCAGATCACCACAGAGGATCTGGTAGACATGAACACATCTCGTCAACCGTAAAAGCTGCTGGGACAAATCTAGGTTAATTGTTTAGGGCCAACAGGCACTCTTTTCCGTATAGACAAGATCTAGCCTCGAGTACTGCTCACATGTTGCTTATCTGATCGGTAGCCCCTCTCTAATGCACTGTTTGAGGACCTTTTGCACCGACAGACGGATGGCGGCCTTGCTCTATTCTACCGCTATGTCAACGTGATCTGCTGCTTCATGATACCGCTGCGCGTTGAGCCTGCCTGACGGATCCACCTGGTTTCTGCCTCCCATCCCAACTTTGTCGAACTCCGTACATCGAGAACTGGCAGGTACGATCGCTTTTTTGTTCCCAGAGTCTCAAGGTTGTAGAACAACGTGCCTGGGGAGGTTTTTGTAGTCCTCTTAACACGAGTTTAAAAATCTGATTAACAAGGAGTCAGTGACGAATACGATGAATGAATGCTTGAGTACGAAAGTCTTTCATAAGAAGTGGCAGGAGGCTGGTGTGGTACTCATCCCTAAGCCTCCGAAACCCACCGATAGAGAAGTCAAATATAGACCTTTGTGTATGCTGAGTTTACTTGGAAAGCTACTAGAACGACTGAAAGAAAATACGTCGAGTAAAACAACAGGTTGCCTCCCTCGCAATATGGTTTCAGAAAGGGAAAGTCTTATCTATCTCTTAGTGCAGTGACACGGTTGGCGAAAGTAGCAGATAACGGCAGCTATACTAGTAAGAAGATTTGTGTTATGGTTGCTTTTGACGTTAAGAATACGTTTAACATGGCAGAAAATCGTCGAATCTCTTGGGAAGCTAGTCACTGGCTACCAATTGAACATGATAAAGAGCTATGTTGACGAGAGAGCACCTATGGTAAGGCAAAAGACGATGAAGGTAATCATGGGAGTGCCGCAAGGACATATATCCTAGTGCCGCTGCTTTGGAACGTTTTCTACGATGGGGTTCTTCGACTACAGATGCTGCCGGAAATTCGCTTGATATGATATGCTGACGACCTTGCGATTATCGTGACTAGCAAGGGAGAGACACACATGAAGGACTCTTGATATACGGAATCACGTGAAATACCATATGGTTGAAAGAAAACGGCTTGAAATTGGCTCCTGTGAAGACAGAAGTAGTTATACTTTCTGGAATACAGAAGATAAATTCATTGGCTGCTTAGGTTGGTAATTTCGAGATTCGGAGCCAAAGTGCAATTAGGTATCTGGGTTTGTCGCTTGACGAAGATCTGAAAAAAACTGAACATATAAGGCGTACCACTGACAGGGTGAATAAGGTAGATGACACCACTTATACGGTTAACGCCACCTGACGGTAGTAGTAGTGAGAGGCACAGAATTTTGGCCAATGTGGCAAGCTCGATTATGCTGTACGGAGAGAGAGAGAAAAGAGAAATATAGACAGCTAGTGTTGAGAAGCCAGCGAAAAGTAGTGTTTCACGTAGTATGCGCTTAGAGAACAATGTTCGATGCACTGCTGGTGGTAGCTGATATCGCGTCAAATGATTTGTTAGCTGTCGATAGATGTGCGCTCTATAAAAAGGGCGCTTTTTGTCAGAAGGCAGGAGAAATGGGATGCAACTGGTCATCGTGCAAGGACCAGAAGGCTGATCCCAGATAATAAGACTTGGATTGACAAGGGAACGGTGCGAATAGATTATTATACCTCACAGTTCCTCAAAGGACATGGTTGTTTTTATAGCTACCTGAAGAGGTCAAGAAAGCGAGAGTACGCGAATTGAGTATACTGCACTGAAAAGAAGGATACTCCTAATCACCTACTTCAATACGGTAGGTGGGTAGACTAGCAGAAGCAGCTAAAACTGGCGCTTGGCGAAAGGCTTACTGCTGACAATTTTGCCACGCATATACGCGACTGAAAATGGGTTGATATTCAACCACTAGTGAGCGAAATGGTCCTGAGTAGGATACGGGAGAACAAAAATAGACCAAGGAGCCAAAGTAGGGTTCTATTTTACTCGATTTTACATGCACATTGATATAAAAGTATTCATTTGATTGATAGATGCATCACATATAGGTATACCGGTTTGAGAATCTGGTGCAATGCTACCCACTAAGAAGAAATGCTGCAAGCATTAGCGTCGTGGAATGTGTGGCGAACATACTCAGTGAGTATGTTATTTCTGGAGAATCTCACACTTCGGGCAGAAAAGTGCGGCAGGGCAATACTGTCGAGATTTTCTACACGAGAGTGGCAACAAGTTTTCCCCTGACAGAAAAAAACAGAGTCACTTAGTAACTTATACAGTACCAGTCGAGATGGTCCGGTATTTAGTTCTCCGTCCCTCCTTAGATTAGTTGTAAACAAATTCATTTAGAATTTGATCTTCAATACTTCATTGTTCTTCTGTCGCTGGGTAGCATCAAGTTATTTTCTCAACATACATGACGATTCACAGACACGTCAGATAAGGCGTCGCACGGTTATGTCGCTTTAGTGAAATATCTCGCGTTTTCAAACAGCCACCATAAGTGGATTCTAATACCTCATAAATTATCAATATTTTAGGTATCCTCCAATATGTTATAAATCGATGGATATGCGACTTTTATGTCTTTGGTTGTTTCTTATTCACTATGTTATATGGAGTACTCTTGCAGGATTGTGATCCAAAATTCTATGAATAAAAAAAATTATGTCTTTAGTTGTTTCTTATTCACTGTGTCTATATGCAGTACTCATGCAGGATTATGATCGAAAATTCTATATATAAAAAACAGTTAAGATCATCCTCTCAGCAGAATGAGCCAATCCTACAAATGAGTATTATTCGAATCAGATTCGGATTTGTCTTTACCATTAAAAACACTTCAATCCGACCTTAGATACCTCAACTGTCAAAGTAGATCACCCTAGGACCCAATGCGCTACGATATATATGCCGCATATTTGAGATTATCTAAATGCTAAATAAATCTTAATCTTATGATAAACAGTCCTGCCGCTCAGGAATTTTGTAAATTCACTTCTTTACATCCTGTTCATTAAAAGCGCGGATATAGAATGTTATGAAATGATAAATGAGATAGCAAAATAAACTGATTATGATCACTGTCTACAATAAGGCATCTATTCCTCATGAACACAAGTCTCTTCATGTTGAACCTGAAACATTTATACACATCTACGAAAAAAATTACTGAGGTCATATTATTTCCAGTTCAAACGGTTTTCGGATGGGAGACCTTTCAAGATAACGCTCATGAAGGCAGTTATAAAAAAATAATCATGGGGAATTTTCCTACACTGAAGCCATTGTCGTATTTACAGAGAAAAATAGTAGACCAGAGGGACAACTACAGAACAGGTTTCCAAAGTTATATAAAAAACTCTTCAGTTCAACAACTCGGTATACTAAAGTCGTGATCAAAATACAAGCTAGTATTCTATGTGATAGACTTTTGGTACAATATGGTTTTGAAGGTCAGATGTCCAATTTTACAGCCCAGTGTAGCGAACATAAAATGGTAGAACACATTTCGCTTCTGATTTACGATGGATAGTTTCGTGTCTTTGGATTTTTGAAGTCGTTGCTTAAGAGTACAATGTTAAATTGTCTCCAAAGAAAAGTACAAATAAACAATAGATTGATTCTCAACGATCTAAAGAAGTGCAAGTAGAACCTCGCTATATTATTCTCGAGATTCGTAACTAAACTGGTCTTTATCACAATGGATTCTTGCAAATAATAATTGAAAATTCGAATTATAGAAAAAAGTCTATGATAATTTCAAGCACATTCACTAATAAAGTTTTACTTAACTTAAAAAAAGTCCCCAGATCAAATCTTTTATGTAAGCTTAGCCGAGCTTAACTAAGTTACTGTGCCCCGGACAATTGTTTATCAGTTTTATATTGGTCTTCTTAGGTGTCCTTGATCTTCAGGCAGTAGAAAAGCGTTACTATTGTGATCCCGTCACTAAATTCGCAAAGGTTTTGAGGTAAGTCACCTGACACACGATAAGCCATAACTTTGTGGAATGTTAAGAAAAAGGAAAGATAAAGCTGCAACAAGGCATCAAGAAAATCGTAAATTTCACATAAAGCGTTCGTCAGAGACCATAGGTAAAAAAGTGCTATGTTTTTAGTTAAATTACGCTACCTCCCTTTGTACACAAATTAACTTTCACACCATCTTATTTATTCGACAAATATATTCGTAGAAGAAATATACATTCTCTCAATTTAAGACGCGGGGATAACTTAAGTATATCTCGTCACAGTTCAACACTATTCCAAAGGTCATTATCGCTGTGAAATTATATAATCAGGTAAATAATTAGATAAAAAATACACAATATTATTATCTAAAGAGAGTGCTAAGAACATGCTACTAGCAGAGTGATATAGCCAGTTTTACGTTTTTATTTTGTTAGGCATTCACATTATCCTCTTAATTCTTGTGAAATAAACTTGTTGGAAAGAAATAAAATTTCGAATAGTAAAGCTGGAATTATTATATCAACTTTGCATTCCATGAATTTATATTTTCATAGCTTGCTTCAAGTGTGACTGTGTCTCCAGGGTAGTTGTCACTCATTTTATAGTTTGTCCCCTTCCTCAGTTACTTGTCCTATTCTTACCAATTTTTGTACTAATGGTATAATCTAGTTCTCCGACAATATTTATAGACGTAAGTCATTATAATTATTATTTTCTTCTTATTCTCCTCCGCCCGGGGGTTCATATTGTCTACTCTAGTACAGACTAAGAAGTATCCAAACACACAGACAGTTGCATATCAGAGCGCATTTGGCTAACATTATTGCTCTTAGCAACTTCCCATTACTTTCCTTACAATTGTGCAAGTATTAAGAATAGCGGCCTTTTGCATCTTAGCAAACAACGGTTGCATAACGTCTAGTATCACTAGAGATTTTTTCAAGCTCAGGAGAATTATGCCAGAGGCGGATACTGTCATCGACAATATTTCTACTTGTGCGAGGCCCCATTGCTCTTCGAGGTTTTGAGCTTGCTCCTTATATTTCTCCGCATTGTTTCTGGTAGTTGACTCTATATTAATGTCATTAGTGACTGCGAAGTCTACTATCCAAACCTTTTTCTGTTTAATATCCCATAATAGTATATCTAGTCTATTTGCTTACTGTAAAGATTGATCTGGCCCAGTACAACTTGTAGTTTTGATTATAGACTACACTGGATGGTACATACTTATAATCAAAGCTACTCTCCCGGAAAATATTGTGCCTAACACCAAGGGCATCTTTCCTACAACATCATGTCGTCGTTTTTAGTCTGTAGCTGCTAGTAAGCTGAATCCTCCTGTGATGTGCTCGATGGTTTCTTCAACTTGGCCACATATTCTGCATTTGTCTTCAACTATGTTTGGATCCTTGACAATATATTTGACGTAATTTCTTATAGGTATGACTTGATCCTGAATGGCGACGACGTATCCTTCAGTTTCTGAGAAAAACTGGCCACCATATAAATAATGAAGTGACCATCATCATCGCTTTCAGAGTTTTGCTGGGTATCTTCCATGCAAAGCATTTCTCTTCCAGGATTCTTTTCTATCTTCTATGGGCATCATAGTCAGTAAGCTTTAATTCTTCAGGTTCAGAGGTGTATCTCTGTCATCAGAAGTGCAAATAGCATTATGCAAGAAAGAACACACTGACTTTCTGGAAAAGTATGAGCGCATTGCGCATTGGGTGTATTTGTTTGGTGTTCATGTCAAGTTCTTCAAGATCGGTTTGACTCCACTTGATCACGCCCATGGTATATACAATTATAGGGATATCATAAGTGTTAATGGCTGCCGTTAAGTTCTTCGAGTTGAGGGATGTCTTGAGTACCTGTTTGAGCCTCCTTATAAACTCAATTTTAAGGCGCTCCTTGATTTTGGTGTGCTCGATAGTCCTACACTGTTGATTCCCAGATATTTATAAACATCATCCGAACCCAATGTACTTATCATTTCATCCGGGGCTGTACGATGTATTATGCCCCAGCTGATTTTTCCGTTAATAATGCTTTCTATTTTGCATTCCTCAATACAAAGCTTCATGCACCATTAGAGAGGTTTTCCGTTAGCCTCAGCTGCTCCTCTGTAGGCACTGCTTTGTCTTCGCGTAAAGCTTCAAGTGGTTATAAACCTTTGCTCTACTAGTGCGTTACTTTGCATTGAGGTTCTTGTTCTGTCTGCCAAATCCTCGACCACAGAAGTAGGCCTTCTCAATTGTACTGTTGAACTCCACTTGGTCATTGGAGATTGTAAGAATTTAATGATTTTATTATCCACCTTATTATTATTACTATTTTTATTGTTATTATTAATTATTATTATTATTTCTTTTAAATTTCTCAGCTCTTCATAGTTGGTGGCTGGATTACTTTCTTCGTCAAAACCGGGGGTATGCCTTACCCCTTAGGTTAGACGTTACGTTATAACCTTTCTAATAATGTGGGCTGTACCGAATATGGCCACAGTTTGAAGTTGGTAAGGGTTTAAGGTACCTGAGATTGCCTTTACATGTGCGTCAAAATTCTTAGACATGGCACCTGTGGAACCTATTATAATTGGTACTATGTGCGTACGCATTTGCCACAATCTGTTTATCTCAATTATAGAGCATAGCTTATTTGCATCATCTTTGATAACGATGTCTGGTTTGTTGGTAGCAATTGTTCGGCCTGATATTATAGGCTGATTCCACAGAGTGGTGACATTACTCGCAGTTACAACCATCTGAGGTTCATGCTCATACCAACGCTGTTTAACGTCAATGTCGGAATCTATGCAGATTGAGTGGTGAAAGATCTTGCCAACTCTGTCGTGTCGTGTAACGTATTCGCGCTGAGCGAGGATAGGGCATGAAGACATTACGTGAGATATGGTTTCATAGTTCTCTTTGTATATCCTACATTTGGAATCGTTGTTTCTTCCCAGTATCCGGTTTGAATGGTAGTTGGTATTTATGGCTCTTGATCTTGTGCCGCTGCTATGAGACTTTATGTTTGACCCTTTACGTTTGATCTTGTGAGCCATCTCACTGTGTCTTCTTTTCTGAGATTGTGGTTTCGAAGTACTCGGGTAACATGTTGTCCATGTAGGGTCTTCCCCTGCCATTTCTCTCTCAGTGCCGACTGGATACATTTTTTGTAGGTGACCTTTCTTTTCTGCAAGTCTGGCTCTAGGGATTCGCGTATAGATAACTGGCGACGGAATTTTGTTGCTGTTTGTATAAGGGACTTAGTTACTCGCAGAAAGAGATCTTAATTTCGGGATATCATCATCATTCTGTCTGGGCTGTTTTCACAGTAGGTAGTCGCTTATACTGAGTATTGCTGACTTGTAGGCTGCCTCCACTTGCTGTAGTCCCCTGCCTCCCTCTTTCCTGGAAACGTAAAGCCTGTCGGTGTCGGCGCGAGGATGTAGCATGCCATACAATGTTAGCAGTTTAAGCGTTTTTCGGTCGATTGCTTTTATTTTTTCCCATTACTAATCGATTACGTCAAAAATATAAACAAGGACTGGCAATGCAGATTATTTCTGCTGCACAGGTGACTATTGAGTAGGAGCCTGAGTCTTCTCAGGTATTACTTCTTGACCTTCTGTTTGATTAGGTTATGATTTATCCTTTCTCCTTCGTCAATACCTAAATATTTATAAGTATCAGCATCTTCAATTTGATAGAACTGTGTCTCTTCCATGTGGTTCTTCCTTTGCAGCTTTCCTTTCCTGAATACAGCTTGTGTGCATTTAACCAGTCCAAACTCCATATGGATATCATCGCTGAATATTTTAACTGTGTGGATTTGTTCTTCTAGATCCGATTAATTTTTTCCAATCAGTTTCAGGTCATCCATATAGAGAAGGTAGTTGATTTTGGAGCCTTTTAAAATGTAGCTAGCTCTCATTCTATTCAGCTCAGCAGACAAAGGAATGAGTGAGACACAGAGAAGGAGAGGTGACTGGGCGTCCCCTTGGAAGATGCTTCTCCTGATATTAATTTTTGATGTGACGAACTCAGTATTCTGACCTTTTAGATGAACCGTGGTAATCCAAGAAATCATCATCCGTTTGTGAAGCTCAATGATTTTGTCGTTCACACCGACCAGTTGCAGTCTTTTTAGAATCCAGGATTGGGGAACTGAATCAAAAGCTTTCTTGTAGTCAATCCTTGCTAAAGTTAGATTTCGTTTACTTCTACAGTCGTCTAAGATATTATTATTAATATTATTATTATTATTATTATTATTATTATTATTATTATTATTATTATTATTATTATAATCTTGCAATATGTATTAGAAACGATAAAGCAGTCAAATTGTAATCAGCTATGAAACTTGAGAGTGTGGCTGCGTACCGTTTCTTGGGCAAGGAAGCAATGGCACCTTACAATAAATGGGGGTTTGGAAATCCAAAAATCCCCTATTACAATATGGCAAATTTACCAGTGTATGTACGTTTGCGGCGACCTTTCTGCCTCGTCCCATCAAATCTGTCGTCTCGACCCTGTACCATCCCGTTCGTGTGCCTGCCATGCCGCCCCGCAACTAGGGCAATCGATACGACATCGTCGCGAACGCCGACGGCTCACCAAGAGGCAGCCAGCATCTCGTATCCGTGAGGAATTTTCGACCTGCAGGTGCACGTGGCGACCTCATCGTGATCGGCAGGTCTTTGTATCGTCTCGGGGGTGATATGTGATAGTGTCTGGTCCAGAAAGTCGTCAGAATTCGTCCTTGAGCCATCCAGAGTGCAATCACTTGCGATGTACGCGCGCAGTGCTCGGAGCAATGGAGGGGAGTACTTGGACAGGATCGGTGAGTGAAATGGGGGGTGACCTTGAAATCAGCGCATGGGGACGATGCTTCTGGTGGTGTTTAGGTTGCATGAGATGATTAGTGAAAAAAGCATGGTAGTCACGAACATTTTCGCTTTATAAGAGCTTCATGTTAGCGTTACGAATAGTCGCATCATTTCTCTGCTTGTCTGCCCATAGCCACTGTGATCTCACAAATAACAATGATTACGAAAGCTACTAAAAATAAATAGTTCGGTGTAGCTGGGGGGCTGCGAAAAGCAAATAAACAATGTGCCAGCAATTGAGGGGTCAATGGATAAACCAATCAAGTCACATGAGGTAAAATGTCGATGAAACATAAAAAACACTTTTGATGTAAGTTTTTTAGTTACTGATAAATTTTCGTATTTGTTATCGATTTGAAATAATTCGGCTGCATTATTTTTTAAATATATCAATTTGTAAATAAAAAAAATGGGCTACGAGGGAAAGATTAAAGGACTTGACTGGTTTATGCAAAGTGTAAGCGCGGATGCAACCAATTACTCTTTTAAGGGCCTTGGAGTAACCTTTGATAGCAGGCTAATGTTTAGCGAACATATACTTAATATCTCATCGGCTGCCACCAGACTACTTGTCTTCTGTATCAGAAACTCGAAGGGGTTCTCCAATGTTAGTACTTTAATGAGTTTGTTCGTTACCTTTGTCAGAAGCAAGCTAGAATATGCAACCCTGATCTGGTCTCTAATATACCTAAATTCAGTTTCAATGATTGAAGGCATTCAACGTAAGACTATTAAGTATTTTTACCTGAAATGTACTGGTTCTTATCCAGAAAGAGCTCTTTGTCATCATATCCTTTTGAATTTTTTAGATTTAGATTCGCTATCAATTAGACGTAATATGTTAGCCTTATCGTTTTTATATGGCCCTATGCACAATCAAATTGACTGTCCGGATTTACTTGATAAAATATATTTCCGCATTCCAAGGCTTGAAAGTCGTCAACAATCAGCCTTTTATTGTCAAGCAGGCCAGACGAACATAATGTTGAAATCTCCAATTTATGTAATGTGCAGTCTGATTTGTGATCTGTGTGATATTTATAATGACAGCTGTAAATCAATCGTAAATTGCTATAAGTCATCGATTGTTCTCTGAGCTTGCTTAGGTCAATTGATGCTAAGTTTACGTTTTCAATGTCTCTTTATTTATTTATTTGTTGGTTAATGTATTTGAGCGTTTCCTGTAATTGGGTTTTACCTGTAGGAAATATGAAATATAACAAACAAATATACACTTCAGTTTCCACAATTTAAGTGTTGCATAGCTGATTTATGCGTTGGAAGGTTCAGAACTTAAAACTGTGTAAGAACATAACCCCAACTAATTTTCCCAAAAAATGGACTTGGCCGGTTTATGCATTGGACACCTGAACTGCTTTTTGTTCATCTAGTTATTTTTGAGCCCATTTGACTGTTTTTACGGGAATCAACAAAGAGTTCTGACCTTGCGTTTAGACGCACTGGAAACTATATTTGTGCCTGACCTATTAATTATTTTAAGTTGCCGTACCCGTACGCGATGATCGAAATTCTTTAAGGGTTTAAGGTTTCTTTATTATCCTTAGGAAAACATATTTTTAGGCAGAATAAGAAAGTATTTGTCAGATATTGAAAAATTGTAGTTATGCGCTATTACATTGTTATGATGTTACTAAATACATCTATGACGTCAGTTTTAAACCAATAGCCTCGACAACACACTTGACCAGTAAAGCAGCAAATGAATAGATTTATCTGGTATCACCAAGTTACTCTCAATATGTAAATGGAACCACGCTGTTATCTGTGCCCCAATGCATAGGGTGGCTAACATAACTTGATCCATCGCTTTATCTCAGAAACTAGTGGGCCTAAAATAATAAAATCAAAACTTTCCTGATTTACGTGAGGATTATGTTTAATTGCATTTTGCATATACGCCGTGGGAGGGGAGGTGTTTAGTTTTGTCATAGTAAGTATCTAATTTTCTTAGACAGCTGCTTATATTTTATTCCATTTCCAGATTCTCTATATAATTTACAATGTATTTTGTCTATACATGCACGAGGTCAATAGGTTTAGTTATTAGATCAGACCGTACCTATTTCACACAAATGAAACCACTAGGCGGTTATCGACTTAAATTTAATTTATTAATCTCCTCGCGAGACTATTCTTCCATTTCAGTCCATCGGATATACAGGGTACTCAAGCTGTTTTCTTAATATATTGTGTATATGATCTTTTAGAGAATTAATTCTTTTTCATTTGGTATATATGTCATATTAATAAAAATGTCTGTATTTCATTTGGGTAACTGGCAAAACAATTATAAAATTTCCCTTTAAAAAACAAAACTGTCTAAAATTTTATCGTACCCTACCAACTGGGACACAAACATCATTGATATTAAATCAGTTGGTGTATATGTTACAGTCAAAAGTCATAACCACTCGAAAATGGTTCTGAGACTCTCAGTCAGGAATTAAAAAAGTTGAGGTTAGTGAAAGTTACCACAGATACCATCTAAAACGTTTAAATTTAAGGTATAAAGTTGAAATTATTTGCACAGGTCCAAAAAGAAAAAATGGTGTGTGATTAGGGTCTGACTATGTCTTCCCCATGTACTTTTTCACGGTAAACACGAATCTGAAGTCAAAATTGGGGGCTAGAGGACAAATTTCAGCGTACCACCCGGCGGATCTCGTGGGCGGAGCCAGAATGTGTACATGTTGCATGCACACGTGTTCCCTCGCCAGAGTTTGTGTGGCGTTCCCCCTTTCGCCTGTATCCCCCTATAGCCCCACGGTACCCAATGGGTGTTTAGGCCTCAGGCCTTCGTGGTAGTTGGAGAAGAGAAAAAAAAAAGAACAACATAAAAAATTAAATGTTGATTGTGCTGGGGACTATACTCCTTTCATGTATTTCTTACCCCTGAACACGAATCTGATGTCAAAATTGGGGAAAGATAACAAACAAGAAAATAATTCAATCACCAGAATTGAAAATTTTAATATTTTCTCTTGGGTGCATGATGCATAATCCCAGGGACCGCTGAAAAGATGCACATCCATTAAACATGCCAAAATGTGTGACGATTTTGCCTAAATTACAAATTTTGACTTGAAATTCGTGTTCAGCGTGAAAAAGCTTGGAAAAAACGTAGTGTCGCCCCCAACATACCACTTTTTATTTTGTGGGTCTGTGAAACTAAATGACATTGTGCGATACTTCTGATCTACTTACACGCAGAAGTACGAGCTAAATTCTTTTTTCGTAGATAAAAATCATTTTATATTCTTAGTCTGTGGGGGATGTCAGTCATAAGTTGTTTTGAATTACATTTTTCGATAAAACATTTTTCGACCGATGTACATTAGCCATATTGCCCTATATTTTTTAAATTAAGAGCTATTTTAACACGACGTGACTTTTGACTGTAACATACTATACATACTTTAGTCTACAACAGTTTTACTTTTCGTCTATTGTGCTGCATAAAAGTAGGAAACGGTACTCCTTTGTTGATTGTAATAACGGAAGGCAAAGCCAGAATATCAACTTGCTTGTCATACATAGCAGTAGATCCTCCAGCTCAACAACGCTTCGTAATTTTATCACTGCCTGAACCAATTATTTACTTTCGACTAGATTTCGCCTAATTTCAAATATCAATATGTTATTGTACCACAGTTGTATGGCCTTGATTCAATTTAGTTTTTGAAAGCGAAATTTTTTAATGCAAGCAAATTTGATGAATCTTGTTGCCAATAAGTAAAGAAAAATACAAACATTTTTCTATAACAGGTAGTATTGTTGAAATGCTATTGTAGGTTACATATATGAAATAAAAGGGATCACATCATTCGAAAGATTTATTAAAATATATACGGCATTTCATTAAAAAAGCTGACTTCTCCCAAATTGAATATTGTGATTTTCAAGCACCCTGTATCTTCGATGAACTTAAATATGAGAGAATACACAAGTGACTCAGGCCAGTATCCACAAAAAAGGTATTTTGGCTCATTGTAACGAGTCATTCTCATGCTGTACAAGATAACCCCACGTATGCAACTAAAAAATATATCTTAAATTATGTGTAGGATTTGAAAATGGAAAGAAATATAGGGGGCGCTATTTAAAAAAAATAGTTTATGCTCGCTCTGCCAAAACTGAACATACAACAAAATAAAACCTCGACTTGACCAAACAACTTTTGCATTCATAGCTTTTTTGATAACCAACTGGTGTCTGAGATAAGGATATGGATCAAGTTATCTTTGCCACCTTGCAATGGGAGTTTGGGTGACACTACCATCTTATTTCAGAATCTTCTCAAGACTTGGTGACATTCACCATTACTTACGTCTGAGACGATTTTGAGACTGATGAGCCCGACTCGCATCTTTTATATATTTACTTTCAGTGTTATATTCACGGGATGTATATATTATACATGATAACATTTCAGGAAGTTTAAGCTGCTACAAATTTAATATATTCCAAATTATATGCAAAGAACTTGTATGTGATGTTTACTTTGCGGACCTTTCATATTTATTAGAGTATCGTTTGTGGTAATTTTAAATAAACACTATCATTATCATTTTCAGACCGTTTCAAGGTCATATTAATGCAAAGTGTTACTAATAAAATACTAGTTGTTTGTTTTTTGTGAGCTTGAGAGTGACCTTGAAATGAGTCTAAATGCTCTCGGGGCATGCTATCCTCTGAATTGGGCTTCAAAATCAGCGAAACGTTTACGACACCGTCTGGGCTGGGTATCCAAACCATTTCTCCATTTCAGACGTGTCCTTTTTCTGTATTATTATTAAGAAGAAACGTCAGCATACAAACAAATTATTCTCGGATTCCAACTCAGCAACCTCAAAACGATTGTTCCGATTTTTGAGCCCACTACATTGGAATTTTCTCCAGATGACCTTCGAATGACCTAAGGAGAAATGATTTCTGGTTCAATCTCACGACCTCGGCAATTTACGGATACTGACAAAAGTCAGCCAGTCAGTCAAGTCGCCTTTTTTTAATAAATGCTCAAGGTGCTCAATGATGCACTTTGTTCATTAATCCGACGCTTCGACATATATTTTGATGCCTTCTTCAGGGCTACAAATTGCTAAATATACATTTCTACAAAATACAAAAATACCAAATAAAGTTACGATATAGATCAAATTATAGAAAGATGTTAAAAACAGTAACAAACAAAAAATATAAGGCGATGGATATATGTACAAATAGTAAAACTGAGATGAAATATCACTGATTTTAATGAAGCGGGTAGATAAAACTTGATCTAAAACAAAGTTAAGTGAAAACAATAAATATGTATACAAAAATAATAAATACGGAAGAGCAACCGTACCAAATAAGTTTTGCAACAAACACGTCACAGGGGTTGTAGTGCATTCCTCTGCGTCCCATATGTAACATATACTTAATTAAAATCAAAATGTATTGAATAAAATGTGATATGCCACCGGCTGCTGAATCACAGACTGTTGGTTGAAAGACGTATGTATACTAAGATCACGAACATTAAGGCAAAAAAGAACTGCTTAGGGCCCTAGTCTGATGAACTTCTTTATTAACAAGTTATAAATCTGACTAAGATCATCCGTGTCTTTCTGTTCACTGCATTACTAAGCTGAAATATGTAAATACGTAATTTCACGTATTATGCGTTTTTATATTTCGTTTCGTTGTCTTCTAGGCTGAGACAGTCAAAACTAAGACGGTGATTATTCTAAAAATGATGAAATACCAAAGCTGTGTGCTTCTTGCCCGTTATGCAAACTTCCACGCTAGAGGATCTCTGAAATGGAATTCTATTTTTTTAATCTATTTACTTTGACTTAGATAAACCATTAGACTTGTAATATCTAGTTTATTGTTCAATAGGGAATATAAAGTTCGAACCGTTTTCATATGATAAAAAACAATTCCTGTCGTATCGTCTATTAGGTGATATTTAATCTCCTCGGACAGCCTTTTAATAAACGGTATCTTAAAATACTTGAGGTTTGGATTATTATGGTTGTTATGGGATCTATGACTATTAGTATTGTTGAAAATTGAATTAGATATCTACTATGGATGGCCTTTAAGCTTGAGTTTGTTTGAATACAGATACATTTTGTTCAATGAACTGTGGGGTACTTAATTTTAGTGCGACCATAATACATTTCTGCTCTCCCTGCAGACATTCGTCAGAAAATTTCTGACAAAAGAGATGCAATTAAGCAAGCGAAGAGGTATTGTCACCCAGATGACATTCACAGAGCAACGAATCTTGTTCATGAAGTAAGAAAAGCTCTTCATGAATTCCGTCATGAGCAATGGAGCGACTTTCTGTCGGGGATGCTTGACTCAAGTATTCCTCTCTAGAAAGTTGCAAAGTCGCTCAGAAACGGAAAGCGAGAACAACTCCCGCACATCCGCGGTCCTAGGGGCATAGTCTGTTCTCTCCCAACTATGACTTTGATAATGACCTCGACGGGGAGCAACATATTGTAAGATCCGTCAAGAGATATTTTAGGGCCAACGGCGTCAGCGGCAGTAGTGCCTCCCTTAGTGATTTTTCCTCATAGGAATCTCCTGAGACTGCGCATTGCACACCAGCAGAGCTCCAAGGTCATATTAAAGACCTCAAGGTGCGTAAAGCACCTGGAGAGGATCGAATCACTAATAAGGCGCTGAAGCTAATTTCGCTGAAGTCCTTAACTTATCTCGTAGCAATAGTCAATGCCATGCTAAGGACCCAGCACTGCCCAACGGCATGGAAGACCGCTGATGTCATAATGATTCCAAAGAAGGTGGGTTCGATACTCCCCCAGGATTACCGCCCCATTAGTCAACTGTCAGCTCCTTCTAAACTCGCTGAAAAGGTGATTCTACGTCACGTTGAAAATTTCTCGGCAGACCACAATGTGATTCCTGACGAGCAATTTGGCTTTCGGTCTGAGGATAGTACGGAGCTACAGGCCATAAGGCTTGTTGAACGAGTAACCAGGGGGTCACCCGTAACGAAAGTACTGGCATCTTGCTACTGGATGTCTCAAAGGCATTTGACAAGCTGTGGCACAAGGGCCTTCTCTACAAATTGATCCATAAGGGCTTCCCCTTCTGGCTCCTAAAACTTTTGAAATCCTTTCTCGAGGATAGGAAATTTCGGATCAAAATTAATAACGTTCTGTCGACAACACGGCCCATCAAAGCCGATGTCCCTCAGGGTTCGGCTGTGAAACCTATCTCTATGCTGATGACACTGCCCTGGTGGCCCAGTCGTGCTCTGGGGATCTAGTTCACGACAGGCTGCAAAGTGCAGTGGACGAGGTATTGGAATGGGCGAATCGGTGGCTGATCAAAATTAATCATTCGAAAACGCAGGCAATCTATTGTACTAAAAAACGTAGCGGCACCCCGTCTGAGGTTTCAGTGAATGGAGCTCGGGTACCATGGGAAAGCTCTGCTCAGTATCTCGGTGTCACTCTTGACAAGGGGATAACCTGGCAGAAGCACACTGAAGCGTTAAAAACTAAATTCCAAATCTCGTTTCGACGACTCTACCCTATGCTATGTAGAACATCAAAATTAAGTTTGATCAACAAAGTTCGGCTATACAAGATGTTAGTTAGACCAGCGGTCACTTACGCAAGTGCGGCTTGGTGTTTTCTCGCCAAAACGCAATTGCGTAGCCTGCAGATTTTGCAGAACAGAACCTTGCGTACAATCACTAACGCCCCATGGTATGTTTCCAACGAGACCCTTCACAGAGACCTTGACATCCCTTACCTAAGGGACTACATCAAACAACAAGCACAGCTACTTTACAGTCAAGCAGAATCGCATAACAATCCTTTGTTGCGTCAGTCAGTAGACTACACAGTCGAGCAAGTTCGCAAGCACACAAGGCCGCGACTCGCGCTGTGAACAAAATTAAATCGTGCGACTTTAGGTCCAACCAATGCCAAGGCACCCCTCAAATTGATGCACTTCTTTTTTCTTTGCTCTCCCTCCTTCCTTCATTCCTTTCTTCTTCCCTTCTTTCTCCCTGACTTTGGTATCTGGGCAACCAGACCTGACATACCTACTGACTTACAAGACTTCAACCAAGAGCAAAGGTCCTACGGACCGCTCTGACAGACAATGACGAATAGTAATATATTCTGCTTAAATGGATGGTAGGAAGAACAATTAACAGCCTGCCTGGACTGCTTAATTTCTCGTACCTACTAGGCTCAAAGCGCCACCTTCTTCTGTTCTTGTCAAAGAAATATCAAATAATTGAATCTTACAGTTATCTTCACATTCGATAGTGAATTTTTATTTGTGGTGGAAGGAATTAAAGCTGTTTTTCACAAACTTCACCTTATCCAGGTACAGATGCCATAGAGTATGACGACTGGAAATTCAAAGGAAATCGTGATACAACGGTGAAAAAGGTACATGGATTGCCCTTTACTGTACCATCAAGCTGTTTATAAAGTTTCGCATTTAACAAAAAATAAATGCTCCAAAGCAAATGTCAATAATTGTCGTAAATATATCAAATGACGTTGGTATATTCACTAATTCTGAGCCAGTATGTAATTATTTGACTAATGTTACAGTATCATTAACGTACTATGTTAGAAATCCGTTAATCCAGTGCATGCCTTTCTCTTAATTTGACGTTGGCCTTGACTAGTACGGGCAAAAAGAAAAGGGTTCGAAAACAAACTTTATCGACCACCACATATTAAAGGTACTAACCAATTTTAGTTAAACGACTTTTGGTGATCAACCAGCATCGATTAGAGGTTTTTGTTCACAAGTTGCCATGAATGCTGAATCGACAATTGAAAGCAAAATGCAATCACATGGATATTTTCTGACCGTCTATTTCGTTTTTGAATACGAAGCTAAGTAATGTTTTATCGCAACCTAACGAAAATCATAAAATTTGATTTTGTCCAGACAATACAAAACAGTAGATGTCTTATGGGGATTCGGTCTCAAAACTTCCAAAATCCGCCACCAGAGGCGCTGGCGTCGCGCGCCATTGACAGGTTGTTGGACGGAATCTGTAATCATGAGTTGGGGATTCCGCCGCTAGATGGCGCTGTCAAACCAAACGGAATCTGTGTGTCATTGGACACCTGTCATGCGTCATTGGGCATCTCACGCATAGATGGCGTTACACGTCATCTGTCATACGTCATTGGACACCTGTCATTGATGGGTTGGGCATCTCGCGCATAGATGGCGCCGATTTGTTTGGCGCTGTACAAACCAAACGGAATCTATGTGTCATTGGACAGCTGCCATTGATGGGTTGGGCATCTCGCGCATAGATGGCGCCGATGTCGCACCTGTCTGGTGTTGGCGTGGATTACGGGGGGCAACGTGTATACAGGGGTGCATCGAAAAATAGCGGATCGATGGACCGACGGTATATCGTTAAATCGTATATAGCAAGGCGTGACCTAAATAGCGTGGTGGGCTCCTCTGGTCGGTCGGTCGGTCGGTCAGAATGTCTCATAACCTGTATACGATGTACTGTTATTATTATACAGGATGATACCGTTCAAAATGAAACTTTATGTAGTAGAATGATGGTGGGGGGGGGGGTGGGGAGTCGAAGGAACCGACTGTTTTTTTTTTGTTTGACAACAGGCTGAATACGAAATAAACATAGATTTCTGAAAAATGTATTTTTTAATGATATACAGATACAAGTTTAGATAACAGAGTTTTTAGTTGATGTAACAAATCCTGGCTGGGGCATGGTACTCCAAATAGAGTCCAATGAAATGGTCCGGTCGCAACAACTTTTCTTGTAAATTCATTAAATTTATAGTAAGTTGCGTGACGGAAAAAGTAAATATGGCCATCAATCCATCGAAATGCGAGAGAAATATCTTCAGGTAATTCAGGAAATATGTCTCTTATCCGTCCTCTGTTCAACACATCAGTAAAATCGTTAGAAAATTCTATATATGACATATTATTATAAAAGGTATAGGACCGTCCTGCGTTTGATTGAAAAATAGCATTGATTCGAGCCCTATCGGGTATATCAATTGAAAAATTATCAAGAAATTTAATGGTAGGGAATGATGCTGAGAAATAGTTGTTTGGAGACACAATGGTAATCAAGTCACCGTTTGTTGATTGGAAAATATGTTGTAAAGTGTATTGACGTAATTCTGTAGGAACATAATCGACAAGAAGTTCAGGCTGAGATGGGATAATCATTTCGTTTAAGTCTAGTTTCCATATAAACATATCATGTGCAATATATAATCGGTAATTTGAAAACTCTGGAGCAATGGCTAAAAACATAAAATCTGGAATAATATCACACAAATTTTTGAGGATCGGCTGCTTACGAGTTGTAGATCTTATAGTTGTTGTTGTTTTTGGTATTGCTGATGCGGTGGTAGACTTTGGGATTGAATCATATTTGTTTTTTCTTCCATATAGATATTGTACTGCATTTATATCATCAACATCTAGACCACGAATCTCATGCTGATAGAAGGCAAACATAATAGCATTCGGAGAAGCACTATGTGCTATGCCGAGGGCATGTCCAATTTCATGAACCAACACCATAAGAAAACTAGTTTGATTTTTGGGTATATTAGGATTATTTCCAAAATACCAGCGTTCATTTATATCTAAATGGATTTCTCTACAGGTGCCGCTAGAGTCAGGAAAGTATGCATGTCCTAAAACGCCGCCAGCATCATCTAATGTCAATGGACATTCATCATTACCCATACAGTTTGCGCTAAAATAATGAGTCTTGCTAACCATGGTTATAGTAATATCAGGAGGATATAGAGTGGGATTGGTAACCATTGTAAATGTTAAGTTTGAAACATTTTGCCACATCTGAAAAGCCATTTCTGCATCTTTTTGGGCCGCAGGTGTGTTTCGAGGGAAATACCATTTCAGGTCATGTTTCCGAAATGGAAAACTTGCTCTAAATTCAGCATCACTGTATTGACAACGCGGACGATTCATAAATTCAATTGTTGCATTATTCAACAATCCATCCACTGGTAAATTATACTTTTCTTGCAAGTTAGTTAGCAAAGTAGAGAGATCTGTTGTATTATCGATGATATGTTCATATTGAGTTAGGTATACTATAGCGTCTTTTTCGGAGAAATCGTTGCAAAGCACGTATGTGAAAGTTGAAATAAAAAATAATACGTCTACCCACATCAACATCTTGATAGAGAATGATGTCAAAAATCTCAGATAGCAAATATAAATTCGTTTACCCCCCAATCAAAATCTTGACTGAAAAAAAAATTAGGCAGCAAATATACAATAATCATACACGAATTTCTATATTTCTAAAATTCTACTCTCATGTGCAACTTGTAATTGGAATTTCCGCCGGACAAACGATACATTCATGTATTACTAAGAAATTATATAAAAAATACTGCAACCGCAATGAATGTTGTTTTCTCGATAAAAATGGTACTGAGAATATGATGCATATAATATGCATATTTACGATACAATTATCTCATGCACGCGTGTGTCATCTCAACTACGTACTTATATTGAGCGAGCGCATGCAGTTTTCTCGATAAAAATGGTACTGAGAATATGATGCATATAATATGCATATTTACGATACAATTATCTCATGCACGCGTGTGTCATCTCTACTACGTACTTATATTGAGCGAGCGCATGCAATAGTCATCATTGTTTCACACTTAACGCACAACGCTGCAAGCTGCAACAACGACCGCAGTACAATTAGTGCTTCGAGAGAGACGAGAGAGCGAAAATTTTAAAAAAAGTAAGTGCTATTTTATTTAATATTTTTCTTTTTTATGTCTCTAAGTGCAACTGTTTTTTTTTTCGTGTTATGCTTCAAAATAGTTAGACGACTCAATTTTTTTTTATAGATGGATTTATCAAAAATTAATGCTGCGTCTTCGATTGTAGACCGCAAACCTATCAGAAAATTAAAGGACCTACCAGTCGGGACACCATTTGCAATCCAAGCAGCTAAAGTGGTCAAGTCGAAATTTGGGGAAGCCGTGCTACTAGATTTAGGACCGGAAGTGCTATTTCTACCACAGCGGGTGACGGAAACATACCAGCCGGTCATCGACGAACTTTTTCACGGAAAATACTCGATCATCTTCCAAGGGGAAGTGGACGTAGGGAAAAGCCGACCGCTAGCATCATTCAAAATAGTGGAAAATTAACAAAGCAGAGAACAGGAGGAGGACAGGGTGAGCATTTTTATATATTTTTGAGTAATGTGTTTGCTTGAAAAAAAAAAAAATGTCGTCTTTTCAAATGTCTTCAAATAAGGTTAAAAAGATCATCAAACAAACAGACGGTGTTCTACTATCAATTGTTAGTCTACGGAAAATTTTATTTGATAATTTTACAATCAGAGACGCGGAAGTGTGGCTGAAACGAATAGAAAAACAAATTAGATTATGTAAACGGGTAATTCGTAGTAGAAGGCAAAATAAATTATCTGTAGGGACCTGTAGAAAAGTAGAAACAAATTTGGGGCATTTTAAACATTTTAGAAAGTTGATTTTAACTAGACATATTGGGGCAGGACTTCACTTAACATTGGGTCAGAGGGTTAGATGGGAAAATGTAGAATCGAGCTTTCAAAGTAGAATAAAAACCGGTTCCATAGCTAATTTGCGTCATAAGGACTTGAATCAATTTTTAGCAGATTGTGTAGTTGTTTTTAAAAGGAAAATTAGGAATATTTTGAACACCCATTGTGCGCTCAAAGTAAATACAACATTTTGCGGGGAGTTTATTAGGAAATCGGGGGATAATGAAATTTTGGGAATTAAATATATTAATACTAAAAATCATATTATTGATACATCAACTCAAATAGACGAGTGGTTTAAGATATATGTTAAAGATAAACTTTTAAACGAATTATCGGAATTTGCTGAAAAAGATTCGGGATTTGCGTTAAATAAAATTATTTCCTTAGTTGTTAATATCAGTAAATATCAATTGGGAAACGGTTCATCTTATATTAGACTACCAGAACCGATTATAAAGAAAAATGCTTGTATAAACATTAAAAATATAGATCAAAATTGCTTTTACTGGGCCATTGTAAGCGCTCTTCGGACTCCTAGCAAAAAAAGACATGCAGAACTAACCTCCTCATATCCACACTTTACTGACGTTTTACAAACAGAAAATTTAGATAGTCCTATGCTGCTAACAAAAATTTCAAAATTTGAAAAGATGAATAACATTTCAGTCAATGTTTACGCTTTAGAATTGATCGAAACAGAAAAAAAATCATTTTACATAGTAGTACCAGCAAGATTAACGGAAAATAAACGGGATACGCATGTTAATTTACTTTTAGCTCAAAATAAATATTATCCGCGTTTAAATGATTATGATGCTCCTCCACCAGCGCCAGCAAATGAAGATAATGATTCAATCGATGAAATTAAATATCACTATTGTTGGATTAAAAATCTTTCGCGTCTTATTAGTAGCCAGTTAAATAAACATCGTGAGAAAAAATTTATTTGCGATAGATGTCTGAACTATTTCCATCAGCAAAATAAATTAGTTGAACATGAAAAACTGTGTTCTAAATTTAATAAATATAAAATTAACCTTCCTAAAGAGAGCTGCGTTGAATTTAAAAACTTTACATACCAACAAAATACTCCTTTTGTTGTTTATGCAGATTTTGAATGTCAATTAGAAAATCATAAAGAAAGTAGCGTCGTAAATTTAACTAAAACCATAAAATATCAAAAACACGTTCCGTATAGTGCTGGTTTCTATGTAAAATGCAGCTATGATGATAGCCTTTCTTATTTCGAGAGCTTTCGAGGTGCAGATTGTATGGATTGGTTTGCAAATCGTATGGCTGGTGTTGCGCAATTTGTAAACTCAAAAATAAAAACAAGCGTACCTATGATTGAAAAATTAGACACATGTAAGGCAACATCATGTCATATTTGCGGTAAGAGATTTTCAAAAACAAAAAAAGACATAATCGTTAGAGATCATAACCATTTCAGTGGAGAGTTCAGAGGTTACGCACACCAAGCATGCAATCTGAACTTTAGAAAATTGTTTGTTGTGCCGGTTATATTCCATAATTTAAGTGGGTACGATAGTCACTTTATGATTTCGAATTTATGTAAAAAAGGTCGCTTAAGTCTACTTCCCATCAACAAAGATAAATACATCTCCTTTACGCTGCACTCAGATGAAAATAACATTAAATTGCGGTTTATAGACTCTTTTCGATTTATGGGGGCGTCTCTTGATGAATTAGCTTCAATTTTAGCAGTATCAGAAAAGAAAATTTTACAAAGGGAATTTCAAAATTTAGATGAAGATAAATTCAAATTATTAACACAGAAAGGAGTTTTCTGTTACGATTACATTGATTCGTTGAAAAAATTAAATGAAACGACTTTGCCCCCAATTGAAAAATTTTACAATAAATTAAACGATGAAAGTGTAAGTGACGAGAAGTATGCTCATGCGCAATCTGTTTGGCAACAGTTTAACATTAAAACATTAGGAGAGTATTCTGATATATATTTAAAAACAGATATTCTGCTTCTTGCCGACGTTTTTGAGCAATTGCGTAAAAAATGTTTCTCCACCTATGGTCTGGATCCTGCGTGGTACTATACAATGCCCGGATATACGTGGGACTGTATGCTCAAATACACTGGGTGTAAGTTAGAACTACTAAAGGATCTAGATATGGTGATGTTTTACGAAAATGCTATAAGAGGTGGAATTTCGGTGTGTAGCAACCGATTTTCGGAGGCCAACAATAAATATATGCCCGAATATGATCCTGAAAAGCCGTCCAAGTACCTTATGTACCTGGATGTGAATAGCTTATATGGGAATGCTATGCAGCAACCCTTACCCTACGGAGGGTTCAAATGGGTAGATGATGTAACATCGTTTGATGTGATGTCAATACCCGACGACTCTGACGTAGGGTACGTGCTACAAGTCGATCTATCGTACCCACAAGAACTGCACGATAAACACAAAGATTTTCCGTTTGCGGCAGAACGTAGCGTACCACCCAGCGACGGCGGGGTAAAATTGCCGAAATTAATGGCAACACTTACGGATAAAAAAGAGTACACGGTTCACTATAAAAATTTAAAACAAATGCTAGCTAATGGGTTAAAGTTAACGAAAATCCATAAAATTTTACAATTTAAACAAGCAGCCTGGCTGAAACCCTACATCGAGTTGAATACTCGATGTAGAGCTGCAGCCCGGAATGATTTCGAAAAAAATCTTTTTAAATTAATGAATAATGCAGTATTCGGTAAGACCATGGAAAATATACGTAAGCACCGCGTATGTAAAATCGTTAAATCTTGGGGTGGTCGCTATGGGGCAGCAAACTTGATTTCGAGTTTTCGGTTCCACAGTCGCACAATTTTAGAGGAAAATCTGGTGGTTATCGAATTGAACAAGGCTGAAATAACGTTTAACAAACCTCTGTATGTAGGGCAGGCAATTCTAGACCTATCGAAACTAGTCATGTATGATTTTCATTACACCTATATGCTACCAAAAATGGGTGCAGAAAGGTGTAAGCTCATGTACATGGACACAGACAGTTTTATCTACGAATTGCAATGTGAGGATGCATATGAGGAGATCATTAAAGCTGATTCCAGTAAATTTGATACTTCGGATTATCCTGAAAATAACATATATAAAATACTGCGTAAGAACAAAAAGGTGCCGGGTCTAATGAAAGATGAAAATAACGGTAAAATTATGACACATTTTGTTGGACTTCGAAGCAAAATGTATAGTTACAAGGTGCAGGGTGGGAAGGTGGTTAAAAAATCTAAAGGGGTTAAGTACAATGTTGTTAAAAATAAAATTGCATTTGAGGATTATGTTGAATGTTTGAAAGAATTTAAGGAAAAAACAGCTACACAACGCTGTATCAGGTCGTATGCACACAACGTATATTCTGTTGAACAGTCAAAAATTAGTTTAAGTCCGTATGACGACAAACGTTATTTAATTCCGAACAGTTTTGACACACTTCCGTGGGGGCATTACAGTATCTTATAATAGCGTTTTTTTTTTGTTATAGATGAATGCCCCAACATTATCAGAGTTAGCTGTTAGAAAAATTTGCGAATCAATAACATCATCAGCAGTAGAATTCATGGAGCAGTCTCCACTACCATGGAAATTAACTACGGAAATTGTGAAACAATTTCCTTTATATAAATGGCACGCTATGATTAAAGAAGCCAAAAATGATCTTGATTCTTCATATACAGGAATTAACTTTATTAGATGTCACAAAGAAATAGATCCAAATTTAATTCACACTATATTAGGAAAATCAGATTGGGGTTATGTTTTTGAAGATTATTCTAGTTACTGTCTATGGACAAGTGGATATTGGCTGGACCAATATTACCTACACGTATGTAAAAATTGTTTATCTAAATTTAAAGAAATACATAAAACTTTAAATAAACGTTTATTTGCCTGCTATGACCATTCTCACGAGGTTCACGATGCACATGACATTATTTTGAACGTATACCAAAAAAAGTATAATTGGTGTCACAGCTGCTTTAAAAGCGTAGTGTTTGAACTAAAAGACCAGGAATCTTGCAGAGATGCCTTACATGATAGGTCTAGAAATAACATCCGAATCCGATTTGATGAATCTGATGTAGACAGCGATATTGAGTTTTAAAAAAAACATCACAGCAAACAAATTACAAAAAAATATATAAAAAGCGTTCATTCGTCCTCCAGTTTCTCTCTATCTATTGTACTAACATTTATATATATATATTTTTTTTTCAAACATGTATGTAGTACTAACATTTATATATATATATATATATATTTTTTTTCAAACATGTATGTAATTAGATTTAATAAATGAATATTTATAAAAAAATGTTTTATTGATTTCGTTAGATTTTTCTAGTAAGAAGAGTTCACAACAACAACAACAAGATGTCCTGATAGCTTGAGTCGTCAGAGGTGTGCAACATCAGAAGCAATGTTAGTGCGTGGTTGGAGTTCAAAACTTAGCGTGTTCAAAAACAAAAAAAAAAACACGCACACACATAATACTAACATTACTTCTGATGTTGTGGCGCGGTTCTTCGGGCTATCAAGACATCTTTTTGGTATTTTTGAACAAAGTGTGCACGTCACGTGCGTCACGTATCACGTCACGTGCGTCACGTATCACGTCACGTGTCACGTCACGTGCGTCACGTATCACGTCACGTACGTCACGTGTCACGTCACGTCACGTGTCACGTTACGTGACGTATATCATAATGAAACGACAGATATGCATTTTTACAAAAACTTTATTAAAATCGTTCAAGATCATTAGCGATCCTATGTCTATAGAAAAATATATGTTGTCCTAACGCTATATGTTGTAAAGTACAGCCTACGAGCTTAAATGTATACAATTTTTGAATAGCATCTGAAAACGTATAATTTTGATCATTAAAACTAGCTCGAACAATCTTAAGTGCATTATAATAATAGCTTGGAAATTCAACAGTTTCTAGCATAGACATATACGGTACTAAAAGTTCATTATTTGCTTCTAAAAGAGCGTTCACGTCCATTTCTGAGAGGTAGAAACTAATGTTGTGCTTGGTTATTTCGAGAATTTTCGTACTATCATAGATTAGTCGTCGAATTCTGCAATAGTCACCGCACTCGATTTCGACAGGATCATACTTGTCAGGAAGGTTCTTCTCCTCCTCCTGCTCCTCCGTCTCCTTCACCGTTACCACATTGAGCTGGGTGATTAATTGTTCCCACTCATAGGAACTGAAAGATAGTTTCAACCGTGATGAGTTCCACACAATTACAGCAGGAGTAAATGATCTCGCTGGGCTTAGACCGCATCCAATTTGGTATGATCCATTTGGAAACTGCGTGTACAGCAGATAATGGTCCTCGTTCTTGGCCGCTTCTTCGTACCTTTCCAGAATAGCATCCAGCTCACGGTCGTAGTTTACAGATGATTCGTGTGAGCTGCTGGTGGTGAGGTCAAACTCGCTGCAACTTGAACCACTACCACTGGTATCCATTTTTTTTTTTTACTAGCTGCCTGACTGACTGACTGCAACCGACTGAGAACTCACTTTTAGCAGAAACCCCCCCACCCCATACACCTAGACGATCGCATCATTGTCAATCCAACTATTATGTTTTGCATCAAGGCCAAGCCATTTGACGTACATTTTTTTACCTTTACGACGTAAAACTTTTTTAACTAAATAAACATCTGGATTGGCTGTTTTCTGTAATTCTTCGTCATAAAAGGCTCCTTTGATCGGTGCACCTTGCATATCTTCGAGCATGTACGTTGCAGGGTTGGTAATATTAATTTTAGTAACTTTAAATAATTCCGTTGTCCAGCTTGGAACGTATCCCTTGTCGAATAGCATTTTGGTTTTGCTGATGCGTACAATGTCACCAACTTTAAACTTACGCGGGCCCGCGATTTTTAAATGAGTATATTTTCGATTTAAGATACATTTTTCGTTGGATTTATTAATTTGTGATGGTTTACATCCGATGGTTTGATGACGTGTTCCATTGTATTCATTGGTAATGCTTTGTAATATATCAATCCATTTATACGATCCCATTAAGCTAAAGTATTTGTAAAGTTTATTTTTCAACGTCCTTATGGCTCTTTCAGCAATGGCCGCTTTCTTGATGCTATATGTACTATAATGATTAATATCATGCTTCTTCATTAAAGTTTGAAATTTACTATTGTAAAATTCTTTACCTTGATCAGATTGTAGATTTTTCGGCGTACGTTCCGTATGTGCGAGGATATCCGAAAACGCACGAGTTATCTCCTCACCCGTCTTTGTCTTTAACGGTCTAGTCCACATAAACTTGGAAAAAGAATCGATTACGACGAGAATTAATTTGAAATTTTTATTTTGATGAGCATAAGGTCGCATTTCAGCCAAGTCCGTCTGCCATAAATCGTCTAAGCCTTTAATGATGGTACGTCGTCTTAGATAATTTTTTCGAGCAGGCTTGTGCAGCTCGTTAACTAGTTGTAGCTTCTCCTTGGCGTACGTCATCATGTTTTAACGCTTTAAATTGTTGTTCCATCGGCTTTATACGCTTAGCAAGATCGAATGTTTTCAATGATATATATGATGTGCGTCCTTGCAAAAGTTGCAATTCATTCAATGATATTTTTCCGTATTGGAGTCAAATCGGTATGAGACTTAATTGTAGCCAACTCCTGTTCTATTCTTGTTGTTATATTTGCAATAGAGTCATCTACATATTTTTTTGTTGCCATATGTTTACCAGAAGTAGGCGGATTTCTCGAAATAAACTCTGTTATTTGATCTGTTTTTGCTGTTATTTTTTTTAAATCAATCACTGAAGTATCTACGTATTTTTTAGTTGCCGCATCTGAATTATCTGTGGGATCTTTTATATTACACAACTTTACGTTCTTGAAGTCAACATTTCCATCAGAAGTATGGGGTAGTGTTAACTTTGGCGGTGTACGCATATACGGAAGTGTCTTTTGTTTATCAAAGCGACGTCCGAATTTATCAAGACTCATCGTGTAAATGAAAGACCAAGGAACTAGATTACTGTATTATATTAGCTTCTTTTAGCTCGTTGAGGATGGCTACTATTTCATTATCATGCGACGTATTGCCAGCTTCCTGAGATGCCATAAGGAGTTTAAGTCGATCGATTAATTCATTGGGATCATCCCAGTACACGTATTCGATTGGTTCCTCGTTGTATGTCAAGTAATCACCGATACCTTTTCCTGTTGGCGGTTTTGATGTTGATGATGTTGTTGTTGTTGTTGTTGAGGGAGTGGATCTTGTTAATGATCGACTAAGTGGACTACGTATTTTTGTAGATGTTGATCGTGTGACAATTGTACCTTTATTTTTCTGCACATCTTTAAAGAGAGGCTTAATAATGTGATTATATTTAAATCCTGTCGAACCTTTTAGGCGTCCAAGCGAATCTAAATGAACACCGGTACTTTGCAATAGATTTTTATAGGGTTGTAAATCTGCATCTACATAGTTTGGGTCATTATAGAATAAAAGTTGATACAGCCCAGGTGTGCCACGAAACCATGTACCTGCTAAGTTTGTCCCCTCAGGTAATATCTGTATTTGGCCAGTCGCTCTATCAAATTTAATTCGGCGTTTACCTAACATCCAACCAATGTTGTCGGTATATATAGGTCCATAATTTTTATCAATTTTATCGTTTTGTGTCCAAAAATCTTGTAAATAATTATGGCTTATTGGGGGATATTGATCTAAGTATTCTTCTATTGCTTCTTGTGAAAAATCAGCAGGACGCATTTCTTCAGGTAGTGGTGGTGTTTCAGGTCTCGGCGGTATATTACCTTGTTCATCAGTTGAAGCCACGTCTTCTAAATTGAGATAGTTTGGGTTCTGTGTGAATACATCATCATCATCATTATCATCATCATCATCCTGTTTCAATTTTTCCTCTTTTTTAATAATAAATGAAGGATGCTGCTGAGTCTTAGCTATTTGCTTAAGAGGTTCAGATATTGGTTTGAAAAGTTTTCTAATAGATTCATCTTCTGCAGTTCGACCTAACTTTAAAGTAAGATACTTTTTACGTATAGCTCGAGCAAGTTCTGCGATCTTTCTTTTATGACTAGCAACGGCAACTTGGTCCTTTGACATCATGTTACTGAATGATGGCGTACATGATAAGCCTACAATTTTATGTACTTATCAAATCCTACTCTGTATCGACCATAATTAAGAGGAAAGTCTTTAACAATAACTAACGTACCGTACTTTTCTGCCCAACATTCCGAACACATCTTTTTGAATTCATCAAAAGTAACATCTGGAGATACATGCTCATCAAATATATGTTTTAGATTAATTTCATCCTGCTTAAATAGTACTATAATGTTACAGTTGTCTCGTATGAGCTGTTTTGGAATTTTAGAGTATGTTTGGCAGAGATATGCAGCATCGATATCTTTATGACGACACATGGAGTAATACTCTCGAATTTTCTGCTGACCGTCACACGACACGTCGTCAAATATGAATATAGAGCTATTTTTAGCCTTACTTGGACTTATAATTTCCTCGTTATCCTTAAATGGGAAATAGCCAACACCCTTAGCAGCGGAAATCACTTCTTGAAGCAGTTGATACTTTGGTTGATACAACGATTTTGAATAAACGTAAACATTTTTAAACTTAGCACCGTTTGGATGGAAAAGCAGCGCCAGCATTACGTTCGTTTTTCCACATCCGCTTGGTCCGCAGATGATAGCGCGAAACGAATTCGGTAACAATTTACCATGTTTACTATGTTGAGTTTTTGCTGTAAAATCCAAGTTATCAATGGGTAATGACTGCTCTTGTTGAACAACCTTCATCGTGTGGCGTTCGAATAGGGAATGTGTAAAAGTATATATGTAGATATTGCTAACGCATCATCAACAGTTCTCATGTTAACGTACAAGGGTGAAGGTGTTGTAAACTCTCTGATAAATAATCTTCCGATAGAACTCCACGTACCTTCGTATCAGTTCCTGGGACGTAAGTGTGCGACAGATTAGGATATTTTTTTTTCATTCTCACACATGTATATGTATATTTTCAGCGGGGACTAAATTAAAGAAGAGGTTAGCACGAGGAGATCCTGGAAAGAACCCATTGGATCGTGCTGCAAGAGACCACGATATTGCATACGCCTTATACAAAAATTTGAAAGACAGGCACAAAGCTGATTGGATTCTTGAGAACCGAGCCTGGGACCGTGTAAAAGCACCTGACGCTTCACTAGGAGAAAAGACTGCAGCTTGGCTAACAACCACCGCAATGAAAGTTAAGCGAAAATTGGGTATGGGGCAGAAGAAATCATCTTTTCGACGAGGTGTTCTCACGAAAATCACAAAGTCCTTGAAGAAAAATGCTCCCACCACCACGACATTAAAAAAGTCTGCATTGGTTGCTCTTAAAGCGGCAAGATTAGCGGTGAAGAGTGCAGGTGGAAAACATAAAGTTCGACTACCGAGAATAATTCCGATCGAAGGAAAATCTGGGGGATTCCTACCCTTGATCCCCCTTTTCGCCGGATTAAGTGCCTTGGGGGCGCTCGCAGGGGGAGCTGCAGGTGTGGCCAAAACGGTCGTTGATGCCAAGAATGCACAAAAGAAATTGGAGGAAGACCATCGCCATAACAAAGCTATGGAGTCTTTGGGCAAAGGATTGTATTTGAGAAAAAATGCTAAAGGTGGTTGTGGGTTGTACCTCAAAAAAAAAACTCAAAAAAACTAAACATCAAGCTACCCAAGAAAGCGCTTTATGATTATGAAATAAAGCAATATGCGAAGCTCTTGAACATACCTCATTTCCGAGGTGTCTTCATGCGTGACACTTTACCACGAGACGGTCCACGTAAAAGAGAATGCGCCGTCGTGAACTTAGATATTTCACAAAACAACGGAACCCATTGGGTAGCTTATAAAAAGATAAACAACAACGTTGAGTATTTCGATTCATTTGGTAACCTGAAGCCTCCACAGGAACTTGTTCGATATCTGAAAAACGCTAAAATTTTCTACAACAACGATCCTTACCAAACTTATAATCAAGTTAATTGCGGACAATTGTGTTTGAAATTTCTATACAATAACAACAACAACGATGGATAATAAAACATTATCGGAATTTACATTAGAAGAGTTTGAGAAGAATATTCCGCCGCTGGAATATTTAATAAGCAATGTGAGACCTGCAGAATTATTGAGTATATGGCACAAACTGCCTGCAGAATACACATCCAATTTTGATCTTCAAATACGACTTCCATGCTATGTTCACTACAACAGACCTGATTGGACAACACATTGGGATGGACCGGCTACTGCTCAAGCAAATTGTTATTTCTGTAAATTATCCATTCGAAAATAAACAAAAAAAAAAACTTGAATAAATGCTTAGTACACAGCTATATTTTTTCATTCATCATGTCGCAGTTGTTGAGAGTCAATAGCACTACTCATATATTTTCATTTCGTCCTTCAACACCGATAGTGTTGGATCCGAAAAAAGATTATGAATTGGCGCTTAGGTCTTTTACTTCATACAATTCCATACCGAATATTGAAAAAGGAGATAAATTTTATTATATCGACCGGATAGGTGGTGGTGGTCAATTAAAAGTCATCGAGTTTCCGACAGGTTGTTATGAAATTACCGACATAGAAACATTTATACGAACGCAAATGAATCTTGAAAATGAAGTTGCTCCTCCGGATGATTATTTTTCTCTAAAACCTAACAATAATACACTGCAATGTGAAATCTTTAGCAAGTATTATAAAATAGTTTTTACAGAACCGAATAATCTTGGACATCTATTGGGATTCTCGAAAAAAGTTCTTAATCCTGGTCAAAAGCATTCTTCTGATTTACCTGTAAACATAATAAAAGTATCAACCATACACTTTGATGCTAACATTACGTCGGGAGCCTTTGACGGAGACACGCCTGCACACACGATCTACGAATTTGCTGTGACAGCCGATCCTGGATACGCTATAGTCGAAACACCTGTAAATTTACTATATCTACCTGTTATACCGAAACAAGAAATAACCAACATCACAGTGTTGGCTTTAGATCAAGACGGTCGTCCTGTAAACTTTCAAGGTGAAACTAGTACTCTTGTGTTGGAGTTGAGAGCGAAGCGCAGATGGGATTAGTGATTATAAGACATAGTGGTGCTTCCAAGGCAACTTCAGTATTACCCCAAGCACCTAAGCGACGACATCTACTACTAACTACATCAAATATCCTGTTTCTACGCTCACTTGGATATCATGTCAACAACAACAAGAATCATGTACAAAAAGAGAAAAACTGAGGAGGCAGCAGCAGCAGCATCACATACTTCTCCGATGTTTGATCTATATCGATCTCCAGCATTCGATGAATCTATTCGCAAGGCTGAGTATAGATCTTATACGCCGTTCATCAAGTCATTTAATTGTAATGATGTTGTGGAATTTAGCATCAATCAAGTAGATTCGTTCTTTGCAATGAACGCTTCCCTTCTATCTATCAAAGGAAAAGTTGAAATAACTGGAGGAGGAGGAGCAGGAGATGTATCTTTAGCTCCAAACTTTGGTGCCTTCCTATTTGACTCTTGCACTTACAGTGAATCCGCTAGAGAAGTTGAAACAGTACGTGATCCTGGTATTGTAAGTACTGTCCGAGCTTACGTATGTTACAGTGAGGAAGACTCAAATCATATGGCTATAGCTGGATGGAACTATCCTTCAACACCTATAATGGCGTCAACACATAACAAGTCTTTTAGCTTGCTAATGCCGCTTAAACATATTTTCAACATTTTCAATGATTATCCTATGATTACGTGTGGCAGACAAACTCTCAGATTTGTGAGAGCTAGAAACGATAACGATTGTATCATTATCAAGGAAAAAACTGGAACGACGACGACAGCGAAAATAACTATTGAAAGCATGGAACTGAAAATCAAACATATTTACCCGAGTGATGATGTGAAAGAACAACTTTTGAAAGCTATTCAAACTGATAAGCCGATACTTATACCGTTTAGAAAATGGGATCTGAATGAACTACCTGCAATTACCGCAGATGCGAGAAGAGAAATATGGTCAGTTAAAACTAGCACCGCAATCGAAAGACCACGTTTCATTATAGTATGTTTCCAAACCGGTAAACGTGACGTCGCAACCTCAGACCCTACCCTGTTTGATCACGTGAATGCTGCTAGTATTCGAGTATCTTTAAATGGTGAATACTATCCCAACGAACGTATGCAATTGGACTTTGCAAACAATCACTTTACTGAAGCTCATTTCAACTATAGCGACTTTCAAACCAGCTATACAACTTCTTCTTCTCCTCTGAAGAGATGTCTTTTAGATTATACCGCTTTTAAAAATCGCGCTTTGTTTGTTATTGACTGTTCCAAACAAGAGGAAACCATGAAATCATCAACTGTTGATGTTAGATTGGATATCGAAGCCGATACTGGCTTTCCAACCAACACCAAGGCCTACTGCATCATTATACATGACTGCTTAATCGAGTACTTCCCCCTCACCGAAGTTATTAAAACCATCTCGTAAGCAACGAAGGACTCTCAGTTCCGCATCAGACATCATGAGGATCGCGTTTGTTGACATTCAAGGCTTTACAGTTGACGGATTATTCGTACCTAAAGAACTATGTATCGAAATTGGTTTCAAGAAAAGTCATTACATCTTTACACCTCCGCAACCTTTTTCTACATTAAATACTAAAGACAAGAAAACTGTCGCTAACTTGGAGAAGAATTTCCATGGGCTTAAATATTCTTCCGGCGACGTTAAATATAGTTAAATGAAATAATTAAAAATAAGGTGATATATGCGGCTGACTATGTCTACGTTCGTGGAGAACAGAAAGCAAACTTTTTACTCAAGAAATGTCACATTTTTGGTGTTCTTCCCAACATTATTGATGTTTGCAAGTATGATGGTACACCGTGTGCTACTGGAAACTTTGTTGCTGATTCCAATCCATGCCACACCAACGGACAATTTTCCTGTACCCAGAGAAATGTTGAACGTCTACGCCACTGGTTTTCAAATATCATATTACCTATGTAGTTTTTTCTATTTTCAATAAAATATTAAACGTATTATTGTAGTTTTATTGAAAATACCTCTGGTTTGCGAAATAATTGTCAGAATGTCTATACTATTTTCATTTTGAACGGTATCATCCTGTATAATAATAACAGTACATCGTATACAGGTTATGAGACATTCTGACCGACCGACCGACCGACCAGAGGAGCACACCACGCTATTTAGGTCACGCCTTGCTATATACGATTTAACGATATACCGTCGGTCCATCGATCCGCTATTTTTCGATGCACCCCTGTATACACGTTCTGAATGCCCCCCGTAATCCACGCCAACACCAGACAGGTGCGACATCGGCGCCATCTATGCGCGAGATGCCCAACCCATCAATGGCAGCTGTCCAATGACACATAGATTCCGTTTGGTCTGTACAGCGCCAAACAAATCGGCGCCATCTATGCGCGAGATGCCCAACCCATCAATGACAGGTGTCCAATGACGTATGACAGATGACGTGTAACGCCATCTATGCGTGAGATGCCCAATGACGCATGACAGGTGTCCAATGACACACAGATTCCGTTTGGTTTGACAGCGCCATCTAGCGGCGGAATCCCCAACTCATGATTACAGATTCCGTCCAACAACCTGTCAATGGCGCGCGACGCCAGCGCCTCTGGTGGCGGATTTTGGAAGTTTTGAGACCGAATCCCCATAAGACATCTACTG